>JAUIMM010000702.1:6320000-6636805 GCA_031769625.1 Taudactylus pleione | reverse complement strand
GGATTAGTACTGGGAGGGGACAGTACTGGGGGGATTAGTACTGGGAGGGGACAGTACTGTGGGGATTAGTACTGGGAAGGGACAGTACTGGGGGGATTAGTACTGGGAGGGGACAGTCCTGGGGGGATTAGTACTGGGAGGGGACAGTACTGGGGGATTAGTACTGGGAGGGGACCGTACTGGGGGGATTAGTACTGGTAGGGGACCGTTACTGGGGGGATTAGTACTGGTAGGGGGGACAGTACAGGGGGGATTAGTACTGGGAGGGGACAGTACTGGGGGGATTAGTACTGGTAGGGGACTGTACTTGGGGGATTAGTACTGGTAGGGGACAGTACTGGGGGGATTAGTACTGGGTGGGGACAGTACTGGGGGAATTAGTACTGGGAGGGGACAGTACTGGGGGGATTAGTACTGGGAGGGGACAGTACTGGGGGGATTAGTACTGGGAGGGACAGTACTGGGGGGATTAGTACTGGTAGGGGACAGTACTGGAGGGATTAGTACTGGGAGGGGACTGCTACTGGGGGGATTAGTACTGGGGGGGGACTGTTACTGGGGGGATTAGTACTGGGGAGGACTCCTACTGGGGGGACTGCTACTGGGGGGATTAGTACTGGGGAGGACTCCTACTGGAGGGGACAATACTGGAGTGGGACTACTACTGGGGGGGGACTGCTACTGGGGGGGATTAGTACTGGGGGGGGACTGCTACTGGGGGGATTAGTAGTGGGGGGGACTGCTACTGGGCGGATTAGTACTAGGGGGGACTGCTACTGGGGGGGATTACTATTGGGGGAATTAGTACTGGGGGGCTGCTACTGGGGGGGATTATTACTGGGGGAATTAGTACTAGGGGGGACTGCTACTGGGGGGATTAGTACTGGGGGGGACTGCTACTGGGGGATTAGTTCTGGGGGGGACTGCTACTGGGGGGATTAGTACTGGGGAGGACTCCTACTGGGGGGGATTAGTTCTGGGGGGACTCCTAATGGGGGGGATTAGTACTGGGGGGACTGCTACTGGAGGGGACAATACTGGAGTGGGACTGCTACTGGGGGGGACTGCTACTGGAGGGGACAATACTGGAGTGGGACTGCTACTGGGGGGGACTGCTACTGGGGGGATTAGTACTTGGGGGGACTTGCTACTGGGGGGATTAGTACTGGGGGGGACTACTACTGGGTGGATTACTATTGGGGGAATTAGTACTGGGGGGGCTGCTATTGGGGGGATTATTATTGGGGGAATTAGTACTGGGGGGGGACTGCTACTGGGGGGATTAGTACTGGGGGGACTGCTACAGGGGGGGATTAGTACTGGGGGGACTGCTACTGGAGGGGATTAGTACTGGGGGGGACTGCTAAGGGGGATTAGTACTTGGGGGATTTGTACTGGAGGGGGACAAGTACTGGGGGGGGACTGCTATTGGGGATTAGTACTGGGGGGACTGCTACTGGGGGGATTAGTACTGGAGGGGGATTAGTACTGGGGGGGACTGCTACTGGGGGGATTAGTACTGGAGGGGATTAGTACTGGGTGGGACTTAGTACTGGGGGGGACTGCTACTGGGGCGGGATTAGTACTGGGGGGACTGCTACTGGAGGGGACAATACTGGAGTGGTACTGCTACTGGGGGGGATTAGTACTGGGGGGACTGCTACTGGGGGGATTAGTACTGGGGGGACTGCTACTGGGGGGATTACTATAGCGGGAATTAGTACTGGGGGGGCTGCAACTGGGGGGATTATTATTGGGGGAATTAGTACAGGGAGGGACTGCTACTGGGGGGATTAGTACTGGGGGGACTGCTACAGGGGGGGATTAATACTGGGGAGATTAGTACTGGGGGGACTGCTACTGGAGGGGATTAATACTGGGGGGGACTGCTACTGGAGGGGATTAGTACTGCGGGGACTGCTACGGGGGATTAGTACTTGGGGGGATTAGTACTGGAGGGGATAAGTACTGGGCGTGACTGCTATGGGGGATTAGTACTGGGGGGACTGCTACTGGAGGGGATTAGTACTGGGGTGGACTGCTACGGGGGATTAGTACTGGGGGGGATTAGTACTGGAGGGGATAAGTACTGGGGGGGACTGCTATGGGGGATTAGTACTGGGGGGACTGCTACAGGGGGGATTAGTACTGGGGGGGACTGCTACTGGGGGGATTAGTACTGGGGGGGACTGCTACTGGGGGGATAAGTACTGGGGGGGACTGCTACTGGGGGGATTAGTACTGGGGGGAACTGCAACTGGGGGGATTAGTACTGGGGGAACTGCTACTGGTGGGATAAATTCTGGGGGGGATGCTACTGGGGGGATTAGTACTGGGGGGGGGGACTGCTACAGGAGGGGATTAGTACTGGGGGGATTAGTACTGGGGGGGACTAGTACTGGGGGGACTGCTACAGGGGGGGGATTAGTACTGGAGGGGATTCGTACTGGGAGGGACTGCTATGGGGGATTAGTACTGGGGGGGATTTGTACTGGAGGGGATTAGTACTTGGGGGGGGACTGCTATGGGGGATTAGCACTGGGGGGATTAGTACTGGGGGGATTAGTACTGGGGGGGACTGCTACTGGGGGGGATTAGTACTGGGGGGATTAGTACTGGGGGTCTGCTACTGGGGGGATTAGTACTGGGTGGACTGCTACTGGGGGGATTAGTACAAGGGGGGATTAGTACTGGGGGGGCTGCTACTGCGGTGGATTAGTCCTGGGGGGATAAGTACTGGGGGGGATTAATACAGGGGGGATTAGTATTGGGAGGGGACTGCTACTGGGGGGGATTAGTACTGCGGGGGACTGCTACTGGGGGGATTAGTACTGGGGGGACTGCTACTGGGGGGATTAGTTCTGGGGGGGTTAATACTGGGGGGGACTGCTATTGGGGGAAAATTACTGGGGGTGACTACTCCTGGGGGATTGCTACTGGAGAGGGGACTGCTACTGGGGGGAAAAGTACTGGGGGATTGCTACTGGAGAGGGGACTGCTACTGGGGATAAGTACTGGGGGATTGCTACTGGAGAGGGGACTGCTACTGGGGGATAAGTACTGGGGGATTGCTACTGGAGAGGGGGCTGCTACTGGGGGGCATTAGTACTTGGGGGGACTGCTACTGGGGTGGGACTGCTACTGGGGGGGACTGCTACTGGGGTGGGATTGATACTGGGTGGGACTGCTACTGGGGGGGACTGCTACTGGGGGGGACAGTACTGGGGGGATTAGAACTGGGGGGACTGCTACTGGGGGGATTAGTACATTGGGGGGACTGCTACTGTGGTGGGACTGCAACTGGGGGGGGACTGCTACTGGGGGGGGGACAGTACTGGGGGGATTAGTACAGGGGGGACTGCTAAAGGGGGGGATTAGTACTGGGGGGATTAGTACTGGTGGGGGACAGTACTGGGGGGATTAGTACTGGGGGCGGACTGCTACAGGGGGGGATTAGTACTGGGTGGGACTGCTACAGGGGGGGATTAGTACTTGGGGGGACTAGTACTGGGGGGACTGCTACTGGGGGGGGATTAGTACAGGAGGTGACTGCTATGGGGGGTTAGAATGGGGAGGAATACTATTGGGGGGATTAGTATGGGGGGGACTGCTACTGGTAGGGACTATACTGGGGGGATTAGTACTGGGGGGGACTCCTACTGGGGGGGACAATACTGGGGGGACTCCTGGGGGGAGGGATTAAGTACTTGGGGGGGGATTTGTACTTTGGGGGATTGCTACTGGGGGGTATTAGTACTGGGGGGGATTAGTACTGGGGGGACTGCTACTGGGGGGACTGCTACTGGGGGGGACTAGTACTGGGGGGATTAGTACTGGGGGGACTGCTACAGGAGGGGATTAGTACTTGGGGGACTTCTACAGGGGGGGATTAGTACTAGGGGGATTAGTACTGGAGTGGATTAGTACTGGGGGGACTGCTACAGGATGGGATTAGTACTGGGGGGATTAGTACTGGAGGGGATTACTACTGGGGGGATTTGTACTGGGGGGGACTGCTATGGGGGGATTAGTACTTGGGGGGACTGCTACTGGGGGGATTAGTACTGGGGGGGCTGCTACTGGGGGGATTAGAACGGGGGGGACTGCTATGGGGGGGACTGCTACTGGGGGGATTAGTACTGGGGGGTACTGCTACGGGTGGGAATAGTTCTGGGGGGGACTGGTACTGGGGGATTAGTAATGGGTGGATTAGTACTGGGGGGGATTAGTACTGGGGTTACTGCTACTGGGGGGATTAGTACAGGGGGGATTAGTCCTGGGGGGGGACTGCTATTGGTGGGACTGCAGCTGGGGGGATTAGTACTGTGGGGGACTGCTACTGGGGGGATTAGTACTGGGGGGATTGCTACTGTGGTGGCACTGCTACTGGGGTGGGATTGCTTCTGGGGTGGGACAGTACTGGGGGGATTGCTACTGTGGTGGCACTGCTACTGGGGTGGGACTGCTTCATGGGTGGGACAGTACTGGGGGGATTAGTAAGGGGGGGACTGCTACTGGGGGGATTGGTACTTGGGGGACTGCTACTGGGGTGGGACTGCTACTGGGGTGGAAATGCTACTTGGGTGGGACAGTACTGGGGGATTAGTACTGGGGGGACTGCTACTGGGGGGACTGCTACTGGGGTGGGATTAGTACTGGGGGGGACTGCTACAGGGGGGATTTGTATGGGGGCGACTGCTACTGGGGGTGATTAGTATGGGGGGGACTGCTACAGGGGGGATTAGTACTGGGGGGGATTAGTACTGGGGGGGACTGCTACTGGGGGGGATTAGTACAGGGGGGACTGCTATTGGGGGGGATAAGTACGTGGAGGACTGCTACTGGGGGGATTAGTACTGGGGGATTAGAACTGGGGGGACTGCTACTGGGGGGACAGTACTGGGGGGATTAGTACTGGGGGGGAATGCTACTGGGGGGGGAATGCTACTGGGGGGGACTGCTACTGGGGGGGACAGTACTCGGGGGATTAGTACTGGGGGGGACTGCTACTGGGGGGGACTGCTACTGGGGAAGGACAGTACTGGGGGGATTAGTGCTGGGGGGGCACTGCTATTGGGGGGGGACTGCTACTGGGGGGGGACAGTACTGGGGGGGGACAGAACTTGGGGGGACAGTACATGGGGGTACTGGGGGGATTAGTACTGGGGGGACTGCTACTCGGGGAAGATTAGTACTGGGGGGACTGCTACTGGGGGGGACTGCTACTGGGGGGGGACAGTACTGGGGGGGACTGCTAATGTGGGGACAGTACTTTTGGGATTAGTACTGGGGGACAGTACTGGGGGAGGGACTGCTACTTGGGGGGACTGCTACTGTGGGGGACAGTACTGGTGGGATTAGTGCTGGGGGGATTAGTACTGGGGGGACTGCTATTGGAGGGGACAGTACAGGTGGGATTAGTACTGGGGGGGACTGCTATTGGAGGGGACAGTACTGGGGGGGCTTACTACTGGGTGGGACTGCAACTGGGGGGGACATTACTGGGGGGGGACTATTACTGGGGGGGACAGTACTGGGGGGGATTGGTACTGGGGGGGACTGCTACTGCAGGGGGACTGCTACTGGGGGGGACAGTACTGGAGGGGACTGCTACTGGGGGGACTGCTAATGGGGGGGACAGTACTGTTGGGATTAGTACTGTGGGGACAGTACATTGGGGATTTGTACTGTGGGGGACTGCTACCTGGGGTGGGACAGTACTGGGGGGATTAGTATTGTGGCGGACTGCTACTGGGCGGGGACAGTACTGGGGGGATTAGTACTGTGGGGGACTGCTACCTGGGGTGGGACAGTACTGGGGGGATTAGTATTGTGGCGGACTGCAATTGGGGGGGGACAGTACTGTGGGGATTAGTACTGGGGGGGGGACAGTACTGTGGGGATTAGTACTGGGGGGACTTCTACTGGGAGGGGGACAGTACTGGGGGATTAGTACTGGGGTGGACAGTACTGGGTGGGACTGCTACTGGGGGGGACAGTACTGGGGGGATTAGTACTGGGGGGACAGTACTGGGGGGCATTAGTACTGGGGGGGACAGTACTGGGGGGATTAGTACTGGGGGTTCTTCTACAGGGGGGGATAGTACTGGGAGGATTAGTACTGGCGGGGGCAGTACTGGAGGGATTAGTACTGGGGGGACTGCTACTGGGGGGATTACTATAGCGGGAATTAGTACTGGGGGGGCTGCAACTGGGGGGGATTATTATTGGGGGAATTAGTACAGGGAGGGACTGCTACTGGGGGGATTAGTACTGGGGGGACTGCTACAGGGGGGGATTAATACTGGGGAGATTAGTACTGGGGGGACTGCTACTGGAGGGGATTAATACTGGGGGGACTGCTACTGGAGGGGATTAGTACTGCGGGGACTGGTATGGGGGATTAGTACTTGGGGGGATTAGTACTGGAGGGGATAAGTACTGGGCGTGACTGCTATGGGGGATTAGTACTGGGGGGACTGCTACTGGAGGGGATTAGTACTGGGGTGGACTGCTACGGGGGATTAGTACTGGGGGGGATTAGTACTGGAGGGGATAAGTACTGGGGGGGACTGCTATGGGGGATTAGTACTGGGGGGGACTGCTACAGGGGGGATTAGTACTGGGGGGGACTGCTACTGGGGGGATTAGTACTGGGGGGGACTGCTACTGGGGGGATAAGTACTGGGGGGGACTGCTACTGGGGGGATTAGTACTGGGGGGAACTGCAACTGGGGGGATTAGTACTGGGGGGAACTGCTACTGGTGGGATAAATTCTGGGGGGGGATGCTACTGGGGGGATTAGTACTGGGGGGGACTGCTACAGAAGGGGATTAGTACTGGGGGGATTAGTACTGGGGGGGACTAGTACTGGGGGGACTGCTACAGGGGGGGGATTAGTACTGGAGGGGATTCGTACTGGGAGGGACTGCTATGGGGGATTAGTACTGGGGGGGATTTGTACTGGAGGGGATTAGTACTTGGGGGGGACTGCTATGGGGGATTAGCACTGGGGGGATTAGTACTGGGGGGATTAGTACTGGGGGGGACTGCTACTGGGGGGGATTAGTACTGGGGGGATTAGTACTGGGGGTCTGCTACTGGGGGGATTAGTACTGGGTGGGACTGCTACTGGGGGGATTAGTACAAGGGGGATTAGTACTGGGGGGGCTGCTACTGCGGTGGATTAGTCCTGGGGGGATAAGTACTGGGGGGGATTAATACAGGGGGGATTAGTATTGGGAGGGGACTGCTACTGGGGGGATTAGTACTGCGGGGGACTGCTACTGGGGGGATTAGTACTGGGGGGACTGCTACTGGGGGGATTAGTTCTGGGGGGGTTAATACTGGGGGGGACTGCTATTGGGGGGAAAATTACTGGGGGTGACTACTCCTGGGGGGATTGCTACTGGAGAGGGGACTGCTACTGGGGGGAAAAGTACTGGGGGGATTGCTACTGGAGAGGGGACTGCTACTGGGGGATAAGTACTGGGGGATTGCTACTGGAGAGGGGACTGCTACTGGGGGATAAGTACTGGGGGATTGCTACTGGAGAGGGGGCTGCTACTGGGGGGCATTAGTACTTGGGGGGACTGCTACTGGGGTGGGACTGCTACTGGGGGGGACTGCTACTGGGGTGGGATTGATACTGGGGTGGGACTGCTACTGGGGGGGACTGCTACTGGGGGGGACAGTACTGGGGGGATTAGAACTGGGGGGACTGCTACTGGGGGGATTAGTACATTGGGGGGACTGCTACTGTGGTGGGACTGCAACTGGGGGGGACTGCTACTGGGGGGGGGACAGTACTGGGGGGATTAGTACAGGGGGGACTGCTAAAGGGGGGGATTAGTACTGGGGGGATTAGTACTGGTGGGGACAGTACTGGGGGGATTAGTACTGGGGGCGGACTGCTACAGGGGGGGATTAGTACTGGGTGGGACTGCTACAGGGGGGGATTAGTACTTGGGGGACTAGTACTGGGGGGACTGCTACTGGGGGGGGATTAGTACAGGGGGTGACTGCTATGGGGGGTTAGAATGGGGAGGAATACTATTGGGGGGGATTAGTATGGGGGGGACTGCTACTGGTAGGGACTATACTGGGGGGATTAGTACTGGGGGGGACTCCTACTGGGGGGGACTGCTACTGAGGGGGGACAATACTGGGGGGACTCCTGGGGGGAGGGATTAAGTACTTGGGGGGGGATTTGTACTTTGGGGGATTGCTACTGGGGGGTATTAGTACTGGGGGGGATTAGTACTGGGGGGACTGCTACTGGGGGGACTGCTACTGGGGGGGACTAGTACTGGGGGGATTAGTACTGGGGGGACTGCTACAGGAGGGGATTAGTACTTGGGGGACTTCTACAGGGGGGGATTAGTACTAGGGGGATTAGTACTGGAGTGGATTAGTACTGGGGGGACTGCTACAGGATGGGATTAGTACTGGGGGGATTAGTACTGGAGGGGATTACTACTGGGGGGATTAGTACTGGGGGGGACTGCTATGGGGGGATTAGTACTTGGGGGGACTGCTACTGGGGGGATTAGTACTGGGGGGGCTGCTACTGGGGGGATTAGAACGGGGGGGACTGCTATGGGGGGGACTGCTACTGGGGGGATTAGTACTGGGGGGTACTGCTACGGGTGGGAATAGTTCTGGGGGGGACTGGTACTGGGGGATTAGTAATGGGTGGATTAGTACTGGGGGGGATTAGTACTGGGGTTACTGCTACTGGGGGGATTAGTACAGGGGGGATTAGTCCTGGGGGGGACTGCTATTGGTGGGACTGCAGCTGGGGGGATTAGTACTGTGGGGGACTGCTACTGGGGGGATTAGTACTGGGGGGATTGCTACTGTGGTGGCACTGCTACTGGGGTGGGATTGCTTCTGGGGTGGGACAGTACTGGGGGGATTGCTACTGTGGTGGCACTGCTACTGGGGTGGGACTGCTTCATGGGTGGGACAGTACTGGGGGGATTAGTAAGGGGGGGACTGCTACTGGGGGGATTGGTACTTGGGGGACTGCTACTGGGGTGGGACTGCTACTGGGGTGGAAATGCTACTTGGGTGGGACAGTACTGGGGGATTAGTACTGGGGGGGACTGCTACTGGGGGGACTGCTACTGGGGTGGGATTAGTACTGGGGGGGACTGCTACAGGGGGGATTTGTATGGGGGCGACTGCTACTGGGGGTGATTAGTATGGGGGGGGACTGCTACAGGGGGGATTAGTACTGGGGGGGATTAGTACTGGGGGGGACTGCTACTGGGGGGGATTAGTACAGGGGGGACTGCTATTGGGGGGGATAAGTACGTGGAGGACTGCTACTGGGGGGATTAGTACTGGGGGATTAGAACTGGGGGGACTGCTACTGGGGGGACAGTACTGGGGGGATTAGTACTGGGGGGGAATGCTACTGGGGGGGGAATGCTACTGGGGGGGACTGCTACTGGGGGGGACAGTACTCGGGGGATTAGTACTGGGGGGGACTGCTACTGGGGAAGGACAGTACTGGGGGGATTAGTGCTGGGGGGCACTGCTATTGGGGGGGGACTGCTACTGGGGGGGACAGTACTGGGGGGGGACAGAACTTGGGGGGACAGTACATGGGGGTACTGGTACTGGGGGGATTAGTACTGGGGGGACTGCTACTCGGGGAAGATTAGTACTGGGGGGACTGCTACTGGGGGGGACTGCTACTGGGGGGGACAGTACTGGGGGGGACTGCTAATGTGGGGACAGTACTTTTGGGATTAGTACTGGGGGACAGTACTGGGGGAGGGACTGCTACTTGGGGGACTGCTACTGTGGGGGACAGTACTGGTGGGATTAGTGCTGGGGGGATTAGTACTGGGGGGACTGCTATTGGAGGGGACAGTACAGGTGGGATTAGTACTGGGGGGGACTGCTATTGGAGGGGACAGTACTGGGGGGGCTTACTACTGGGTGGGACTGCAAGTGGGGGGGACATTACTGGGGGGGACTATTACTGGGAGGGACAGTACTGGGGGGGATTGGTACTGGGGGGGACTGCTACTGCAGGGGGACTGCTACTGGGGGGACAGTACTGGAGGGGACTGCTACTGGGGGGACTGCTAATGGGGGGGACAGTACTGTTGGGATTAGTACTGTGGGGACAGTACATTGGGGATTTGTACTGTGGGGGACTGCTACCTGGGGTGGGACAGTACTGGGGGGATTAGTATTGTGGCGGACTGCTACTGGGCGGGGACGGTACTGGGGGGATTAGTACTGTGGGGGACTGCTACCTGGGGTGGGACAGTACTGGGGGGATTAGTATTGTGGCGGACTGCAATTGGGGGGGGACAGTACTGTGGGGATTAGTACTGGGGGGGGGGACAGTACTGTGGGGATTAGTACTGGGGGGACTTCTACTGGGAGGGGGACAGTACTGGGGGATTAGTACTGGGGTGGACAGTACTGGGTGGGACTGCTACTGGGGGGGACAGTACTGGGGGGATTAGTACTGGGGGGACAGTACTGGGGGGCATTAGTACTGGGGGGGACAGTACTGGGGGGATTAGTACTGGGGGGTTCTTCTACAGGGGGGGATAGTACTGGGAGGATTAGTACTGGCGGGGGCAGTACTAGAGGGATTAGTACTGGGGGGACAGTAATGTGGGGATTAGAACTGTTGGGGACTGCTACTGGGGGGGACAGTATGGGGGGAATTAGTACTGGGGGAGACTGCTACTGGGGCTTATCGACTGCTACTGGGGGGGGGCACTGCTACTGGGGTGGGACTGCTACTGGGGGGGACAGTACTGGTGGGATTAGTACTGGGGGGGACTGCTACTGGGGGGATTAGTACTGGGGGGGACTGCTACTGGGGTGGGACTGCTACTGGGGGGGGACAGTACTGGTGGAATTAGTACTGGGTGGGACTGCTACTGGGGGGATTAGTAGTGGGGGGGACTGCTACTGGTAGGGACTATACTGGGGGGATTAGTACTGGGGGGGACTCCTACTAGGGGGGACTGCTACTGGGGGGGACAATACTGGGTGGACTCCTTCTTGGGGGAAGGATAAGGTACTCGGGGGGGGATTTGTACTTTGGGGGACAGCAACTGGGGGGTATTAGTACTGGGGGGGATTAGTACTGGGGGAACTGCTACTGGGGGGAATTAGTACTGGAGGGACTGCTACTGGGGTGGACTAGTACAGGTTGGATTAGTACTGGGGGGACTGCTACAAGGGGGGATTAGTACTTGGGGGTCTTCTACAGGGGGGGATTAGTACTTGAGTGGATTAGTACTGGGGGGACTGCTACAGGATGGGATTAGTACTGGGGGGATTAGTACTGGAGGGGATTACTACAGGGGGGATTAGTACTGGGGGGGACTGCTACTGGGGGATTAATACTGGGGTGGACTGCTACTGGGGGGATTAGTACTGGGGGGACTGCTACTGGGGGGATTAGTACTGGGATGGCTGCTACTGGGGGGATTAGAACTGGGGGGGACTGCTATGGGGGGGACTGCTACTGGGGGGATTAGTACTGGGGGGGACAGCTACGGGTGGGATTAGTACTGGGGGGGACTGCTACCGGGGGGACTGCTACTGGGGGGATTAGTACTGGGGGGGACTGCTACTGGGGGGATTAGTACTGGGGGGGACTGCTACTGGGGGGATTAGTACTGGGGGGGCTGCTACTGGGGGGATTAGAACTGGGGGGGACTGCTATGGGGCGGGACTGCTACTGGGGGGATTAGTACTGGGGGGGACTGCTACGGGTGGGATTAGTACTGGGGGGGACTGCTACTGGGGGGATTTGTAATGGGTGGATTAGTACTGGGGGGACTGCTACTGGGGGGATTAGTACTGGGGGGGACTGCTACTGGGGGGATTAGTACTGGGGGGATTAGTACTGGGGGTACTGCTACTGGGGGGATTAGTACTGGGGGGATTAGTCCTGGGGGGGACTGCTATGGGTGGGACTGCTATGGGTGGGACTGCAGCTGGGGGGATTAGTACTGTGGGGGACTGCTACTGGGGGGATTAGTACTGGGGGGATTAGTACTGGGGGGATTGCTACTGGGGTGGCACTGCTACTGGGGTGGGACTGCTTCTGGGGTGGGACAGTACTGGGGGATTAGTAAGGGTGGGACAGTACTGGGGGGATTAGTAAGGGGGGGATTGCCACTGGGGTGGCACTGCTACTGGGGTGGGACTGCTTCTGGGGTGGGACAGTACTGGGGGATTAGTAAAGGGTGGGACAGTACTTGGTGGATTAGTAAGGGGGGGACTGCTACTGGGGGGATTAGTACTTGGGGGACTGCTACTGGGGTGGGACTGCTACTGGGGTGGGAATGCTACTGGGGTGGGACAGTACTGGGGGATTAGTATTGGGGGGGAATGCTACTGGGGTGGGACAGTACTGGGGGATTAGTACTGGGGGGGACTGCTACTGGGGGGGACTGCTACTGGGGTGGGATTAGTACTGGGGGGGACTGCTACAGGGGGGATTAGTACGGGGGCGACTGCTACTGGGGGCGATTAGTATGGGGGGGGACTGCTACAGGGGGGATTAGTACTGGGGGGGACTGCTACAGGGGGGATTAGTACGGGGGCGACTGCTACTGGGGGCGATTAGTATGGGGGGGACTGCTACAGGGGGGATTAGTACTGGGGGGGATTAGTACTGGGGGGATTAGTACAGGGGGGACTGCTACTGGGGGGGGATAAGTACGGGGAGGACTGCTACTGGGGGGATTAGTACTGGGGGGATTAGAACTGGGGGGACTGCTCCTGGGGGGGACAGTACTGGGGGGATTAGTACTGGGGGGGAATGCTACAGGGGGGGAATGCTACAGGGGGGGACTGCTACTGGGGGGACTGCTACTGGGGGGGACAGTACTCGGGGGATTAGTACTTGGGGGGGACTGCTACTGGGGGGGGACTGCTACTGGGGAAGGACAGTACTGGGGGGATTAGTGCTGGGGGGCACTGCTATTGGGGGGGGACTGCTACTGGGGGGGACTGCTACTGTGGGGGGACAGTACATGGGGGGACTGGTACTGGGGGGATTAGTACTGGGGGGACTGCTACTCGGGGAAGATTAGTACCGGGGGGACTGCTACTGGGGGTACTTCTATTGGGAGGGACAGTACTGGGGGGAACTGCTAATGGGGGGACAATACTTTTGGGATTAGTTCTGGGGGGACAGTACTGGGGGGGATTAGTACTGGGGCAGGGACTGCTACTGGGGGGACTGCTACTGTGGGGGACAGTACTGGGGGGATTAGTACTGGGGGGATTAGTACTGGGGGGGACAGTACTGGGGGGATTAGTACTGGGGGGATTAGTACTGGGGGGGATTGCTACTGGGGGAGGACAGTACTGGTGGGATTAGAACTGGGGGGACTGCTATTGGAGGGGACAGTACTGGGGGGGCAGTATTGGGGGGCTTACTACTGGGTGGGACTGCTACTGGGGGGGACATTACTGGGGGGGACTAGTACTGGGGGCGACAGTACTTGGGGGGATTGGTACTGGGGGGGGACTGCTACTGGGGGGGGACTGCTACTGGGGGGACAGTACTGGGGGGGACTGCTACTGTGGGGGACTGCTAATGGGAGGGACAGTACTGTTGGGATTAGTATTGTGGGGGACAGTACTGGGGGGATTAGTACTGTGGGGGACTGCTACCTGGGGTGTGACAGTACTGGGGGGATTAGTATTGTGGCGGACTGCAACTGTGGGGGACAGTACTGTGGGGAATAGTACTGGGGGGTGACAGTACTGTGGGGATTAGTACTGGGGGATTAGTACTGGGGGGGGACAGTACTGGGGGCGACAGTACTGGGGTGATTAGTACTGGGGGGGACAGTACTGGGGGCATTAGTACTGTGGGGACTGCTACTGGGGGGGACAGTACTTGGGGGATTAGTACTGGGGGGGTCTGCTACAGGGGGGGATAGTACTGGGAGAATTAGTACTGGGGGGGACTGCTACTGGGGGGGGCAGTACTGGGGTGGACAGTAATGTGGGGATTAGAAATGGTGGGGACTGCTACTGGGGGGGACAGTACGCGGGGAATTAGTACTGGGGGAGACTGCTACTGGGGATTATCGACTGCTACTGGGGGGGGCACTGCTACTGGTGTGGGACTGCTACTGGGGGGGACAGTACTGGTGGGATTGGTACTGGGGGGACTGCTACTGGGGGGATTAGTACTGGGGGGGACTGCTACTGGGGTGGGACTGCTACTGGGGGGGGGACAGTACTGGTGGGATTAGTACTGGGGGGGACTGCTACTGGGGGGATTAGTAGTGGGGGGGACTGCTACTGGGGTGGGACTGCTATTGGGGGGTTCTGCTATTGGGGGGGACAGTACTGGAGGGATTGGTACTGGGGGGACTGCTACAGGGGGGGATTAGTACTGGGGGGATTAGAACTGGGGGGACAGTACTGGGGGGGGACTGCTACAGGGGCGAATTAGTACTGGGGGGACTGCCACTGGGGGGGATTAGTACTGGGGGGTATTGATACTGGGGGAGATTATAATTGGGGGAATTAGTACTGGGGGGACTGCCACTGTAGGGGACTAGGATTGGGGGGATTAGTACTGGGGGGGACTGCTACAGGGGGGATTAGTACTGGGGGGACTGCTACTGGGGGGATTAGTACTGGGGGGAATTGATACTGGGGGGGGATTATTATTGGGGGAATTAGTTCTGGGGGGACTGCTACTGGAGGGGATTAGGATTGGGGGGATTAGTACTGGGGGTACTGCTACAGGGGGGAATAGTACTGGGGGAATTAGTACTGGGGGGACTGCTACTGGGGGAATTAGTACTGGGGGGACTGCTACTGGGGGGGACTAGTACTGTGGGGATTAGTACTGGGGGGACTGCTACAGGGGGGGATTAGTTCTGGGGGGATTTGTACTGGGGGGACTGCTACAGGGGGGATTAGTACTGGAGTGGATTATTACTGGGGGGACTGCTACTGGAGGGGATTAGTACTGCGGGGGAATAGTACTGGAGGGGATTAGTACTGGGGGGGACTGCTACTAGGGGGGACAGTACTGAGAGAATTAGTACTGGGGGGACGGCTACTGGGAGGGGAGAATACTGGGGGGATTAGTACTGGGGGGATTAGTACTGGGGGGGACAGTACTGGGGGGATAGTACTGGTGGGATTAGTACTGGGGGGATTAGTACTGGGGGGATCAGTACTGGGGGGGACAGTACTGTCGGGATTAGTACTGGGGGACTGCTACTGGGGGGGACAGTACTGTGGGGATTAGTACTGGGGGGACTGCTACAGGGGGGGATTAGTACTTGGGGGACTTCTACAAGGGGGATTAGTACTGGAGTGGATTAGTACTGGCGGGACTGCTACAGGATGGGATTAGTACTGGGGGATTAGTACTGGGGGGGACAGTACTGGGGGGGACAGTACTGGGGTGATTAGTAATGGGGGGGACAGTACTGGGGGCATTAGTACTGGGGTGACTGCTACTGGGGGGGACAGTACTTGGGGGATTAGTACTGGGGGGGTCTGCTACAGGGGGGGATAGTACTGGGAGAATTAGTACTGGGGGGGACTGCTACTGGGGGGGGCAGTACTGGGGTGGACAGTAATGTGGGGATTAGAAATGGTGGGGACTGCTACTGGGGGGGACAGTACACGGGGAATTAGTACTGGGGGAGACTGCTACTAGGGATTATCGACTGCTACTGGGGGGGGCACTGCTACTGGGGTGGGACTGCTACTGGGGGGGACAGTACTGGTGGGATTGGTACTGGGTGGACTGCTACTGGGGGGATTAGTACTGGGG
The DNA here is from genome assembly GCA_031769625.1 of Taudactylus pleione. Taxonomy (NCBI): domain Eukaryota; kingdom Metazoa; phylum Chordata; class Amphibia; order Anura; family Myobatrachidae; genus Taudactylus; species Taudactylus pleione. The sequence continues at coordinate 6,620,993 of JAUIMM010000702.1, read as the reverse complement.
GGGACTGCTACTGGGGTGGGACTGCTACTGGGGGGGGGACAGTACTGGTGGGATTAGTACTGGGGGGGACTGCTACTGGGGGGATTAGTAGTGGGGGGGACTGCTACTGGGGTGGTACTGCTATTGGGGGGTACTGCTATTGGGGGGGACAGTACTGGAGGGATTGGTACTGGGGGGACTGCTACAGGGGGGGATTAGTACTGGGGGGATTAGAACTGGGGGGACAGTACTGGGGGGGGACTGCTACAGGGGCGAATTAGTACTGGGGGGACTGCCACTGGGGGGAATTAGTACTGGGGGGAATTGATACTGGGGGAGATTATAATTGGGGGAATTAGTACTGGGGGGACTGCCACTGGAGGGGACTAGGATTGGGGGGATTAGTACTGGGGGGTACTGCTACAGGGGGGATTAGTACCGGGGGGACTGCTACTGGGGGTGATTAGTACTGGGGGGAATTGATACTGGGGGGGATTATTATTGGGGGAATTAGTACTGGGGGGACTGCTACTGGAGGGGATTAGGATTGGGGGGATTAGTACTGGGGGTACTGCTACAGGGGGGGAAAAGTACTGGGGGAATTAGTACTGGGGGGACTGCTACTGGGGGAATTAGTACTGGGGGGACTGCTACTGGGGGGGACTAGTACTGTGGGGATTAGTACTGGGGGGACTGCTACAGGGGGGGATTAGTACTGGGGGGATTTGTACTGGGGGGACTGCTACAGGGGGGATTAGTACTGGAGTGGATTATTACTGGGGGGACTGCTACTGGAGGGGATTAGTACTGTGGGGGAATAGTACTGGAGGGGATTAGTACTGGGGGGAACTGCTACTAGGTGGGACAGTACTGAGAGAATTAGTACTGGGGGGACTGCTACTGGGAGGGGAGAATACTGGGGGGATTTGTACTGGGGGGGACTGCTACTGGGGGGGACAGTACTGGGGGGGATAGTACTGGTGGGATTAGTACTGGGGGGATTAGTACTGGGGGGATCAGTACTGGGGGGGACAGTACTGTCGGGATTAGTACTGGGGGACTGCTACTGGGGGGGACAGTACTGTGGGGATTAGTACTGGGGGGACTGCTACAGGGGGGATTAGTACTTGGGGGACTTCTACAAGGGGGGATTATTACTGGAGTGGATTAGTACTGGCGGGACTGCTACAGGATGGGATTAGTACTGGGGGGGATTGCTACTGGGGGGATTAGTACTGGGGGGGACTGCTACTGGGGGGATTAGTACTGGGGGGGACTGCTACTGGGGGGATTAGTACTGGGGGGCTGCTACTGGGGGGATTAGAACTGGGGGGGACTGCTATGGGGGGGGATTAGTACTGGGGGGGACTGCTACGGGTGGGATTAGTACTGGGGGGGACTGCTACTGGGGGGATTAGTAATGGGTGGATTAGTACTGGGGGGACTGCTACTGGGGGGATTAGTACTGGGGGGTACTGCTACTGGGGGGATTAGTACTGGGGGGGATTAGTACTGGGGGTACTGCTACTGGGGGGATTAGTTCTGGGGGGATTACTCCTGGGGGGGACTGCTATGGGTGGGACTGCAGCTGGGGCGATTAGTACTGTGGGGGACTGCTACTGGGGGGATTAGTACTGGGGGGATTAGTACTGGGGGGATTAGTACTGGGGGGATTGCTACTGGGGTGGCACTGCTACTGGGGTGGGACTGCTTCTGGGGTGGGACAGTACTGGGGGGATTAGTAAGGGTGGGACAGAACTGGGGGGATTAGTAAGGGGGGGACTGCTACTGGGGGGATTAGTACTTGGGGGACTGCTACTGGGGTGGGAATGCTACTGGGGTGGGACAGTACTGGGGGATTAGTACTGGGGGGGACTGCTACTGGGGGGGACTGCTACTGGGGTGGGATTAGTACTGGGGGGGACTGCTACAGGGGGGATTAGTACGGGGGCGACTGCTACTGGGGGCGATTTGTATGGGGGGGACTGCTACAGGGGGGATTATTACTGGGGGGGATTAGTACTGGGGGGATTAGTACAGGGGGGACTGCTACTGGGGGGGGATAAGTACGGGGAGGACTGCTACTGGGGGGATTAGTACTGGGGGGATTAGAACTGGGGGGACTGCTACTGGGGGGGACAGTACTGGGGGGATTAGTACTGGGGGGGAATGCTACAGGGGGGGAATGCTACTGGGGGGGACAGTACTCGGGGGATTAGTACTTGGGGGGGACGGCTACTGGGGGGGGACTGCTACTGGGGAAGGACAGTACTGGGGGGATTAGTGCTGGGGGGCACTGCTATTGGGGGGGGACTGCTACTGGGGGGGACTGCTACTGTGGGGGGACAGTACATGGGGGGACAGTACTTGGGGGGACTGGTACTGGGGGGATTAGTACTGGGGGGATTAGTACTGGGGGGACTGCTACTCGGGGAAGATTAGTACTGGGGGGACTGCTACTGGGGGTACTTCTACTGGGGGGGACAGTACTGGGGGGGACTGCTAATGGGGGGACAGTACTTTTGGGATTAGTACTGGGGGGACAGTACTGGGGGGGATTAGTACTGGAGGGGGGACTGCTACTGGGGGGGACTGCTACTGTGGGGGACAGTACTGGGGGGATTAGTACTGGGGGGGGACAGTACTGGGGGGATTAGTACTGGGGGGGACTGCTAATGGGGGGACAGTACTTTTGGGATTAGTACTGGGGGGACAGTACTGGGGGGGGTTAGTACTGGGGGAGGGACTGCTACTAGGGGGGACTGCTACTGGGGGGGACTGCTACTGTGGGGGACAGTACTGGGGGGATTAGTACTGGGGGGGGACAGTCCTGGGGGGATTAGTACTGGGGGAGGATTGCTACTGGGGGAGGACAGTGCTGGAGGGATTAGTACTGGGGGGACTCCTATTGGAGGGGACAGTACTGGGGGGGCAGTACTGGGAGGCTTACTACTGGGTGGGACTGCTACGGGGGGGACATTACTGGGGGGGACTAGTACTGGGGGCGACAGTATTTGGGGTGATTGGTACTGGGGGGGGACTGCTACTGGGGGGGGACTGCTACTGGGGGGACTGCTACTGGGGGGGACTGCTAATGGGGGGGACAGTACTGTTGGGATTAGTACTGTGGTGACAGTACAGTGGGGATTTGTACTGTGGGGGACTGCTACCTGGGGTGGGACAGTACTGGGGGGATTAGTATTGTGGCGGACTGCTACTGGGGGGGACAGTACTGGTGGGATTAGTACTGTGGGGGACTGCTACCTGGGGTGTGACAGTACTGGGGGGATTAGTATTGTGGCGGACTGCAACTGGGGTGGACAGTACTGGGGGGTGACAGTACTGTGAGGATTAGTACTGGGGGGTGACAGAACTGGGGGATTAGTACTGGGGGGGACAGTACTTGGGTGATTAGTACTGGGGGGGACAGTACTGGGGGGCATTAGTACTGGGGGGACTGCTACTGGGGGGGACAGTACATGGGGGATTAGTACTGGGGGGTTCTGCTACAGGGGGGATAGTACTGGTAGAATTAGTACTGGGGGGTCTGCTACTGGGGGGAGCAGTACTGGGGGGATTAGTACTGAGGGGGAACAGTAATGTTGGGATTTGAAATGGTGGGGACTGCTACTGGGGGGGACAGTACGCAGGGAATTAGTACTGGGGGAGACTGCTACTGGGGATTATCGACTGCTACTGGGGGGGGGCACTGCTACTGGGGTGGGACAGCTACTGGGGGGACAGTACTGGTGGGATTAGTACTGGGGGGGACTGCTACTGGGGGGATTAGTACTGGGGGGGACTGCTACTGGGGGGGACAGTACTGGTGGGATTAGTACTGGGGGGGACTGCTACTGGGGGGATTAGTAGTGGGGGGGGACTGCTACTGGGGTGGGACTGCTATTGGGGGGTTCTGCTATTGGGGGGGACAGTACTGGAGGGATTGGTACTGGGGGGACTGCTACAGGGGGGGATTAGTACTGGGGGGATTAGAACTGGGGGGACAGTACTGGGGGGGGACTGCTACAGGGGCTGATTAGTACTGGGGGGACTGCCACTGGGGGGGATTAGTACTGGGGGGAATTGATACTGGGGGAGATTATTATTGGGGGAATTAGTACTGGGGGGACTGCCACTGGAGGGGACTAGGATTGGGGGGATTAGTACTAGGGGGGACTGCTACAGGGGGGGATTAGTACTGGGGGGACTGCTACTGGGGGGGATTAGTACTGGGGGGAATTGATACTGCTGGGATTATTATTGGGGGAATTAGTACTGGGGGGACTGCTACTGGAGGGGATTTGGATTGCGGGGATTAGTACTGGGGGTACTGCTACAGGTGGGGAATAGTACTGGGGGGATTAGTACTGGGGGAGACTGCTATGGGGGATTAGTACTGGTCGAATTAGTACTGGGGGGACTGCTACTGGGGGAATTAGTACTGGGGGGACTGCTACTGGGTGGGACTAGTACTGGGGTGATTAGTACTGGGGGGACTGCTACAGGGGGGGGTTAGTACTGGGGGGATTTGTACTGGGGGGACTGCTACAGGGGGGATTAGTACTGGAGTGGATTATTACTGGGGGACTGCTACAGGGGGGATTAGTACTGGTGTGGATTATTACTGGGGGGACTGCTACTGGAGGGGATTAGAACTGCAGGGGAATAGTACTGGAGGGGATTATTACTGGGGGGGACTGCTACTAGGGGGGACAGTACTGAGAGAATTAGTACTGGGGGGACTGCTACTGGGAGGGGAGAATACAGGGGGGATTTGTACAGGGGGGGACTGCTACTGGGGGGATTAGTACTGGGGGGGACTGCTACTGGGGGGGATAGTACTGGTGGGATTAGTACTGGGGGGATCAGTACTGGGGGGGACAGTTCTGTCGGGATTAGTACGGGGGGACAGTACTGTGGGGATTAGTACTGGGGGGACTGCTACAGAGGGGGATTAGTACTTGGGGGACTGCTACAAGGAGGGATTAGTACTGGAGTGGATTAGTACTGGCGGGACTGCTACAGGATGGGATTAGTACTGGGGGGATTAGTACTGGGGGGGATTAGTACTGGAGGGGATTACTACTGGGGGGATTAGTACTGGGGGGGACTGCTACTGGGGGATTAATACTGGGATGGACTGATACTGGGGGGATTAGTACTGGGGGGGACTGCTACTGGGGGGATTAGTACTGGGGGGGCTGCTACTGGGGGGATTAGAACTGGGGGGGACTGCTATGGGGGGGACTGCTACTGGGGGGATTAGTACTGGGGGGGACTGCTATGGGTGGGATTAGTACTGGGGGGGACTGCTACTGGGGGGATTTGTAATGGGGGGATTAGTAATGGGTGGATTAGTACTGGGGGGACTGCTACTGGCGGGATTAGTACTGGGGGGGATTGCTACTGCGGGGATTAGTACTGTGGGGGATTAGTACTGGGGGTACTGCTACTGGGGGGATTAGTACTGGGGGGATTAGTCCTGGGGGGGACTGCTATGGGTGGGACTGCAGCTGGGGGGATTAGTACTGTGGGGGACTGCTACTGGGGGGATTTGTACAGGGGGGATTGCTACTGGGGTGGCACTGCTACTGGGGTGGGACTGCTTCTGGGGTGGGACAGTACTGGGGGGATTAGTAAGGAGGGGACTGCTACTGGGGGGATTAGTACTTGGGGGACTGCTACTATGGTGGGAATGCTACTGGGGTGGGACAGTACTGGGGGGGACTGCTACTGGGGTGGGATTAGTACTGGGGGGGACTGCTACATGGGGGGATTAGTACGGGGGCGACAGCTACTGGGGGCGATTAGTATGGGGGGGACTGCTACAGGGGAGATTAGTACTGGGGGGAATTAGTACAGGGGGGAATGCTACTGGGGGTGGATAAGTACGGGGAGGACTGCTACTTGGGGGATTAGTACTGGGGGGATTAGAACTGGGGGGACTTCTACTGGGGGGGACAGTACTGGGGGGATTAGTACTGGGGGGGACTGCTACTGGGGGGGACAGTACTCGGGGGATTAGTACTGGGGGGTACTGCTACTGGGGGGGGACTGCTTTTGGGGAAGGACAGTACTGGGGGGATTAGTGCTGGGGGGCACTGCTATTGGGGGGGGACTACTACTGGGGGGGACTGCTACTGGGGGGGGACAGTACTTAGGGGGACTGCTACTGGGGGGGACAGTACTGGGGGGATTAGTACTGGGGGGGACTGCTACTTGGGGGGACAGTACTGGGGGGATTAGTACTGGGGGGGACAGCTACTGCGGGGGATCGTACTGGGGGGGACCGTACTGGAGGGGACTGCTGCTGGGGGGATTAGTACTGGCCGGGACTACTACTGGGGTGGACTGCACTGGGGGGACTGCTACTGGGGGGGACAGTACTGGGGGGACTGCTACTGGGGGGGACAGTACTGGTGGGATTAGTTCTGGGGGGGACTACTACTGGGGTGGACTGTAGTGGGGGGGATTTGTACTGGGGGGACTGCTACTGGGGGCGATTAGCACTGGGGGGGACTGCTTCTGGGGGAAAAGTACTGGGGGGATTGCTACTGGAGAGGGGACTGTTACTGGGGGGATAAGTACTGGGGGGATTGCTATTGGAGAGGGGTCTGCTACTGGGGGGGATTAGTACTGGGGTGGGACTGCTACTGGGGTGGGACTGCTACTGGGGGCGGACAGTACTGGTGGGATTAGTACTGGGGGGGGGACTGCTACTGGGGGGGATTAGTACTGGGGGGGAACTGATACTGGGGTGGGACTGCTAATGGGGGGGACAGTACTGGTGGGATTAGTACTGGGGGGGACTGCTACTGGGGGTATTAGTAGTGGGGGGGCTGCTACTGGGGGGTTCTGCTACTGGGGGGGACAGTACTGGGGGGATTAGAACTGGGGGGGACAGTACTGGGGGGACACTGCTACTGGGGGGTATTAGTACTGGGGAGGACTGCTATAGGGGGGGGATTAGTACTGGGGGGACTGCTACTGGGGGGATTAGTTCTGGGGGGATTAGTACTGGGGGTATTAGTAATGGTGGGAATTAGTAATGGGGTGAATTAGTACTTGGGGGAATTGCTACTGAGGGGGATTATTATTGGGGGAATTAGTACTGGGGGGACTGCTACTGGGGGGGACTAGTACTGGGGGGATTAGTACTGGGCAGACTGCTACAGGGGGGGATTAGTACTGGGGGGTTAGTACTGGGGGTGACTGCTATGGGGGATTAGTACTGGGGGAATTACTACTGGGGGGGATTAGTACTGGGGGAATTAGTACTGGGGGGACTGCTACTAGGGGGGGACTAGTACTGGGGGGATTAGTACTGGGGGGACTGCTACAGGGGGGGATTAGTACTGGGGGGGATTTGTACTGGGGGGACTGCTAGGGGGGGATTAGTACTGGGGGGATTAGTACTGGAGTGGATTATTACTGGGGGGACTGCTACTGGAGGGGATTAGTACTGGAGGGGATTAGTACTGGGGGGGACTGCTGCTGGGGGGATTAGTACTGGGGGGGACTGCTACTGTGGGGATTAGTACTGGGGGGACTGCTACTGGGGGGATTAGTACTGGGGGGCTGCTACTGGGGGGATTAGTCCTGGGGGGGACTGCTACAGGGGGGATTAGTAATGGGGGGATTAGTACTGGGGGGGACCGCTATGGGGGGGATTAGTACTGGGGGGGATTAGTACTGGGGGGGACTGCTACTGGGGGGATTAGTACTGGGGGGGACTGCTACTGGGGGGATTAGTACTGGGGTGGGACTGCTACTGGGGTGGGACTGCTACTGGGGGGGACTGCTACTGGGGGGGACAGTACTGGGGGTATTGGTACAGGGGGGGACTGCTACAGGGGGGGATTAGTACTGGGTGGATTAGAACTGGGGGGGGACTGCTACAAGGGGGGATTAGTACTGGCGGGGACTGCTACAGGGGGGATTAGTACTGGGGGGACTGCTACTGGGGGGGATTAGTACTGGGGGTGACTGCTAGGGGGTGGATTAGTACTGGGGGGATTAGTACTGGGGGGATTAGTACAGGGGGGGATTAGTACTGGGGGGAATTGCTACTGGGGAGGATTATTATTGCAGAAATTAGTACTGGGGGGACTGCTACTGGGGGGATTAGTACTGGCGGGACTGCTACAGGGGGGGATTAGAACTGGGGGGTTTTGTACTGAGGGGATTTGTACTGGGGGGATTAGTACTGGAGGGGATTAGTACTGGGGGGGACTGCTACTGGGGGGATTTGAACTGGGGGGGACTGCTACTGGGGGGATTTGTACTGGGGGGGACTGCTCCTGCGGGGATTTGTACTGGGGGGGATTAGTACTGGGGGGGACTGCTACTGGGGGGATTAGTACTGGGGGGCTGCTACTGGGGGGATTAGTACTGGGGTGGACTGCTATGGGGGGGACTGCTACTGGGGGGATTAGTACTGAGGGGGACTGCTACAGGGGGGATTAGTACTGGGGGGGACTGCTACGGGGGGGATTAGTACTGGGGGGATTAGTACTGGGGGGATTAGTACTGGGGGGGACTGCTACTGGGGGGATTAGTACTGGGGGGCTGCTACTAGGGGGATTAGTACTGGGGTGGACTGCTATGGGGGGGACTGCTACTTGGGGATTAGTACAAGGGGGATTAGTACTGGGGGGTGTGCTACAGGGGGGATTTGTACTGGGGGGGACTGCTACTGGGGGGATTTGTACTGGGGGGGATTAGAACTGGGGGGGACTGTTACTGGGGGGAATAGTACTGGGGGGTACTGCTACTGGGGGGTACTGCTACTGGGGGGATTAGTCCTGGGGGGACTGCTATGGGGGGACTGCTGCTTGGGGGATTAGTACTGGGGGGGGACTGCTATGGGGGGGACTGCTACTGGGGGGATTAGTACTGTGGGGGACTGCTACTGGGGGATTAGTACTGGGGGGAATGCTACTGGAGCGGGGACTGCTACTGGGGGGGATTAGTACTGGGGGGGATTGCTACTGGAGGGGGGACTGCTACTGGGGGGGGACTGCTACTTGGGTGGGGCTCTGCTACTGGGGGGACAGTACTGGGGGGATTAGTACTGGGGGGACTGCTACTCGGGGAAGATTATTACTGGGGGGACTGCTACTGGGGGGTACTGCTACTGGGGGGGACAGTACTGGGGGGATTAGTACTGGGGGGGACTGCTACTTGGGGGGACAGTACTGGGGGGATTAGTACTGGGGGGGACAGCTACTGCGGGGGACCGTACTGGGGGGGACTGTACTGGAGGGGACTGCTGCTGGGGGGATTAGTACTGGCCGGGACTACTACTAGGGTGGACTGCTACTGGGGGGGACAGGACAGTACTGGGGGGGACTGCTACTGGGGGGGACAGTACTGGTGGGATTAGTTCTGGGGGGGACTACTACTGTGGTGGACTGTACTGGGGGGGATTAGTACTGGGGGGACTGCTACTGGGGGCGATTAGTACTGGGGGGGACTGCTTCTGGGGGGATAAGTACTGGGGGGATTACTACTGGAGAGGGGACTGCTACTGGGGGGATAAGTACTGGGGGGATTGCTATTGGAGAGGGGACTGCTACTGGGGGGGATTAGTACTGGGGTGGGACTGCTACAGGGGCGGGACTGCTACTGGGGGCGGACAGTACTGGTGGGATTAGTACTGGGGGGGGACTGCTACTGGGGGGGATTAGTACTGGGGGGGACTGCTACTGGGGTGGGACTGCTAATGGGGGGGACAGTACTGGTGGGATTAGTACTGGGCGGGACTGCTACTGGGGGGGATTAGTAGTGGGGGGGCTGCTACTGGGGTGGGACTGCTACTGGGGGGTTCTGCTTCTGGGGTGGGGGGACAGTACTGGGGGGGGGACAGTACTGGGGGGATTGGTACTGGGGGGGACTGCTACAGTGGGGGATTACTACTGGGGGGATTAGAACTGGGGGGGACAGTACTGGGGGGACACTGCTACATGGGGGGATTAGTACTGGGGAGGACTGCTACAGGGGGGGGGATTAGTACTGGGGGGACCGCTACTGGGGGGGATTAGTATGGGGGGGACTGCTACTGGGGGGATTAGTACTGGGAGGTATTAGTAATGGTGGGAATTAGTAATGGGGGGAATTAGTACTTGGGGGAATTGCTATTGAGGGGGATTATTATTGGGGGAATTAGTACTGGGGGGACTGCTACTGGGGGGGACTAGTTCTGGGGGGATTAGTACTGGGAGGTATTAGTAATGGTGGGAATTAGTAATGGGGGGAATTAGTACTTGGGGGAATTGCTACTGAGGGGGATTATTATTGGGGGAATTAGTACTGGGGGGACTGCTACTGGGGGGGACTAGTACTGGGGGGATTAGTACTGGGCAGACTGCTACAGGGGGGGATTAGTACTGGGGGGTTAGTACTGGGGGTGACTGCTATGGGGGATTAGTACTGGGGGAATTACTACTGGGGGGGATTAGTACTGGGGGAATTAGTACTGGGGGGGACTGCTACTAGGGGGGGACTAGTACTGGGGGGGACTGCTACAAGGGGGGATTAGTACTGGGGGGGATTTGTACTGGGGGGACTGCTAGGGGGGGATTAGTACTGGGGGGGATTTGTACTGGGGGGACTGCTAGGGGGGGGATTAGTACTGGGGGGATTAGTACTGGGCAGACTGCTACAGGGGGGGATTAGTACTGGGGGGTTAGTACTGGGGGTGACTGCTATGGGGGATTAGTACTGGGGGGGATTAGTACTGGGGGAATTAGTACTGGGGGGACTGCTACTAGGGGGGGACTAGTACTGGGGGGACTGCTACAAGGGGGGATTAGTACTGGAGTGGATTATTACTGGGGGGACTGCTACTGGAGGGGATTAGTACTGGAGGGGATTAGCACTGGGGGGGACTGCTGCTGGGGGGATTAGTACTGGGGGGGACTGCTACTGTGGGGCAACAAGTACTGGGGGGATTAGTACTGGGGGGAATTAGTACTGGAGGGACTGCTACTGGGAGGATTAGTACTGGTGGGACTGCTACAAGGGGGGGATTAGAACTGGGGGGGACTGCTACTGGGAGGATTTGTACTGGGGGGGACTGCTACTGGGGGGATTTGTACTGGGGGGGACTGCTCCTGGGGGGATTTGTACTGGGGGGATTAGTACTGGGGGGGGACTGCTACTGGGGGGATTAGTACTGGGGGGCTGCTACTGGGGGGATTAGTACTGGGGTGGACTGCTATGGGGGGGACTGCTACTGGGGTGATTAGTACTTGGGGGGACTGCTACAGGGGGGATTAGTACTGGGCGGGACTGCTACGGGGGGGGATTAGTACTGGGGGGACTGCTACTGGGGGGATTAGTACTGGGGGGTACTGCTACTGGGGGGATTAGTACTGGGGGGGGCTGCTACTAGGGGGATTAGTACTGGGGTGGACTGCTATGGGGGGACTGCTACTTGGGGATTAGTACTGGGGGGATTAGTACTGGGGGGTGTGCTATGGGGGGGATTTGTTCTGGGGGGGACTGCTACTGGGGGGATTAGTACTGGGGGGGATTAGAACTGGGGGGGACTGCTACTGGGGGGAATAGTACTGGGGGGTACTGCTACTGGGGGGTACTGCTACTGGGGGGATTAGTCCTGGGGGGACTGCTATGGGGGGACTGCTGCTTGGGGGATTAGTACTGGGGGGAATGGTACTGGGGGGGGACTGCTATGGGGGGACTGCTGCTTGGGGGATTAGTACTGGGGGGAATGGTACTGGGGGGGACTGCAATGGGGGGGACTGCTACTGGGGGGATTAGTACTGTGGGGGACTGCTACTGGGGGGTTAGTACTGGGGGGATTGCTACTGGAGCGGGGACTGGTACTGGGGGGGATTGCTACTGGAGGGGGGACTGCTATTGGGGGGGGACTGCTACTTGGATGGGGCTCTGCTACTGGCGGGACAGTACTGGGGGGATTAGTGCTGGGAGGACTGCTGTAGGGGGGATTAGTACTGGGGGGATTAGTAGTGGGGGGACTGCTACAGGGGGGAATAGTACTTGGGGGATTAGTAGTGGGGGGGGACTGCTACATGGGGATTAGTAATGGGGGGATTAGTACTGGGGGGACTGCTACTCGGGGGATGATTATTGGGGGAATTAGTATGGGGGGGAATTAGTACTGGGGGAACTGCTCCTGGGGGGATTAGTACTTGGGGGACTGCTACAGGGGGAGATTAGTACTGGGGGGACTGCTACAGGGGGGATTAGTGCTGGAGGGGATTAGTACTGGGGGGACTGCTATGGGGGATTAGTACTGGAGGGGAATAGTACTTGGGGGGGACTGCTATGGGGGTTTAGTACTGGGGGGGTTTAGTACTGGGGTGATTAGTACTGGGGGGGACTGCTACTAAGGGGGACTGCTACTGGGGGGGATTAGTACTTGGGGGATTAGTACTGGGGGGATGCTACTGGGGGGATTAGTACTGGGGGGGACTGCTACTGGGGGGATTAGTACAGGGGGGATTAGTACTGGGGGGGCTGCTACTGCGGTGGATTAGTACTGGGGGGATAAGTACTGGGGGGATTAGTATTGGGGGGATTAGTATTGGGGGGGACTGCTACTGGGGGGATTAGTACTGGGGGGGACTGCGACTGGGGGGATTAGTACTGGGGGGGACTGCTACTGGGGGGGATTAGTATGGGGGGACTGCTACTTGGGGGATTAGTACTGGGGGGATTAGTACTGGGGGGTATTAGTAATGGGGGGATTTAATACTGGGGGGAATTGCAACTGGGGGGATTATTATTGGGGGAAATAGTACTGGGGGGACTGCTACTGTGGGGGACTAGTACTGGGGGGATTAGTACAGGGCGGACTGCTACAGGGGGGATTAGTACTGGGGGGTTAGTACTGGGGGTGACTGCTATGGGGGATTAGTACTGGGGGAATTAGTACTGGGGGGGACTGCTACTGGGGGGGACTAGTACTGGGGGAATTAGTACTGGGGGGACTGCTACTGGGGGGGGACTAGAACTGGGGGGATTAGTACTGGGGGGACTGCTACAGGGGGGGATTAGTACTGGGGGGGATTTGTACAGGGGGGACTGCTACTGGGGGGGATTAGTACTGGGGGGATTAGTACTAGGGGGGACTGCTTCTTGGGGGATTAGTACTGGGGGGGATTAGTACTGGGGGTACTGCTACTGGGTGTGATTAGTCCTGGGGGGATTAGTTCTGGGGGGGACTGCTATGGGTGGGACTGCAGCTGGGGGTATTAGTACTGTGGGGGACTGCTACTGGGGGGATTAGTACTGGGGGGATTGCTACTGGGGTGGCACTGCTACTGGGGTGGGACTGCTTCTGGGGTGGGGCAGTACTGGGGGGATTAGTAAGGGTGGGACAGTACTGGGGGGATTAGTAAGGGGGGGACTGCTACTGGGGGGATTAGTACTTGGGGGACTGCTACTGGGGTGGGAATGCTTCTTGGGTGGGATAGTACTAGGGGATTAGTAGTGGGGGGGACTGCTACTGGGGTGGGATTAGTACTGGGGGGGACTGCTACAGGGGGGGATTAGTACGGGGGCGACTGCTACTGGGGGCGATTAGTATGGGGGGGACTGCTACAGGGGGGATTAGTACTGGGGGGGATTAGTACTGGGGGAGACTGCTACTGGGGGGGATTAGTACAGGGGGGACTGCTACTGTGGGGTATAAAAACGGGGAGGACTGCTACTGGGGGGATTAGTACTTGGGGGATTAGAACTGGGGGGACTGGTACTGGGGGGATTAGTACTGGGGGGGACTGCTACTGGGGGGGACTGCTACTGGGGGGTACAGTCCTCGGGGAATTAGTACTGGGGGGGACTGCTACTGGGGGGGACTGCTACTGGGGAAGGACAGTACTGGGGGGATTAGTGCTTGGGGGCACTGCTACTGGGGGGGACTGCTACTGGGGGGGACTGCTACTGGGGGGGTCAGTACTGGGGGGGACAGTACTTGGGGGTACTGGTATGGGGGGGATTAGTACTGGGGGGATTGCTACTCGGGGAAGATTAGTACTGGGGGGGACTGCTACTGGGGGGACAGTACTGGGGGGGACTGCTAATGGGGGGACAGTACTTTTGGGATTAGTACTGGGGGGACAGTACTGGGGGGGATTAGTACTGGGGGAGGGACTGCTGCTAGGGGGGACTGCTACTTGGGGGGACAGTACTGGGGGGATTAGTACTGGGGGGATTAGTACTGGGGGGGATTGCTACTGGGGGAGGACAGTACTGGTGGGATTAGTACTGGGGGGGACTGCTATTGGAGGGGACAGTAAAGGGGGGGCAGTACTGGGGGGCTTACTACTGAGTTGGACTGCTACTGGGGGGACATTACTGGCGGGGACTAGTACTGGGGGAGACAGTACTTGGGGGGATTGGTACTGTGGGGGGACTGCTACTGTGGGGGGACTGCTACTGGGGGGGACTGCTACTGGGGGGACAATACTTGGGGGGATTGGTACTGTGGGGGGACTGCTACTGTGGGGGGAATGCTACTGGGGGGGGACTGCTACTGGGGGGACAGTACTGGGGGGGACTGCTACTGGGGGGGACTGCTAATGGGGGGGGACAGTACTGTTGGGATTAGTACTGTGGGGACAGTACAGTGGGGATTTGTACTGTGGGGGACTGCTACCTGGGGTGGGACAGTACTGGGTGGATTAGTATTGTGGCGGACTGCTACTGGGGGGGACAGTACTGGGGGGATTAGTACTGTGGGGGACTGCTACCTGGGGTGGGACAGTACTGGGGGGATTAGTATTGTGGCGGACTGCAACTGGGGGGGACAGTACTGTGGGGATTAGTACTGGGGGGACAGTACTGTGGGGATTAGTACTGGGGGGACTGTACTGGGGGGGACTGCTACTGGGGGGGACAATACTGGGGGGATTAGTACTTGGGGGCATTAGTACTGGGGGGACTGCTACTGGGGGGGACAGTACTGGTGGGATTAGTACTGGGGGGGTCTGCTACAGGGGGGGATAGTACTGGAAGGATTAGTACTGGGGGAGGACTGCTACTGGGGGGGGCAGTACTGGGGGGATTAGTACTGGGGGGGACAGTAATGTGGGGATTAGAACTGGTGGGGACTGCTACTGGGGGGGAAAATATGGGGGGAATTAGTACTGGGGGGGACTGCTACTAGGGCTTATCGACTGCTACTGGGGGGGCACAGCTACTGGGGTTGGACTGCTACTGGGGGGGACAGTACTGGTGGGATTAGTACTGGGGGGGACTGCTACTGGGGGGATTAGTACTGGTGTGGGACTGCTACTGGGGTGGGACTGCTACTGGGGGGGGACAGTACTGGTGGGATTAGTACTGGGGGGGACTGCTTCTAGGGGGATTAGTAGTGGGGGGGACTGCTACTGGGGCGGGACTGCTATTGGAGGTTCTGCTATTGGGGTGGACAGTACTGGGGGGATTGGTACTGGGTGGAATGCTACAGGAGGGGATTAGTACTGGGGGGATTAGAACTGGGGGGGACAGTACTGGGGGGGACTGCTACAGGGGTGGATTAGTACTTGGGGGGACTGCTACAGGGGGGGATTAGTACTGGGGGGACTGCTACTGGGCGGGATTAGTACTGGGGGGGATTGATACTGGGGGGGATTATTATTGGGGGAATTAGTACTGGGGGGACTGCTACTGGAGGGGACTAGTACTGGGGGGATTAGTACTGGGGGTACTGCTACAGTGGGGGAATAGTACTGGGGGGATTAGTACTGGGGGTGACTGCTATGGGGGATTAGTACTGGGGGGACTGCTACTGGAGGGATTAGTACTGGGGGGACTGCTACTGGGGGGGACTAGTAGTGGGGGGATTAGTACGGGGTGGACTGCTACAGGGGGGGATTAGTTCTGGGGGGATTTGTACTGGGGGGACTGCTACAGTGGGGATTATTACTGGGGGGATTAGTACTGGAGTGGATTATTACTGAGGGGATTAGTACTGGGGGGATTAGTACTGGGGGGGATTAGTACTGGGGGGATTAGTACTGGAGGGGATTAGTACTGGGGGGGACTGCTACTAGGGGGGACAGTACTGAGAGAATTAGTACTGGGGGGACTGCTACTGGGAGGGGAGAGTACTGGGGGGGACTGCTACTGGGGGGGACAGTACTGGGAGGGACTGCTACTGGGGGGGACAGTACTGGTGGGATTAGTACTGGGGGGGACAGTACTGGGGGGGGACAGTACTGTCGGGATTAGTACTGGGGGAACTGCTACTGGGGGGGACAGTACTGGGGGGATTAGTACTGGGGGGGACTGCTACTGGGGGGGACAGTACAGGGGGGATTAGTACTGGGTGGGACTGCTACTTGGGGGACAGTACTGGGGGGATTAGTTCTGGGGGGGACTGCTACTGGGGGGGACCGTCCTGGGGGGGACTGCTGCTGGGGGATTAGTACTGGCCGGGACTACTACTGGGTGGACTGTACTGGGGGGACTGCTACTGGGGGGGATTAGTACTGGGGGGGACAGTACTGGGGCACCCGCAATGGGGGGACTGTTACTGGGGGGGACAGTACTGGTGGGGGACAGTACTGGTGGGATTAGTACTGGGGGGGACTACTACTGGGGTGGACTGTACTGGGTGGGATTAGTACTGGGGGGACTGCTACTGGGGGCGATTAGTACTGGGGGGGACTGCTACTGGGGGGATAAGTCCTGGGGGTATTGCTACTGGAGAGGGGACTGCTACTGGGGGGATAAGTACTGGGGGGATTGCTATTGGAGAGGGGACTGCTACTGGGGGGGATTAGTACTGGGGTGGGACTGCTACTGGGGTGGGACTGCTACTGGGGGCGGCCAGTACTGGTGGGATTAGTACTGGGGGGGATTAGTACTGGGGGGGGACTGCTACTGGGGTGGGACCGCTAATGGGGGGGGACAGTACTGGTGGGATTAGTACTGGGGGGGACTGCTACTGGGGGGATTAGTAGTGGGGGGCTGGTACTGGGGTGGGACTGCTACTGGGGGGTACTGCTACTGGGGGGGACAGTACTGGGGGGATTGGTACTGGGGGGGACTGCTACAGGGGGGATTACTATGGGGGGGTTTAGTAGTGGGGGGGACTGCTACTGGGGTGGCACTGCTATTGGGGGGTTCTGCTATTGGGGGGGACAGTACTGGGGGGATTGGTACTTGGGTAACTGCTACAGGGGGGGATTAGTACTGGGGGGATTAGAACTGGGGGGGACAGTACTGGGGGGGGGACTGCTACAGGGGCGGATTAGTACTGGGGGGATTTGTACTTGGGGGGACTGCTACAGGGGGGGATTAGTACTGGGGGGACTGCTACTGGGGGGGATTAGAACTGGGGGGACTGCTACTGGGGGGGATTAGTACTGGGGGGAATTGATACTGGGGGGATTATTATTGGGGGAATTAGTACTGGGGGGACTGCTACTGGAGGGGACTAGTACTGGGGGGATTAGTACTGGGGGTACTGCTACAGGGGGGGAATAGTACTTGGGGGATTAGTACTGGGGGTGACTGCTATGGGGGATTAGTACTGGGGGGACTGCTACTGGGGGGGACTAGTACTGGGGGGATTAGTACTGGGTGGACTGCTACAGGGGGGGATTTGTACTGGGGGGACTGCTACAGGGGGGATTAGTACTGGGGGGATTAGTACTGGAGTGGATTATTACTGGGGGGACTGCTACTGGAGGGGATTAGTACTGGGGGGGACTGCTACTAGGGGGGACAGTACTGAGAGAATTAGTACTGGGGGGACTGCTACTGGGAGGGGAGAGTACTGGGGGGATTTGTATGGGGGGGGACTGCTACTGGGGGGATTAGTACTGGGGGGGACAGTGCTGGGGGGATTAGTTCTGGGGGGGACTGCTACTGGGGGGGACCGTCCTGGGGGGGACTGCTGCTGGGGGATTAGTACTGGCCGGGACTACTACTGGGTGGACTGTACTGGGGGGACTGCTACTGGGGGGGATTAGTACTGGGGGGGACAGTACTGGGGCACCCGCAATGGGGGGACTGTTACTGGGGGGGGACAGTACTGGTGGGGGACAGTACTGGTGGGATTAGTACTGGGGTGGACTACTACTGGGGTGGACTGTACTGGGTGGGATTAGTACTGGGGGGACTGCTACTGGGGGCGATTAGTACTGGGGGGGACTGCTACTGGGGGGATAAGTCCTGGGGGTATTGCTACTGGAGAGGGGACTGCTACTGGGGGGATAAGTACTGGGGGGATTGCTATTGGAGAGGGGACTGCTACTGGGGGGGATTAGTACTGGGGTGGGACTGCTACTGGGGTGGGACTGCTACTGGGGGCGGCCAGTACTGGTGGGATTAGTACTGGGGGGGATTAGTACTGGGGGGGGACTGCTACTGGGGTGGGACCGCTAATGGGGGGGGACAGTACTGGTGGGATTAGTACTGGGGGGGACTGCTACTGGGGGGATTAGTAGTGGGGGGCTGGTACTGGGGTGGGACTGCTACTGGGGGGTACTGCTACTGGGGGGGACAGTACTGGTGGGATTGGTACTGGGGGGGACTGCTACAGGGGGGATTACTATGGGGGGGTTTAGTAGTGGGGGGGACTGCTACTGGGGTGGCACTGCTATTGGGGGGTTCTGCTATTGGGGGGGACAGTACTGGGGGGATTGGTACTTGGGTAACTGCTACAGGGGGGGATTAGTACTGGGGGGATTAGAACTGGGGGGGACAGTACTGGGGGGGGGACTGCTACAGGGGCGGATTAGTACTGGGGGGATTTGTACTTGGGGGGACTGCTACAGGGGGGGATTAGTACTGGGGGGACTGCTATTGGGGGGGATTAGAACTGGGGGGACTGCTACTGGGGGGGATTAGTACTGGGGGGAATTGATACTGGGGGGGATTATTATTGGGGGAATTAGTACTGGGGGGACTGCTACTGGAGGGGACTAGTACTGGGGGATTAGTACTGGGGGTACTGCTACAGGGGGGGAATAGTACTTGGGGGATTAGTACTGGGGGTGACTGCTATGGGGGATTAGTACTGGGGGGACTGCTACTGGGGGGATTAGTACTGGGGGGACTGCTACTGGGGGGGACTAGTACTGGGGGGATTAGTACTGGGTGGACTGCTACAGGGGGGGATTTGTACTGGGGGGACTGCTACAGGGGGGATTAGTACTGGGGGGATTAGTACTGGAGTGGATTATTACTGGGGTGACTGCTACTGGAGGGGATTAGTACTGGGGGGGACTGCTACTAGGGGGGACAGTACTGAGAGAATTAGTACTGGGGGGACTGCTACTGGGAGGGGAGAGTACTGGGGGGATTTGTATGGGGGGGGACTGCTACTGGGGGGATTAGTACTGGGGGGGACAGTACTGGGGGGGACTGCTACTGGGGGCGACAGTACTGGTGGGATTATTACTGGAGGGGACAGTACTGGGGGGATCAGTACTGGGGGGGGACAGTACTGTCGGGATTAGTACTGGGGGGACTTCTACTGGGGGGGACAGTACTGGGGGGATTAGTACTGGGGGGACTGCTACTGGGGGGGACAGTACAGGGGGGATTAGTACTGGGGGGGACTGCTACTTGGGGGACAGTACTGGGGGGATTAGTACTGGGGGGGACTGCTACTTGGGGGACAGTACTGCGGGGATTAGTACTGGGGGGGACTGCTACTGGGGGGGACTGTTGCTGGGGGGATTAGTACTTGCCAGGACTACTACTGGGTGGACTGTACTGGGGGGACTGCTACTGGGGGGGATTAGTACTGGGGGGGACAGTACAGGTGCGATTAGTACTGGGGGGGAGTACTACTGGGGTGGACTGTACTGGGGGGGATTAGTACTGGGGGGACTGCTACTGGGGGCGATTAGTACTGGGGGGACTGCTACTGGGGGCGATTAGAACTGGGGGGGACAGCTACTGGGGGGATTGCTACTGGAGAGGGGACTGCTACTGGGGGGATAACTACTGGGGGGATTGCTATTAAAGAGGGGACTGCTACTGGGGGGGATTAGTACTGGGGTGGGACAGCTACTGGGGGCGGACAGTACTGGTGGGATTAGTACTGGGGGGGGACTGCTACTGGGGGGGATTAGTACTGGGGGGGGACTGCTACTGGGGTGGGACTGCTAATGGGGGGGAACAGTACTGGTGGGATTAGTACTGTGAGGGACTGCTGCTGGGGGGATTAGTAGTGGGGGGGCTGCTACTGGGGTGGGACTGCTACTGGGGGGTTCTGCTACTGGGAGGGACAGTACTGGGGGGATTGGTACTGGGGGGGACTGCTACAGGCGGGATTACTACTGGGGGGATTAGAACTGGGGGGGACAGTACTGGGGGGACACTGCTACAGGGGGGGATTAGTACTGGGGGGATTAGAACTGGGGAGGACTGCTACAAGGGGGGGATTAGTACTGGGGGGA
The DNA here is from genome assembly GCA_031769625.1 of Taudactylus pleione. Lineage (NCBI taxonomy): Eukaryota > Metazoa > Chordata > Amphibia > Anura > Myobatrachidae > Taudactylus > Taudactylus pleione. The sequence goes on along the minus strand of JAUIMM010000702.1, from coordinate 6,600,603 downwards.
CTGCTACTGGGGGGGATTAGTATGGGGGGGACTGCTACTGGGGGGATTAGTACTGGGGGGTATTAGTAATGGGGGGAATTAGTAATGGGGGGATTTAGAACTGGGGGGAATTGCTACTGAGGGGGATTATTATTGGGGGAATTAGTACTGGGGGGACTGCTACTGGGGGGGATTAGAACTGGGCGGACTGCTACAGGGGGGATTAGTACTGGGGGGTTTAATACTGGGGGTGACTGCTATGGGGGACTAGTACTGGGGGAATTAGTACTGGGGGGACTGCTACTGGGAGGGACTAGTACTGGGGGGATTAGTACTGGGGGAATTAGTACTGGGGGGACTGCTACTAGGGGGGGACTAGTACTGGGGGACTGCTACAAGGGGGGGGATTAGTACTGGGGTGACTGCTAGGGGGGGGATTAGTATGGGGTGGACTGCTACAGGGGTGATTAGTACTGGGGGGGACTGCTACTGGGGGGACTGCTACTGGGGGGATTTGTACTGGGGGGACTGCTACAGGAGGGGATTAGTACTGGGGGGGATTAGTACTGGAGGGGATTAGTACTGGGGGGGACTGCTACTGGGGGGATTTGTACTGGGGGGGACTGCTACTGGGGGGATTAGTACTGGGGTGGACTGCTATGGGGGACTGCTACTGGGGGATTAGTACTGGGGGGATTAGTACTGGGGGGGACTGCTATGGGGGGGATTAGTACTGGGGGGGACTGCTACTGGGGGGATTAGTAGTGGGCGGCTGCTACTCGGGTGGGACTGCTACTGGGGGAGGACAGTACTGGGGGGATTGGTACTGGGGGGGACTGCTACAGGGGGGGATTACTACTGGGGGGATTAGAACTGGGTGGGGACAGTACTGGGGGGTCACTGCTACAGGGGGGGATTAGTACTGGGGGGATTAGTACTAGGGAGGACTGCTACAGGGGGGGATTAGTACTGGGGGGACTGCTACTGGGGGGGATTTGTATGGGGGGGACTGATACTGGGGGGATTAGTATTGGGGGGATTAGTACTGGGGGTATTAGTAATGGGGGGAAATAGTAATGGGGGAAATTAGTACTGGGGGGAACTGCTACTGGGGGGGACTAGTACTGGGGGGATTAGTACTGGGCGGACTGCTACAGGGGGGGATTAGTACTGGGGGGTTAGTACTGGGGATGACTGCTATGAGGGATTAGTACTGGGGGAATTAGTACTGGGGGGACTGCTACTGGGGGGGACTAGTACTGGGGGGATTAGTACTGGGGGGATTAGTCCTGGAGGGACTGCTACTAGGGGGGGATTAGTACTGGGGGGACTGCTACAGGGGGGGATTAGTACTGGGGGGGATTTGTACTGCGGGGACTGCTACAGGGGGGGATTAGTACTGGGGGGATTAGTACTGTAGTGGATTATTACAGTGGGGACTGCTACTGGAGGGGATTAGTACTGGAGGGGACTGCTACTGCGGGGATTAGTACTGGGGGGGAACGCTACTGTGGGGATTAGTACTGGGGGGATTAGTACTGGAGGAGACTGCTAAGGGGGGGATTAGTACTGGGGGGGATTAGTACTCGGGGGATTAGTACCGGGGGGGATTAGTACTGGGGTGGGACTGCTACTGGGGGGGACTGCTACTGGGGGGGATAGTACTGGGGGGATTGGTACTGGGGGTGACTGCTACAGGGGGGGATTAGTACTGGGTGGATTAGAACTGGGGGGGGACTGCTACAAGGGGGGATTAGTACTGGGGGGATTAGTACTGGGGGGATTAGTACTGGGGGGATTAGTACTGGGGGGGATTAGTACTGGGGGGATTGCTACTGGGGGGGATTATTATTGGGGGAATTAGTACTGGGGGGACTGCTACTGGGGGGAACTAGTACTGGGGGGATTAGTACTGGGGGAATTAGTACTGGGGGGACTGCTACTGGGGGGATTAGTACTGGCGGGACTGCTACAGGGGGGATTAGTACTGGGGGGTTTTGTACTGGGGTGACTGCTACAGGAGGGGATTAGTACTGGGGGGGATTAGTACTGGAGGGGATTAGTACTGGGGGGGACTGCTACTGGGGGGAATTGTACTGGCGGGACTGCTACTGGGGGGATTTGTACTGGGGGGACTGCTACTGGGGGGATTTTTACAGAGGGGGATTAGTACTGGGGGGGACTGCTACTGGGGGGATTTGTACTGGGGGGCTGCTACTGGGGGGATTAGTACTGGGGTGGACTGCTATGGGGGGGACTGCTACTTGGGGGATTAGTACTGGGGGGACTGCTACAGGGGGGATTAGTACTGTGGGGGATTAGTACTGTGGGGGATTAGTACTGGGGGGATTAGTACTGGGGGGGACTGCTACTGGTGGGATTAGTACTGGGGGGCTGCTACTGGGGGGATTAGTACTGGGGTGGACTGCTATGGGGGGGACTGCTACAGGGGGATTAGTACTGGGGGGGATTAGTACTGTGGGGGACTGCTACGGGGGGGATTAGTACGGGGGGGGACTGCTACGGGGGGGATTAGTACGGGGGGGACTGCTCCTGGGGGATTAGTACTGGGGGGGATTAGTACTGGGGGAATTAGAACTGGGGGGGACTGCTACTGGGGGGAATAGTACTGGGGGTTACTGCTACTGGGGGGTACTGCTACTGGGGGGATTAGTCTTGGGGGGGACTGCTATGGGGGGACAGCTGCTTGGGGGATTAGTACTGGGGGGAATGGTACTGGGGGGGACTGCTATGGGCAGGACTGCTACTGGGGGGATTAGTACTGTGGGGGACTGCTACTGGGGGGTTAGTACTGGGGGGATTGCTACTGGAGTGGGGACTGCTACTGGGGGGGATTAGTACTGGGGGGGATTGCTACAGGAGGGGGGACTGCTACTGGGGGGGACTGCTACTTGGGTGGGGCTCTGCTACTGGCTGGACAGTACTGGGGGGGACTAGTACTTGGGGGGACAGTACTGGTGGGGGCTAGTCCTGGGGGGGGATTAGTACGGAGGGGGAGTGCTACTGGGGGGGACAGATTACTGGGGGGGATTAGTACTGGGGGGGACTGCTACTCGGGGGATTAGTACTGGGGGGGACTGCTACTGGGGGGGGACTGCTACCACGGGGGACTGCTACTGGGGGTGGACAGTACTGGGGGGATTAGTGCTGGGAGGACAGCTGTAGGGGGATTAGTACTGGGGGGATTAGTGCTGGGTGGACTGCTGTAGGGGGGGATTAGTACTGGGGGGATTAGAAGTGGGGGGACTGCTACTGGGGGGAATAGTACTGGGGGGGACTGCTACTCGGGGGATTAGTACTGGGGGGGACTGCTACTGGGGGGGATAGTACTGGGGGGATTAGTAGTTGGGGGGACTGCTACAGGGGGGATTAGTAATGGGGAGATTAGAACTGGCAGGGGACTGCTACTGGCGGGATTAGTACTGGGGGGACAGCTACTCGGGGGATTATTATTGGGGGAATTAGTATGGGGGGGAATTAGTACTGGGGGGACTGCTACTGGGGGGATTAGTACTAGGGGGACTGCTACAGGGGGAGATTAGTACTGGGGGGACTTCTACAGGGGGGATTAGTACTGGAGGGGATTAGTACTGTGGGGGACTGCTATGGGGGATTAGTACTTGGGGGGGACTGCTATGGGGGATTAGTACTGGGGGGGATTAGTACTGGGGGGATTAGTACTTGGGGGGACTACTACTGAGGGGGACTGCTACTGGGGGGGATTAGTACTGGGGGGGCTGCTACTGGGGGGATTAGTACTGGGGGGACTGCTACTGGGGGGATTAGTACTAGGGGTGAGCGGGTTCGGATTTCTGAAATCCGAACCCCCCCGAGCCCCCCCGATCCGAGTCCGATCCGAGTCAGGCTCGACTTTTCCCGCCTGACTCGGATCTGACATCGAGGCAAAACGTCATCATCCCGCCTTCCGAGTCTCGCGGGTTTTGGATCCTATATAAGGTACCCGCGTCGGCGCCATTTTCTCACTCGGCTGTGGACAGTGAAGAGGGAGGGTGGGAGTTAGTGCTGTGTAGTGTAGTGTAGTGTAGTGCTGCTGTTGTCCACTACTTCAAAGTCCATAGGGGCTGGCTGTGTTGTGCTGTGCTGCTGTTGTTAATAGGGGCTGTGTCCACTACTTCAAAGTCCATAGGGGCTGGCTGGACTGTGTTGTGCAGTCAGTTCCAAAGTCCTGTGCAGTGTCCCAGTCCTAAAGGGGTGCTGTAGTGTTGTCCAGGGGGTGCTCTGTCCATCAGGGGTGCTCCCCCCAAGTGCTAAAAAAATAATATATTTTCTGTGTTTGTGAATTGTGTGCGCAGTAGCCGCACGTGCATCAACAAAGTAGTGCCAAGCGTGCGCCTGTGTCATAAGTAAAGGGCCGGCTGGCTTGACCGTTAAGGGTGCTGTAACCCCCGAAAGTACACTCCAGTCCAAACCAAAAAAAAAATTATTTTCTGTGTTTGTGAATTGTGTGCGCAGTAGCCGCACGTGCATCAACAAAGTAGTGCCAAGCGTGCGCGTGTATCATAAGTAAAGGGCCGGCTGGCTTGACCGTTAAGGGTGCTGTAACCCCCGAAAGTACACTCCAGTCCAAACCTAAAAAAAAATTATTTTCTGTGTTTGTGAATTGTGTGCGCAGTAGCCGCACGTGCATCAACAAAGTAGTGCCAAGCGTGCGCCTGTGTCATAAGTAAAGGGCCGGCTGGCTTGACCGTTAAAGGGTGCTGTAACCCCCGAAAGTACACTCCAGTCCAAACCAAAAAAAAATTATTTTCTGTGTTTGTGAATTGTGTGCGCAGTAGCCGCACGTGCATCAACAAAGTAGTGCCAAGCGTGCGCCTGTGTCATAAGTAAAGGGCCGGCTGGCTTGACCGTTAAGGGTGCTGTAACCCCCGAAAGTACACTCCAGTCCAAACCTAAAAAAAAATTATTTTCTGTGTTTGTGAATTGTGTGCGCAGTAGCCGCACGTGCATCAACAAAGTAGTGCCAAGAGTGCCCCTGTGTCATAAGTAAAGGGCCGGCTGGCTTGACCGTTAAAGGGTGCTGTAACCCCCGAAAGTACACTCCAGTCCAAACCAAAAAAAAATTATTTTCTGTGTTTGTGAATTGTGTGCGCAGTAGCCGCACGTGCATCAACAAAGTAGTGCCAAGCGTGCGCCTGTGTCATAAGTAAAGGGCCGGCTGGCTTGACCGTTAAAGGGTGCTGTAACCCCTGAAAGTACACTCCAGTCCAAACCAAAAAAAAATTATTTTCTGTGTTTGTGAATTGTGTGCGCAGTAGCCGCACGTGCATCAACAAAGTAGTGTCAAGCGTTCGCCTGTGTCATAAGTAAAGGGCCGGCTGGCTTGACCGTTAAGGGTGCTGTAACCCCCGAAAGTACACTCCAGTCCAAACCAAAAAAAAAATTATTTTCTGTGTTTGTGAATTGTGTGCGCAGTAGCCGCACGTGCATCAACAAAGTAGTGCCAAGCGTGCGCCTGTGTCATAAGTAAAGGGCCGGCTGGCTTGACCGTTAAGGGTGCTGTAACCCCCGAAAGTACACTCCAGTCCAAACCAAAAAAAAAATAATTTTCTGTGTTTGTGAATTGTGTGCGCAGTAGCCGCACGTGCATCAACAAAGTAGTGCCAAGCGTGCGCCTGTGTCATAAGTAAAGGGCCGGCTGGCTTGACCGTTAAGGGTGCTGTAACCCCCGAAAGTACACTCCAGTCCAAACCAAAAAAAAAATTATTTTCTGTGTTTGTGAATTGTGTGCGCAGTAGCCGCACGTGCATCAACAAAGTAGTGCCAAGAGTGCGCCTGTGTCATAAGTAAAGGGCCGGCTGGCTTGACCGTTAAAGGGTGCTGTAACCCCCAAAGTACACTCCAGTCCGAACCAAAAAAAAATTTATTTTCTGTGTTTAGCCGCACGTATATATCAAATCGATATAACATAAATGGAGGACCAAACTTTCTCCGATAAAAATAAAATAGAGAAAGATCAAGAACCACTTCCTCCTAGTGCTGAAGCTGCTGCCACTAGTCATGACATAGACGATAACATGCCATCAACGTCGTCTGCCAAGGCCGATGCCCAATGTCATAGTAGAGGGCACATACAATCCCAAATGGCAAAGTTCAGGAAAATGACCTTGAAAAAGACATTTAAATCAGCTGAAGAGAAACGTAAACTTGCCAATATGCCATTTACGACACGGAGTGGCAAGGAACGGCTAAGGTCGATCCCTAGTATGTTCATGACTAGTGGTTCAGCTTCACATGACGATGGAAGCACTCCTCCCACTAAAAAAATCAAAAGAGTTAAGCTGGCAAAAGCACAGCGAAGAACTGTGCTTTCTAAGAAGATATCACAAATCCCCAAGGAGAGTCCAAGTGTGGTGGTGGTTGCGATGCCTGACCTTCCCAGCACTGGACGGGAAGAGGTGGCTCTTTCCACCATTTGCACGCCCCCTGCAAGTGCTGAAAGGAGCACCCACAGTCCACTTGCTGATATGCAAATTGAAGATGTCACTGTTGAAGTACAACAGGATGAGGATACTGGTGTAGCTGGCGCTGAGGAGGAAGTTGGCGAGGAGGATTCTGATGGTGATGTGGTTTGTTTAAATCAGGCTCCGGGGGAGACAGTTGTTGTCCGTGGGATGAAAAAGCCCATCACGGTCATGCCTGGGCAGAAGACCAAACATTCCACCTCTTTGGTCTGGCAATATTTCTATCCAAATAGGGACAACAACTGTCTTGCCATATGTACCATATGTAAAGGTGAAATAAGTAGGGGTAGGGACGTCAACCACCTAGGAACATCCTCCCTTATACGGCACCTGCAGCGCGTTCATAAAAAGTTACTGTCAAGTTCAGAAACTTTGGCTCAGACCGTAAGCAGTCCAGGGACACCTAAATCCCGTTGTCCTGTTGTATCCAAGCGCCTGCAAACCACACCATCAACTCCCTCCTCGTCAATTTCCTCCTTAGTCAGGATCGGAAGTAGTCCTGCAGGCCATATCACTGGCTTGACTGACTCTCCTATCCGGGATTCCTCCGGAGGATCCTGCATTGCTACGCCTACTGCTGCCGCTGCTGCTGTTGCTGCTGCTGGGAGTCGTTCATCATCCCAGAGAGGAAGTAGGAACACCACTACTTTTACTAAACAATTGACCCTCCAACAGTCCTTAGCGAGGAGGATGAAGTACGACAGCAGTCATCCTGAAGCAAAACGTATAACTGAGGCCTTGACTGCTATGTTGGTGTTAGACGTGCGTCCGGTATCCGCCATTAGTGCAGTGGGATTTAGACAATTGATGGAGGTAGTGTGTCCCCGGTTCCAAATCCCGTCTAGATTCCACTTCACTAGGCAGGCGATACCGAGACTGTACAGAAACGTCAGAAAAAGTGTCCTCAGTGTCCTGAAAAATGCCGTTGTACACAATGTCCACTTAACCACGGACATGTGGACAAGTGGAACAGGGCAGACTAAGGACTATAGGACTGTGACAGCCCACTGGGTAGATGTATCACCTTACGCAGCAACAGCAGCAGCGTCACCAGTAGCAGCATCTCAGAAACGCCAGCTCGTTACAAGGCAGGCTACGCTGTGTATCACCGGTTTCAGTAAGAGGCACACCGCCGACAACCTCTTAGAGAAACTGAGGGAAATCATCGCCCAGTGGCTTACCCCACTTAGACTCTCCTGGGGATTTGTGATATCTGACAACGCCACCAATATTGTGCGGGCATTACATCTGGGCAAATTCCAGCACGTCCCATGTTTTGCTCACACAATAAACTTGGTGGTGCAGAATTTTCTGAAAAGCGACAGGGGCGTGCAGGAGACGCTTTGGGTGGCCCGAAAAATTTCTGGCCACTTTCGCCATTCAGCGACTGCGTGCCGAAGACTGGAGCGCCAGCAAACACTCTTGAACCTGCCCCGCCATCACCTGAAGCAAGAGGTTGTGACGCGGTGGAACTCAACCCTCTATATGCTTCAGAGGATGGAGGAGCAGCAAAAGGCCATACAAGCCTATACATCCACCTATGACATAGGCAAAGGAGGGGGTATGCACCTGACTCAAGCGCAGTGGAGAATGATTTCCGTGTTGTGCAAGGTTCTTCAGCCCTTCGAACTTGCCACACGTGAAGTCAGTTCAGACACTGCCAGCTTGAGTCAGGTCATTCCCCTCATCAGGCTTTTGCAGAAGCAGCTGGAGAAAGTGAAGGAGGAGCTAAGACGGAGCGATTCCGCTCGGCATGTGGGACTTGTGGATGAAGCCCTTCATTCGCTTTGCCAGGATTCCAGGGTGGTCAATCTGTTGAAATCAGACCACTACATTTTGGCCACCGTGCTCGATCCTAGGTTTAAAGCCTATGTGGTGTCTCTCTTTCCGGCCGACACAAGCCTGCAGAGGTGCAAAGACCTGCTGGTGAACACACTGTCAGCTGAAGCGGAACGTGACACGTCAACGGCTCCTTCTTCATTTTCTCCCGCAACTGGGGCTGCCAGGAAAAAACTTAGGTATCCTAAGCAACCCGCTGGCGGTGATGCAGGGCAGGCAGGACCAAGTTTGGACATCTGGTCCGGACTGAAGGACCTGGCAACAATTTCTGACATGTCTACTGTCACTGCATATGATACTGTCACCATTGACAGAATGGTGGAGGATTACATCGGTGACAGCATCCAAGTAGGCATGTCAGACAGTCCATACCTGTACTGGCAGGAAAAAGAGGCAATTTGGAGGCCCCTGTACAAACTGGCTCTATTTTACCTGAGTTGCCCCCCCTCCAGTGTGTACTCCGAAAGAGTGTTTAGTGCAGCCGGGAACCTTGTCAGCGAAAGGCGTAGGAGGTTGCTTCCACAGAATGTGGAGAAGATGATGTTCATCAAAATGAATTATCAGCTCTTCCAGGGAGACCAGCCTCCAGAAGGTACAGAGGGACCTGTGGTGGTGGATTCAAGTGGGGACGAGTTAATACTTTGTGAGGATGAGGATGTACACACTGAAGAGGGTGAGGAATCGGTGGATGAGGAGGATGAGGATGACATCTTGCCTCCGTAGAGCCAGTTTGTGCAGGGACACATTAATTGCCAGCTTGTTTTGTGGGGGCCCAAACGAACCAATCATTTCAGCCACAGTTGTGTGGCAGACCCTGGCGCTGAAATGATTGATTTGTTAAAGTGTGCATGTCCTGTTTATACAACATAAGGGTGGGTGGGAGGGCCCAAGGACAATTCCATCTTGCACCTCTTTTTTTCTTTGCATTATGTACAGTTTGGGGCCTAGTTTTTCTAACTGCCATCCTGCCTGCCACTGCAGTGTCACTCCTAGATGGGTCACGTGTTTGTGCCGCCCACTCGTGTCGCTTAGCATAGTCATCCAGCTACCTCGGTGCAACCTTTTGGACATAAAAACACTATTGTGAGGTGTGAGGTGTTCAGAATAGACTGGAAATGAGTGGAAATTAAGGTTATTGAGGTTAATAATAGCATAGGAGCAGAAAAACCTACAAATTCTGTGATTTTAGCTGTTTTTATGCTTTTTTTCAAAAAAATACAGATCCAAAACACAAAACCCAGAACCCAAAACACGGAAGGGTGGTTTTGGCAAAACCAATCCAGATCCAAAACACGAAGAAAGATCCAGATCCAAAACCAAAACACAAAACACGAAAAGTGGCCGGTGCACACCCCTAATTAGTACAGGGGGGATTAGTACTGGGGGGGCTGCTACTGCGGTGGATTAGTACTGGGGGGATAAGTACTGGGGGGGATTAGTAGTGGGGGGATTAGTATTGGGGGGGACTGCTACTGGGGGGATTAGTACTGGGGGGGACTGCGACTGGGGGGATTAGTACTGGGGGGGACTGCTACTTGGGGGATTAGTACTGGGGGGATTAGTACTGGGGGGTATTAGTAATGGGGGGATTTAGTACTGGGGGGAATTGCTACTGGGGGGATTATTATTGGGGGAAATAGTACTGGGGGGACTGCTACTGGGGGGGACTAGTACTGGGGGATTAGTACTGGGCGGACTGCTACAGGGGGGGATTAGTACTGGGGGGTTATTACTGGGGGTGACTGCTATGGGGGATTAGTACTGGGGGAATTAGAAGAGGGGGGGACTGCTACTGGGGGGGACTAGTACTGGGGCGGACTAGTACTTGGGGGATTAGTACTGGGGGAATTAGTACTGGGGGGACTGCTACTGGGGGGGGACTAGAAATGGGGGGATTAGTACTGGGGGGACTGCTACAGGGGGGGATTAGTACAGGGGGGGATTTGTACTGGGGGGACTGCTACAGTGGGGGATTAGTACTGGGGGGACTGCTACTGTGGGGATTAGTACTGGGGGGATTAGTACTGGGGGGATTAGTACTGGGGGACTGCTACTTGGGGGATTAGTACAGGGGGGATTAGTACTGGAGTGGATTATTACTGGGGGGCCTGCTACTGGAGGGGATTAGTACTGGAGGGGATTAGTACTGGTGGGACTGCTACTGGGGGGATTAGTACTGGGGGGGACTGCTACTGTGGGGATTAGTACTGGGGGGACTGCTACTTGGGGGATTAGTACTGGGGGACTGCTACTGGGGGGATTAGTACAGGGGGGACTACTACTGGGGGGATTAGTACTGGGGGGATTAGTACTGGGGGGGACTGCTACTGGGGGGATTAGTACTGGGGGGACTGCTACTGGGGGGATTAGTACTGGGGTGGGACTGCTACTTGGGGGGACTGCTACAGGGGGGGACAGTACTGGGGGGATTGGAACTGGGAGGGACTGCTACAGGGGGGGATTAGTACTCGGTGGATTAGAACTGGGGGGGGACTGCTACAAGGGGGGATTAGTACTGGGGGGACTGCTACAGGGGGGGATTAGTACTGGGGGGACTGCTACTGGATGGGATTAGTACTGGGGGTGACTGCTAGGGTGGGGAGTAGTATGGGGGGGACTGCTACTGGGGGGATTAGTACGGGGGGGGATTAGTACTGGGGGGGATTAGTACTGGGGGGGATAAGTACTGGGGGGGATTAGTACTGGGGGTGACTGCTAGGGGGGGAGTAGTATGGGGAGACTGCTACTGGGGGGATTAGTCCTGGGGGGACTGCCACAGGGGGGGATTAGTACTGGGGGGGGACTGCTACTGGGGGGACAGAACTGGGGGTATTAGTACTGAGGGGGCTGCAACTGGGGGGAGTAGAACTGGGGGGGGACTGCTACTGGGAGGATTAGTACTGGGGGGGACTGCTACTGGGGGGATTAGTACTGGGGGGACTGCTACAGGGGTGATTTGTACTGGGGGGACTGCTACTGGGGGGGATAAGTACTGGTGGGGACTGCTACTGGGGGGGACAGTACTGGGGGGATTAGAACTGGGGGGACTGCTACTAAGGGGGATAGTAGTGGGGGGATAGTACTGGGGGGATTAGTACTGGGGGGGACAGTACTGTGGGGATTAGTACTGGGGAGGACAGTACTCGGGGTATTATTACTGGGGGGACTACTACTGGGGTGGACAGTACAGGTGGGTTAGTACTGGGGGGGATTAGTACTGGGGGGACTGCTACTGGGGGGATTAGTACTGGGGGGACTGCTACTGGGCAGACTGCTACGGGGGGGATAGTACTGGGGGGATTAGTACTGGGGGGGACAGTACTGTGGGGATTAGTACTGGGGAGGACAGTACTGGGGTTATTAGTTCTGGGGGGACTGCTACTGGGGTGGACAGTACAGGGGGATTAGTACTGGGGGGGATTAGTACTGGGTGGACTGCTACTGGGGGGATTAGTACTGGGGGGACTACTACTGAGGGGGACAGTACTGGGGGGATTAGTAAAGGGGGGAATTAGTACTGGTAGGGACTGCTACTGGGGGATTAGTACTGGGGGGGACTGCTACTGGGGTGGGACTGATACTGGGGGGATTAATACTGCGGGTTAGTACTGGGGGAGACTGCTTCTGGGGGATTAGTACTGGGGGGACTGCTACTGGGGTGGGACTGATACTGGGGGGATTAGTACTGAGGGTTAGTACTGGGGGGGACTTCTACTGGGGGGGACAGTACTGGGGGGATTAGTACTGGGGTGGGACTGCTACTGGGGGTTAGTACTGTGGGGAACTGCTACTGGGGGGGACTTGTACTGGGGGGGACTGCTACTGAGGGGGGGACAGTACTGGGGGGATTAGTACTGGGGTGTGACTGCTACTGGGGGATTAATACTGCAGGGTTAGTTCTGGGGGGGACTGCTACTGGGGGGTTAGTACTGGGGGGACTGCTACTGGCGGGGACTGCTAATGGGGGGGACAGTACTGTGGGGGGATTAGTACTGGGGGGGACTGCTACTGGGGGTCACATTACTGGAGGGATTTGTACAGGAGGGGACTGCTACTGGGGGGGATTAGTACTGTGGGGGACTGCTACTTGGGGGGTTCTGCTACTTGGGGGACAGTACTGGGGGGTTTAGAAGTGGGGGACTGCTATTGGGGGGGACTGCTAATTGGGGGGGACAGTACTGTTGGGATTAGTACTGGGGGATTAGTACTGTGGGGATTAGTACTGTGGGGATTAGTACTAGGGCTGACTGCTACTTGCGTGGGGGATTAGTAATGGGGGGACAGTACTGGGGGGACTGCTACTGGGGGGATTAGTACAGGGGGGACAGCTACTTGGTAGGGGACAGTACTGGGGGGATTAGTACTGGGGGGGACTACTACTGGGGGGATTAGTACTGGGGGGGACTGCTGCTGGGGGGATTAGTAGTGGGGTGGTACTGCTACTGGGGTGGGACTGCTACTGGGGGGGACTGCTACTGGGGGGGGGACAGTACTGGGGGGATTAGTACGGGGGGGGGACTGCTACTGGGGGGACTGCTACTGGGGGGGCTGCTACTGGGGTGGGACTGATACTGGGGGGATTAGTACTGAGGGTTAGTACTGGGTGGGACTGCTACTGTGGGGGACAGTACTGGGGGGATTAGTACTGGGGTGGGACTGCTACTGGGGGGTTAGTACTGCGGGGTGAGTACTGGGGGGGACTGCTACTGGGGGGACAGAACTGGGGGGATTAGTACTGAAGGGGCTGCTACTGGGGGGAGTAGAACTGGGGGGGGGACTGCTACTGGCAGGATTAGTACTGGGGGGATTAGTACTGGGGGGACTGCTACAGGGGGGATTTGTACTGGGGGGACTGCTACTGGGGGGGATTAGTACTGGGGGGACTGCTACTGAGGGGGATAAGTACTGGTGGGGACTGCTACTGGGGGGGCCTACTACTTGGGGGGACAGTACTTGCTAGGGGGGACAGATACTTGCGTGGGGGACTAGTATTGGGGGGATTAGAACTGGGGGGGATAGTACTGGGGGGATTAGTACTGGGGGGGACAGTACTGTGGGGATTAGTACTGGGGAGGACAGTACTTGGGGTATTAGTACTGGGGGGGACTACTACTGGGGTGGACAGTACAGGTGGATTAGTACTGGGGGGATTAGTACTGGGGGGACTGCTACTGGGGGGATTAGTACTGGGGGGACTGCTACTGGGGCAGACTGCTACGGGGGGGATAGTACTGGGGGGATTAGTACTGGGGGGGACAGTACTGTGGGGATTAGTACTGGGGAGGACAGTACTGGGGTTATTAGTTCTGGGGGGACTGCTACTGGGGTGGACAGTACAGGGGGATTAGTACTGGGGGGATTAGTACTGGGTGGACTGCTACTGGGGGGATTAGTACTGGGGGGACTGCTACTGAGGGGGACAGTACTGGGGGGATTAGTAAAGGGGGGGATTAGTACTGGTAGGGACTGCTACTGGGGGATTAGTACTGGGGGGGACTGCTACTGGGGTGGGACTGATACTGGGGGGATTAATACTGCGGGTTAGTACTGGGGGGGACTGCTTCTGGGGGATTAGTACTGGGGGGACTGCTACTGGGGTGGGACTGATACTGGGGGGATTAGTACTGAGGGTTAGTACTGGGGGGGACTTCTACTGGGGGGGACAGTACTGGGGGGGTTAGTACTGGGGGGGACTGCTACTGGGGGGGACTTCTACTGGGGGGGACTGCTACTGAGGGGGGGACAGTACTGGGGGGATTAGTACTGGGGTGTGACTGCTACTGGGGGGTTAATACTGCAGGGTTAGTTCTGGGGGGGACTGCTACTGGGGGGTTAGTACTGGGGGGACTGCTACTGGCAGGGACTGCTAATGGGGGACAGTACGGGGGGGTTTAGAAGTGGGGGACTGCTCTTGGGGGGGACTGCTAATTTGGGGGGATAGTACTGTTGGGATTAGTACTGGGGGATTAGTACTGTGGGGTTTAGTACTGTGGGGATTAGTACTAGGGTGGACTGCTACTTGCGTGGGGGACTAGTACTGGGGGGGACAGTACTGGTGGGAGACAGCACTGGGGGGACTTCTACTGGGGGGATTAGTACGGGGGGGACAGCTACTTGGTGGGGGACAGTACTGGGGGGATTAATACTGGGGGGGACTACTACTGGGGGGATTAGTACTGGGGGGGACTGCTGCTGGGGGGATTAGTAGTGGGGTGGTACTGCTACTGGGGTGGGACTGCTACTGGGGGGGACTGCTACTGGGGGGGACAGTACTGGGGGGATTAGTACTGGGGGGGACTGCTACTGGGGGGACTGCTACTGGGGGGGCTGCTACTGGGGTGGGACTGATACTGGGGGGATTAGTACTGAGGGTTAGTACTGGGGGGGACTGCTACTGCGGGGGACAGTACTGGGGGGATTAGTACTGGGGTGGGACTGCTACTGGGGGGTTAGTACTGCGGGGTGAGTACTGGGGGGACTGCTACTGGGGGGGACTGCTACTGGGGGGGGACAGTACTGGGGGGATTAGTAGTGGGGTGGGACTGCTACTGGGGGGTTAGTACTGCAGGGTTAGTTCTGTGGGGGACTGCTACTGGGGGGTTAGTACTGGGGGGACTGCTACTGGGGGGGACTGCTAATGGGGGGGACAGTACTGGGGGGATTAGTACTGGGGGGCACTGCTACTGGGGGTTACATTACTGGAGGGATTTGTCCTGGGGAGGCTGCTACTGGGGTGGGATTGCTACTGGGGGGACTGCTACTGGGGCGGACAGCACTGGGGTATTAGTACTGGGGTGGATTAGTACTGGGGGGGATTAGTACTGGGGGGATTAGTACTGGGGGGGACTGCTACAGGGGAGATTAGTACAGGGGGTGACTGCTACAGGGGGGACTGCTACTGGGGAAGATTAGTACTAGGGGGGACTGCTACGGGGGGGATTAGTACTGGGGGTACTGCTATGGAGGGGGGATTAGTACTGGTGGACTGCTACTGGGGGGGATTAGTACTGGGGGCGACTGGTACTGGGGGGATTAGTACGTGGGACTGCTACTGGGGGTGCGATTAGTACGGGTGGGACTTCTAGGAGGGGGGACTGCTACTGGGGGGGACTGCTACTGGGGGGGACTGCTACTGGGCGGGACTGTACTGGGGGGATTAGTACTGGGGGGGACTGCTAAAGGGGGGGATTAGTACTGGGGGGGATTAGTATGGGGGGACTGCTACGGGGGGGATTAGTATGGGGGGACTGCTACGGGGGGGATTAGTACTAAGGTTACAGCTACTGGGGGGGATTAGTACTAGGGGGGACAGCAACAGGGCAGGATAAGTACTGGGGGGGACTGCTACAGGGGGGATTAGTACTGGGGGGACTGCTTCCGGGGGGGATTAGTACGGGGGGGACTGCTACAGGGGGGAATTAGTATGGGGGGGACTGCTACTGGGGGGATTAGTACTGGGGGGACTGCTGCTGTTGGGGACAGTACTGAGGGGGACTGCTACTGGGGGGGACTGCTACTGGGGTGGACAGTACTGGGGGGATTAGTACTGGGGGGATTAGTACTGGGGGGATTAGTACTGGTGGGATTAGTACTGGGGGGGATTTATACTGGGGGGATTTATACTGGGGGGATTTATACTGGGGGGATTAGTACTGGGGGGACTGCTATTGGGAGGGACTGCTATTGGGGGGGGGACTGCTACTAGGGGGAGGACAGTACTGGGGGGATCAGTACTGGGGGGATGACTGCTACTGGGGGGAGGACAGTACTGGGGGGATTAGTACTGGGGGGACTGCTATTGGGGGGGATTAGTACTGGGGGGGACTGCTACTGGGGGGACTGCTACTGTGGGGGGACAGTACTGGGGAGATTAGTACTGGTGGGGACTGCTACTTTGGGGGGACAGTACTGGGGAGATTAGTACTGGGGGGGACTGCTACTGGGGGGACATTAATGGGGGGATTAGTACTGGGGGGATTAGTACTGGGGGGACTGCTACTCGGGGTGGATTAGTACTGGGGGGGACTGCTACTGGGGTGGAACTGCTACTGGGGGGTACAGTACTGGTGGGGACTGCTAATGGGGGGACAGTACTGTTGGGATTAGTACTGGGGGGACAGTACCGGGGGGATTAGTACTGGCGGGGACTGCTACTGGGGGGATTAGTACTGGGGGGAATAGTACTGGGGGGCTACTACTGGGGGGATTAGTACTGGGGTGGACTGCTATGGGGGGGACTGCTACGGGGGGATTAGTACTGGGGGGGACTGCTACGGGGGGGATTAGAACCTGGGGGGGACGGCTACTGGGGGGATTAGTACTGGGGGGGATTAGTACTGGAGGGATTTGTACTGGGGGGACTGCTACTGGGGGGATTAGTACTGGGGGGAATAGTACTGGGGGGTACTGCTACTTGGGGGATTAGTCCTGGGGGGGACTGCTATGGGGGGAATGCTGCTGGGGGATTAGTACTGGGGGGAATGGTACTGGGGGGGACTGCTATTGGGGGGATTGCTACTGGGGGGATAAGTACTGTGGGGGACTGCTACTGGGGGGTTAGTACTGGGGGGATTGCTACTGGAGCGGGGACTGCTACTGGGGGGGTTAGTACTGGGGGGATTGCTACTGGAGGGGGGACTGCTACTGGGGGGGATTAGTACTGGGGGGATTGCTGCTGGAGGGGGGACTGCTACTGGGGGGGACTGCTACTTGGGTTGGGCTCTGCTACTGGCGGGACAGTACTGGGGGGATTAGTACTGTGGGGGACAGTACTGCTGGGGGACTAGTACCGGGGGGGATTAGTACGGAGGGGGAGTCCTACTGGGGGGGGACAGATTACTGGGGTGATTAGTACTGGGGGGGACTGCTACTCGGGGGATTAGTACTGGGGGGGACTGCTACTGGAGGGGGACTGCTACTGGAGGGGGACTGCTACTGGGGGGGACTGCTACCAGGGGGGACTGCTACTGGGGGGTTACAGTACTGGGGGGATTAGTGCTGGGCAGACTGCTGTAGGGGGGGATTAGTACTGGGGGGATTAGTGCTGGGCGGACTGCTGTAAGGGGGGATTAGTACTGGGGGGGTTAGTAGTGGGGGGACTGCTACTGGGGGGGATAGTACTGGGGGGATTAGTACTGGGGGGGACTGCTACAGGGGGGATTAGTAATGGGGGGATTAGAACTGGCGGGGTTTAGTACTGGGGGCAACAACTACTGGTGGGGATTAGCACTTGGGGGACTGCTACTGGGGGGGACTGCTACTGGGGTGGGACTGCGACAGGGGGGGACTGTACTGGGGGGATTAGTACTGGGGGGGACTGCTACTGGAGTGGGACTGCTACTGGGGTGGGACTGCTACTGGGGGGGACTGTACTGGAGGATTAGTACTGGGGGGGACTGCTACAGGGGGGATTAGTACTGGGGGGACTACTACAGGGGGGGATTAGTACTGGGGGGTATTAGTACTGGGGGGGACTGCTACTGGGGGGGATTAGTACGGGAGGGACTTCTACTGGGGGGGATTAGTACGGGGGGACTGCTACCTGGGGGATTAGTATGGGGGGACTGCTACTGGGGGGATTAGTACTGGGGGGACTGCTACTGGGGGGGACAGTACTGGTGGGATTAGTACTGGGGGGACAGTACTGGTGGGATTAGTAATGGTAGTACTGGGGGGACTGCTAATGGGGGGGACAGTACTGGGGGGATTAGTACTGGGGGGACAGCAACTAGGGGGGACTGCAACTGGGGGGGACTGCAACTGGGGGGGACTGCAACTGGGTTGGGACAGTACTTGGGGGATTTGTACTGGGGGGACTACTGGGGGGGATTAGTACTGGGGGGATTGCTACTTGGGGGGGACTGCTACTGGGGGGGACAGTACTGGTGGGACTGCTACTGGGGGGGACAGTACTGGGGGGGAATGCTAATGGGGGAACAGTACTTGTGGGATTTGTACTGGGGGGGACTGCTACTGGGGGGGACTGCTACTGGGGGGGACTGCTACTGGGGGGGATTAGTACTGGGGGGGATTAGTACTGGGGGGGATTGCTAATTGGGGGTGACTGCTACTGGGGGGGACATTACTGGGGGGGACATTACTGGGGGGACTGCTACTGGGGGGGACAGTACTGGGGGGATTAGAAGTTGGGGACTGCTACTGGGGGGACTGCTACTGGGGAGATTAGAAGTGGGGGACTGCTTCTGGGGGGACTGCTTCTGGGGGGACTGCTTCTGGGGGGACTGCTTCTGGGGGGACTGATACTGGGGGGACAGTACTGGTGGGATTAGTACTGGGGGGACAGTACTGTGGGGATAAGTACTGGGGGGGACTGCTACTGGGGGGACATTACAGGGGGGACAGTACTTGGGGGACTGCTACTGGGGGGGACTGCTACTGGGGGGGACTGCTACTGGGGGGACTGTGACTGGGGGGGACAGTACTGGGGGGATTAGAAGTGGGGGACTGCTACTGGGGAGATTAGAAGTGGGGGACTGCTACTGGGGGGACTGCTTCTGCGGGGACTGCTACTGGGGGGGACAGTACTGTGTGGATTAGTACTGGGGGGACAATACTGTGGGGATTAGTACTGTGGGGATTAGTACTGGGGGGGACTGCTCCTGGGGTGGGGGACTAGTATTGGGGGGACTAGTATTGGTGGGGGACAGTACTGGTCGGGAACAGTAGTGGGGGGATTAGTAATTGGGGGGACAGTACTGGTGGGGGACAGTACTGGGGGAGATTAGTACTGGGGGGGACAGTACTGGGGACTGCCACTGGGGTGGGACTGCTACTGGGGGGGACAGTACTGGGGGATTAGTACTGGGGTGACTGCTACTGGGGTGGGACTGCTACTGGGGTGGGACAGTACTGGGGGGATTAGTACTGGGGGGGACTGCTACTGGGGGGACAGTACTTGGGGGACTGCTAGTAGGGGGGACTGCTACTGGGGGGGACTGCTACTGGGTGGACCACGGGGGGGGGACAGTACTGGGGGGATTAGAAGTGGGGGACTGCTACTGGGGAGATTAGAAGTGGGGGACTGCTACTGGGGGGGACAGTACTGTGTGGATTAGTACTGGGGGGACAATACTGTGGGGATTAGTACTGTGGGGATTAGTACTGGGGGGGACTGCTCCTGGGGTGGGGGACTAGTATTGTGGGGGACTAGTATTGGGGGGGACTATTATTGGTGGGGGACAGTACTGGGGGGGACAGTACTGGGGACTGCTACTGGGGTGGGACTGCTACTGGGGGGGACAGTACTGGGGGGATTAGTACTGGGGGGGACTGCTACTGGGGGGATTAGTACTGGGGGGGATTAGTACTGGGGGGGACTGCTACTGGGGGGATTAGTACTGGGGGGAATAGTACTGGGGGGTACTGCTACTGGGGGGATTAGTCCTGGGGGGGACTGCTATGGGGGGAATGCTGCTGGGGGATTAGTACTGGGGGGACTGCTATTGGTGGGATTGCTACTGGGGGGATAAGTACTGTGGGGGACTGCTACTGTGGGGTTAGTACTGGGGGGATTGCTACTGGAGCGGGGACTGCTACTGGGGGGGTTAGTACTGGGGGGATTGCTACTGGAGGGGGGACTGCTACTGGAGGATTAGTACTGGGGGGGACTGCTACTGGGGGGATTAGTACTGGGGGGACTGCTACAAGGGGGATTTGTACTGGGGGGACTGCTACTGGGGGGGATTAGTACTGGGGGGGACTGCTACTGGGGGGGATAAGTACTGGTGGGGACTGCTACTGGGGGGGACAGTACTGGGGGGATTAGTACTGGGGGGACTGCTACTAAGGGGGATAGTAGTGGGGGGATTAGAACTGGGGGGGATAGTACTGGGGGGATTAGTACTGGGGGGGACAGTACTGTGGGGATTAGTACTGGGGAGGACAGTACTCGGGGTATTAGTACTGGGGGGGACTACTACTGGGGTGGACAGTACAGGTGGATTAGTACTGGGGGGACTGCTACTGGGGGGGATTAGTACTGGGGGGACTGCTACTGGGGGGATTAGTACTGGGGGGACTGCTACTGGGGCAGACTGCTACGGGGGGGGTAGTGCTGGGGGGATTAGTACTGGGGGGGACAGTACTGTGGGGATTAGTACTGGAGAGGACAGTACTGGGGTTATTAGTTCAGGGGGGACTGCTACTGGGGTGGACAGTACAGGGGGATTAGTACTGGGGGGACTGCTACTGGGGGGGATTAGTACTGGGTGGACTGCTACTGGGGGGATTAGTACTGGGGGGACTGCTACTGAGGGGGACAGTACTGGGGGGATTAGTAAAGGGGGGATTAGTACTGGTAGGGACTGCTACTGGGGGATTAGTACTGGGGGGGACTGCTACTGGGGTGGGACTGATACTGGGGGGATTAATACTGCGGGTTAGTACTGGGGGGGACTGCTTCTGGGGGATTAGTACTGGGGGGACTGCTACTGGGGTGGGACTGCTACTGGGGGGATTAGTACTGAGGGTTAGTACTGGGGGGGACTTCTACTGGGGGGGACAGTACTGGGGGGATTAGTACTGGGGGGACTGCTACTGAGGGGGACAGTACTGGGGGGATTAGTAAAGGGGGGGATTAGTACTGGTAGGGACTGCTACTGGGGGATTAGTACTGGGGGGGACTGCTACTGGGGTGGGACTGATACTGGGGGGATTAATACTGCGGGTTAGTACTGGGGGGGACTTCTACTGGGGGGGACAGTACTGGGGGGATTAGTACTGGGGTGGGACTGCTACTGGGGGTTAGTACTGGGGGGGACTGCTACTGGGGGGGACTTCTACTGGGGAGACTGCTACTGAGGGGGGGACAGTACTGGGGGGATTAGTACTGGGGTGTGACTGCTACTGGGGGGTTAATACTGCAGGGTTAGTTCTGGGGGGGACTTCTTCTGGGGGGTTAGTACTGGGGGGACTGCTACTGGTGGGGACTGCTAATGGGGGGGCAGTACTGGGGGGATTAGTACTGGGGGGGACTGCTACTGGGGGTTACATTACTGGAGGGATTTGTACTGGAGGGGACTGCTACTGGGGGGGATTAGTACTGGGGGGGACTGCTACTTGGGGGGTTCTGCTACTTGGGGGACAGTACTGGGGGGTTTAGAAGTGGGGGACTGCTATTGGGGGGGCTGCTAATTTGGGGGGACAGTACTGTTGGGATTAGTACTGGGGGATTAGTACTGTGGGGATTAGTACTGTGGGGATTAGTACTAGGGCTGACTGCTACTTGCGTGGGGGACTAGTATTGGGGGGATTAGTACTGGGGGGGACAGTACTGGTTGGAGACAGTACTGGGGGGACTGCTACTGGGGGGATTAGTACAGGGGGGCCAGCTACTTGGTGGGGGACAGTACTGGGGGGATTAGTACTGGGGGGGACTACTACTGGGGGGATTAGTACTGGGGGGGACTGCTGCTGGGGGGATTAGTAGTGGGGTGGTACTGCTACTGGGGTGGTACTGCTACTGGGGGGGACTGCTACTGGGGGGGGACAGTACTGGGGGGATTAGTACTGGGGGGGACTGCTACTGGGGGGACTGCTACTGGGGGGGCTGCTACTGGGGTGGGACTGATACTGGGGGGATTAGTACTGAGGGTTAGTACTGGGGGGGACTGCTACTGTGGGGGACAGTACTGGGGGGATTAGTACTGGGGTGGGACTGCTACTGGGGGGTTAGTACTGCTGGGTGAGTACTGGGGGGGACTGCTACTGTGGGGACAGAACTGGGGGGATTAGTACTGAGGGGGCTGCTACTGGGGGCAGTAGAACTGGGGGGGGACTGCTACTGGGAGGATTAGTACTGGGGGGGACTGCTACTGGGGGGATTAGTACTGGGGGGAGTGCTACAGGGGGGATTTGTACTGGGGGGACTGCTACTGGGGGGGATTAGTACTGGGGGGGACTGCTACTGGGGGGGATAAGTACTGGTGGGGACTGCTACTGGGGGGGACAGTACTGGGTGGATTAGTACTGGGGGGGACTGCTACTAAGGGGGATAGTAGTGGGGGGATTAGAACTGGGGGGGATAGTACTGGGGGGATTAGTACTGGGGGGACAGTACTGTGGGGATTAGTACTGGGGAGGACAGTACTCGGGGTATTAGTACTGGGGGGGACTACTACTGGGGTGGACAGTACAGGTGGATTAGTACTGGGGGGACTGCTACTGGGGGGGATTAGTACTGGGGGGACTGCTACTGGGGGGATTAGTACTGGGGGGACTGCTACTGGGGCAGACTGCTACGGGGGGGATAGTACTGGGGGGATTAGTACTGGGGGGACAGTACTGTGGGGATTAGTACTGGGGAGGGCAGTACTGGGGTTATTAGTTCTGGGGGGACTGCTACTGGGGTGGACAGTACAGGGGGATTAGTACTGGGGGGACTGCTACTGGGGGGGATTAGTACTGGGTGGACTGCTACTGGGGGGATTAGTACTGGGGGGACTGCTACTGAGGGGGACAGTACTGGGGGGATTAGTAAAGGGGGGGATTAGTACTGGTAGGGACTGCTACTGGGGGATTAGTACTGGGGGGGACTGCTACTGGGGTGGGACTGATACTGGGGGGATTAATACTGCGGGTTAGTACTGGGGGGGACTGCTTCTGGGGGATTAGTACTGGGGGGACTGCTACTGGGGTGGGACTGATACTGGGGGGATTAGTACTGAGGGTTAGTACTGGGGGGGACTTCTACTGGGGGGGACAGTACTGGGGGGATTAGTACTGGGGTGGGACTGCTACTGGGGGTTAGTACTGGGGGGGACTGCTACTGGGGGGGACTTCTACTGGAGGGGACTGCTACTGAGGGGGGGACAGTACTGGGGGGATTAGTACTGGGGTGTGACTGCTACTGGGGGGTTAATACTGCAGGGTTAGTTCTGGGGGGGACTGCTACTGGGGGGTTAGTACTGGGGGGACTGCTACTGGCGGGGACTGCTAATGGGGGACAGTGCTGGGGGGTTTAGAAGTGGGGGACTACTCTTGGGGGGGACTGCTAATTGGGGGGGACAGTACTGTTGGGATTAGTACTGGGGGATTAGTACTGTGGGTTGACTGCTACTTGCGTGGGGACTAGTATTGGGGGGATTAGTACTGGGGGGGACAGTACTGGTGGGAGACAGAACTGGGGGGACTGCTACTGGGGGGATTAGTACGGGGGGGACAGCTACTTGGTGGGGGACAGTACTGGGGGGATTAGTACTGGGGGGGACTACTACTGGGGGGATTAGTACTGGGGGGGACTGCTGCTGGGGGGATTAGTAGTGGGGTGGGACAGCTACTGGGGGGGACTGCTACTGGGGGGGGGACAGTACTGGGGGGATTAGTACTGGGGGGGACTGCTACTGGGGGGACTGCTACTGGGGGGCTGCAACTGGGGTGGGACTGATACTGGGGGGATTAGTACTGAGGGTTAGTACTGGGGGGGACTGCTACTGCGGGGGACAGTACTGGGGGGATTAATACTGGGGTGGGACTGCTACTGGGGGGTTAGTACTGCGGGGTGAGTACTGGGGGGGACTGCTACTGGGGGGGACTGCTACTGGGGGGGACAGTACTGGGGGGATTAGTAGTGGAGTGGGACTGCTACTGGGGGGTTAGTACTACAGGGTTAGTTCTGGGGGGGACTGCTACTGGGGGGTTAGTACTGGGGGGACTGCTACTGGGGGGGACTGCTAATGGGGGGGCACAGTACTGGGGGGATTAGTACTGGGGGGCACTGCTACTGGGGGTTACATTACTGGAGGGATTTGTCCTGGGGGGGACTGCTACTGGGGGGGATTAGTACTGGGGGGGACTGCTACTTGGGGGGTTCTACTCCTTGGGGGGACAGTACTTGCTAGGGGGGACAGATACTTGCGTGGGGGACTAGTATTGGGGGGATTAGTACTGGGGGGGCAGTACTGGGGGGGGCAGTACTGGGGGGATTTGTACTGGGGGGGACTACTACTGGGGGGATTAGTACTGGGGGGGACTGATGCTGGGGGGATTAGTACTGGGGTGCTACTGCTACAGGGGGGGGACAGTACTGGGGGGATTAGTACTGGGGGGGACTGCTACTGGGGTGGGATTGCTACTGGGGGGACTGCTACTGGGGCGGACAGCACTGGGGTATTAGTACTGGGGTGGATTAGTACTGGGGGGGATTAGTACTGGGGGGATTAGTACTGGGGGGGACTGCTACAGGGGAGATTAGTACAGGGGGTGACTGCTACAGGGGGGGACTGCTACTGGGGAAGATTAGTACTAGGGGGGACTGCTACGGGGGGATTAGTACTGGGGGGACTGCTACGGAGGGGGGATTAGTACTGGTGGACTGCTACTGGGGGGATTAGTACTGGGGGCGACTGGTACTGGGGGGATTAGTACGTGGGACTGCTACTGGGGGCGCGATTAGTACGGGTGGGACTTCTAGGGGGGGGACTGCTACTGGGGGGGACTGTACTGGGGGGATTAGTACTGGGGGGGACTGCTACAGGGGGGGATTAGTTCTGGGGGGATTAGTATGGGGGGACTGCAACGGGGGGGATTAGTACTAAGGTTACAGCTACTGGGGGGGATCAGTACTAGGGGGGACTGCTACAGGGGGGGATTAGTACTAGGGGGGACAGCAACAGGGCAGGATAAGTACTGGGGGGGACTGCTACAGGGGGGATTAGTACTGGGGGGGACTGCTTCCGGGGGGGATTAGTACTGGGGGGGACTGCTTCCGGGGGGGATTAGTATGGGGGGGACTGCTACTGGGGGGGATTAGTATGGGGGGGACTGCTACTGGGGGGATTAGTACTGGGGGGACTGCTGCTGTTGGGGACAGTACTGAGGGGGACTGCTACTGAGGGGGACTGCTACTGGGGGGGACTGCTACTGGGGTGGACATTACTGGGGGATTAGTACTGGGGGGATTAGTACTGGGGGGATTAGTACTGGGGGGGATTTATACTGGGGGGATTTATACTGGGGGGATTAGTACTGGGGGGACTGCTATTGGGGGGGACTGCTATTGGGGGGGGGACTGCTACTAGGGGGAGGACAGTACTGGGGGGATTAGTACTGGGGGGACGACTGCTACTGGGGGGAGGACAGTACTGGGGGGATTAGTACTGGGGGGACTGCTATTGGGGGGGATTAGTACTGGGGGGGACTGCTACTGGGGGGACTGCTACTGTGGGGGGACAGTACTGGGGAGATTAGTACTGCTGGGGACTGCTACTGTGGGGGGACAGTACTGGGGAGATTAGTACTGGGGGGGACTGCTACTGGGGGGACATTACTGGGGGGATTAGTACTGGGGGGATTAGTACTGGGGGGACTGCTACTCGGGGTGGATTAGTACTGGGGGGGACTGCTACTGGGGTGGAACTGCTACTGGGGGGTACAGTACTGGTGGGGACTGCTAATGGGGGGGACAGTACTGTTGGGATTAGTACTGGGGGAACAGTACCAGGGGGATTAGTACTGGCGGGGCTGCTACTGGGGGGATTAGTACTGGGGGGGAATAGTACTAGGGGGCTACTACTGGGGGGATTAGTACTGGGGGGGACTGCTATGGGGGGACTGCTACGGGGGGATTAGTACTGGGGGGAACTGCTACAGGGGTGATTAGAACCTGGGGGGGACGGCTACTGGGGGGATTAGTACTGGGGGGGATTAGTACTGGGGGGGACTGCTACTGGGGGGATTAGTACTGGGAGGAATAGTACTGGGGGGTACTGCTACTTGGGGGATTAGTCCTGGGGGGGACTGCTATGGGGGGAATGCTGCTGGGGGGATTAGTACTGGGGGGACTGGTACTGGGGGGGACTGCTATTGGGGGGATTGCTACTGGGGGGATAAGTACTGTGGGGGACAGCTACTGGGGGGTTAGTACTGGGGGGATTGCTACTGGAGCGGGGACTGCTACTGGGGGGGGTTAGTACTGGGGGGATTGCTACTGGAGGGGGGACTGCTACTGGGGGGGATTAGTACTGGGCGGGATTGCTGCTGGAGGGGGGACTGCTACTGGGGGGGGACTGCTACTTGGGTGGGGCTCTGCTACTGGGGGGATTAGTACTGGGGGGGACAGTACTGGTGGGGGACTAGTACTGGGGGGGATTAGTATGGAGGGGGAGTGCTACTGGGGGGGGACAGATTACTGGGGGGATTAGTATTGGGGGGGACTGCTACTCGGGGGATTAGTACTGGGGGGGACTGCTACTGGAGGGGGACTGCTACTGGAGGGGGACTGCTACTGGGGGGGGACTGCTACAAGGGGGGACTGCTACTGGGGGGTGACAGTACTGGGGGGATTAGTGCTGGGCAGATTGCTGTAGGGGGGGATTAGTACTGGGGGGATTAGTGCTGGGCGGACTGCTGTAGGGGGGGTTAGTAGTGGGGGGACTGCTACTGGGGGGGATAGTACTGGGGGGATTAGTACTGGGGGGGACTGCTACAGGGGGGATTAGTAATGGGGGATTAGAACTGGCGGGGTTTAGTACTGGGGGCAACAACTACTGGTGGGGATTAGTACTGGGGGGACTGCTACTGGGGGGGACTGCTACTGGGGTGGGACTGCGACAGGGGGGGACTGTACTGGGGGGATTAGTACTGGGGAGGACTGCTACTGGGGGGGGACTGCTACTGGGGTGGGACTGCTACTGGGGGGGACTGTACTGGAGGATTAGTACTGGGGGGGACTGCTACAGGGGGGATTAGTACTGGGGGGACTACTACAGGGGGGGATTAGTACTGGGGGGTATTAGTACTGGGGGGGAATGCTACTGGGGGGGATTAGTACGGCAGGAACTTCTACTGGTGGGGGATTAGTACGGGGGGACTGCTACTTGGGGGATTAGTACGGGGGGGACTGCTACTGGGGGGATTAGTACTGGGGGGACTGCTACTGGGGGGGACAGTACTGGTGGGATTAGTACTGGGGGGACAGTACTGGTGGGATTAGTAATGGTAGTACTGGGGGGACTGCTAATGGGGGGACAGTACTGGGGGGATTAGTACTGGGGGGACTGCTACTTGGTGGGACTGCTTCTGGGGGGGACTGCAACTGGGGGGGACTGCAACTGGGTTGGGACAGTACTTGGGGGATTTGTACTGGGGGGACTACTGGGGGGGATTAGTACTGGGGGGATTGCTACTTGGGGGGGACTGCTACTGGGGGGGACAGTACTGGTGGGACTGCTACTGGGGGGGACAGTACTGGGGGGGATTGCTAATGGGGGAACAGTACTTGTGGGATTTGTACTGGGGGGGGACTGCTACTGGGGGGGACTGCTACTGGGGGGGACTGCTACTGGGGGGGACTGCTACTGGGGGGGATTAGTACTGGGGGGGATTAGTACTGGGGGGGATTGCTAATTGGGGGTGACTGCTACTGGGGGGGACATTACTGGGGGGGACATTACTGGGGGGACTGCTACTGGGGGGGACAGTACTGGGGGGATTAGAAGTTGAGGACTGCTACTGGGGGGACTGCTACTGGGGAGATTAGAAGTGGGGGACTGCTTCTGGGGGGACTGATACTGGGGGGGACAGTACTGTTGGGATTAGTACTGGGGGGACAGTACTGTGGGGATAAGTACTGGAGGGGACTGCTACTGGGGGGACAGTACAGGGGGGACAGTACTTGGGGGACTGCTACTGGGGGGGACTGCTACTGGGGGGGACTGCTACTGGGGGGACTGTGACTGGGGGGGACAGTACTGGGGGGATTAGAAGTGGGAGACTGCTACTGGGGAGATTAGAAGTGGGGGACTGCTACTGGGGGGACTGCTACTGGGGGGGACAGTACTGTGTGGATTAGTACTGGGGGGACAATACTGTGGGGATTAGTACTGTGGGGATTAGTACTGGGGGAGACTGCTCCTGGGGTGGGGGACTAGTATTGGGGGGACTAGTATTGGTGGGGGACAGTACTGGTCGGGAACAGTAGTGGGGGGATTAGTAATTGGGGGGACAGTACTAGTGGGGGACAGTACTGGGGGGGATTAGTACTGGGGGGACAGTACTGGGGACTGCTACTGGGGTGGGACTGCTACTGGGGTGGGACTGCTACTGGGGGGGACAGTACTGGGGGGATTAGTACTGGGGGGACTGCTACTGGGGTGGGACTGCTACTGTGGTGGGACAGTACTGGAGGGATTAGTACTGGGGGGGACTGCTACTGGGGGGACAGTACTTGGGGGACTGCTACTGGGGGGGACTGCTACTGGGGGGGACTGCTACTTGGGGGACCACGGGGGGGACAGTACTGGGGGGATTAGTACTGGGGGGGACTGCTACTGGGGGGGACTGCTACTGGGGGGGACTGCTACTGGGGGGGATTAGTACTGGGGGGGATTAGTACTGGGGGGGATTAGTACTGGGGGGGAATAGTACTGGGGGGGATTGCTAATTGGGGGTGACTGCTACTGGGGGGGACATTACTGGGGGGGACATTACTGGGGGGACTGCTACTGGGGGGGACAGTACTGGGGGGATTAGAAGTTGAGGACTGCTACTGGGGGGACTGCTACTGGGGAGATTAGAAGTGGGGGACTGCTTCTGGGGGGACTGATACTGGGGGGGACAGTACTGTCGGGATTAGTACTGGGGGGACAGTACTGTGGGGATAAGTACTGGAGGGGACTGCTACTGGGGGGACAGTACAGGGGGGACAGTACTTGGGGGACTGCTACGGGGGGGGACTGCTACTGGGGGGGACTGCTACTGGGGGGACTGTGACTGGGGGGGACAGTACTGGGGGGATTAGAAGTGGGAGACTGCTACTGGGGAGATTAGAAGTGGGGGACTGCTACTGGGGGGACTGCTACTGGGGGGGACAGTACTGTGTGGATTAGTACTGGGGGGACAATACTGTGGGGATTAGTACTGTGGGGATTAGTACTGGGGGAGACTGCTCCTGGGGTGGGGGACTAGTATTGGGGGGACTAGTATTGGTGGGGGACAGTACTGGTCGGGAACAGTAGTGGGGGGATTAGTAATTGGGGGGACAGTACTAGTGGGGGACAGTACTGGGGGGGATTAGTACTGGGGGGACAGTACTGGGGACTGCTACTGGGGTGGGACTGCTACTGGGGTGGGACTGCTACTGGGGGGGACAGTACTGGGGGGATTAGTACTGGGGGGACTGCTACTGGGGTGGGACTGCTACTGGGGTGGGACAGTACTGGAGGGATTAGTACTGGGGGGGACTGCTACTGGGGGGACAGTACTTGGGGGACTGCTACTGGGGGGGACTGCTACTGGGGGGGACTGCTACTTGGGGGACCACGGGGGGGACAGTACTGGGGGGATTAGAAGTGGGGGACTGCTACTGGGGAGATTAGAAGTGGGGGACTGCTACTGGGGGGGACAGTACTGTGTGGATTAGTACTGGGGGGACAATACTGTGGGGTTTAGTACTGTGGGGATTAGTACTGGGGGGGACTGCTCCTGGGGTGGGGGACTAGTATTGGGGGGGACTAGTATTGGGGGGGACTAGTATTGGTGGGGGACAGTACTGGTGGGGGACAGTACTGGGGGGGACAGTACTGGGGACTGCTACTGGGGTGGGACTGCTACTGGGGGGGACAGTACTGGGGGATTAGTACTGGGGGGGACTGCTACTGGGGGGATTAGTACTGGGGGGGACTGCTACTGGGGGGATTAGTACTGGGGGGAATAGTACTGGGGGGTACTGCTACTGGGGGGATTAGTCCTGGGGGGGACTGCTATGGGGGGAATGCTGCTGCGGGATTAGTACTGGGGGGACTGCTATTGGGGGGATTGCTACTGGGGGGATAAGTACTGTGTGGGACTGCTACTGTGGGGTTAGTACTGGGGTGATTGCTACTGGAGCGGGGACTGCTACTGGGGGGGGTTAGTACTGGGGGGATTGCTACTGGAGGGGGGATTAGTACTGGGGGGGATTAGTACTGGGGGGGATTGCTGCTGGAGGGGGGACTGCTACTGGGGGGGGACTGCTACTTGGGTGGGGCTCTGCTACTGGCAGGACAGTACTGGGGGGATTAGTACTGGGAGAGACAGTACTGGTGGGGGATTAGTACGGAGGGGGAGTGCAACTGGGGGGGGACAGATTACTGGGGGGATTAGTACTGGGGGGGACTGCTACTCGGGGGATTAGTACTGGGGGGGACTGCTACTCGGGGGATTAGTACTGGGAGGGACTGCTACTGGGGGGGACTGCTACTGGAGGGGGACTGCTACCAGGGGGGACTGCTACTGGGGGGTGACAGTACTGGGGGGATTAGTGCTGGGCAGACTGCTGTAGGGGGGGATTAGTACTGGGGGGATTAGTGCTGGGATGACAGCTGTAGGGGGGGATTAGTACTGGGGGGATTAGTAGTGGGGGGATTGCTACTGGGGGGGATAGTACTGGGGGGATTAGTACTGGGGGGGACTGCTACAGGGGGGATTAGTAATGGGGGGATTAGAACTGGTGGGGATTATTACTGGGGGCAACAGCTACTGGTGGGGATTAGTACTGGGGGGACTGCTACTGGGGTGGACTGCTACTGGGGTGGGACTGCTACTGGGGGGGACTGTACTGGGGGGATTAGTACTGGGGGGGACTGCTACTAGGGGGGGACTGCTACTGGGGTGGGACTGCTACTGTTGGGGACTGTACTGGAGGATTAGTACTGGGGGGGACTGCTACAGGGGGGATTAGTACTGGGGGGACTACTACAGGGGGGATTAGTACTGGGGGGTATTAGTACTGGGGGGGACTGCTACTGGGGGGTATTAGTACTGGGGGGGACTGCTACTGGGGGGGATTAGTACGGGAGGGACTTCTACTGGGGGGGATTAGTATGGGGGGACTGCTACTTGGGGGATTAGTACAGGGGGGACTGCTACTGGGGGGATTAGTACTGGGGGGACTGCTACTGGGGGGACAGTACTGGTGGGATTAGTAATTGGGGGACAGTACTGGTGGGATTAGTACTGGTAGTACTGGGGGGACTGCTAATGGGGGGACAGTACTGGCGGGATTAGTACTGGGGGGACTGCTACAGGGTGGGACTGCTACAGGGTGGGACTGCTACTGGGGGGGACTGCTACT
The DNA here is from genome assembly GCA_031769625.1 of Taudactylus pleione. Classification (NCBI taxonomy): domain Eukaryota; kingdom Metazoa; phylum Chordata; class Amphibia; order Anura; family Myobatrachidae; genus Taudactylus; species Taudactylus pleione. Next base: position 6,569,214 of record JAUIMM010000702.1, on the reverse strand, counting down.
GGGGGGGACTGCAACTGGGGGGGACTGCAATTGGGTTGGGAAAGTACTTGGGGGATTTGTACTGGGGGGACTACTGGGGGGGATTAGTACTGGGGGGATTGCTACTGGGGGGGACAGTACTGGTGGGACTGCTACTGGGGGGGACAGTACTGGGGGGATTAGTACTGGGGGGGAATGCTAATGGGGGGACAGTACTTGTGGGATTTGTACTGGGGGGGACTGTTACTGGGGGGGACTGTTACTGGGGGGGATTAGTACTGGGGGGGATTAGTACTGGGGGGGATTAGTACTGGGGGGGATTAGTACTGGGGGGGATTTGTACTGGGGGGGATTTGTACTGGGGGGGATTAGTACTGGGGGGATTGCTAATTGGGGGGACTGCTACAGGGGGGAATGCTACTGGGGGACAGTACTGGGGGGATTAGAAGTGGGGGACTGCTACTGGGGGGACTTCTACTGGGCAGATTAGAAGTGGGGGACTGCTTCTGGGGGGACTGCTTCTGGGGGGACTGCTACTGGGGGGGACAGTACTGTTGGGATTAGTACTGGGGGGACAGTACTGTGGGGATTAGTACTGGGGGGGACTGCTACGGGGGGGACTGCTACTGGGGGGGACTGCTACTGGGGGGACTGTGACTGGGGGGGACAGTACTGGGGGGATTAGAAGTGGGGGACTGCTACTGGGGAGATTAGAAGTGGGGGACTGCTACTGGGGGGACTGCTTCTGGGGGGACTGCTACTGGGGGGGACAGTACTGTGTGGATTAGTACTGGGGGGACAATAATGTGGGGATTAGTACTGTGGGGATTAGTACTGGGGGGGACTGCTCCTGGGGTGGGGGACTAGTATTGGGGGGGACTAGTATTAGTGGGGGACAGTACTGGTGGGGAACAGTAGTGGGGGGATTAGTAATTGGGGGGACAGTACTGGTGGGGGACAGTACTGGGGGGGACAGTACTGGGGACTGCTACTGGGGGGGACAGTACTGGGGGGATTAGTACTGGGGGGGACTGCTACTGGGGGGACTGCTACTGGGGTGGCACTGCTACTTGGGTGGGACAGTACTGGGGGGATTAGTACTGGGGGGGACTGCTACTGGGGTGGGATTAGTACTGGGGGGACTGCTACAGGGGGGATTAGTATGGGGGGGGACTGCTATTGGGGGAATTAGTATGGGGGGGACTGCTACAGGAGGGGATTAGTACTGGGGGGGATTAGTACTAGGGGGGCTGCTACTGGGGCGGGATTAGTACGGGGGGACTGCTACTGGGGGGGGATTAGTACGGGGAGGACTGCTAATGGGGTGGACAGTAGTGTTGTGATTAGTACTGGGGGGACTGCTACTGGGGGGGACACTATTGTTGGGATTAGAACTGGGGGGACAGTACTGGGGGGGACTGCTACTGGGGGGGACAATACTGTTGGGATTAGTACTGGGGGGACAGTACTGGGGGGGATTAGTAATGGGGGGGACTGCTACTGGGGGGGACAGTACTGGGGGGATTAGTACTGGGGGGGGACTAGTACTGGGGGGGACTGCTATTGGGGGGGTACTGCTACTGGGGGGGAAGTACTGGGGGGGACAGTACTGGGGGGTTTAGTACTGGGGGGACTGCTACTGGGGGGGACAGTACTGGGGGGGACAGTACTGGGGGGGACAGTACTGGGGGGGACTGCTACTCGGGGGGACAGTACTGGGGGGGACTGCTACTGGGGGGGACAGTACTGTTGGGATTAGTACTGGGGGGACAGTACAGTGGGGATTAGTACTGTGTCGGACTGCTACCTGGGGTGGGACAGTACTGGGGGGATTAGTACTGTGTCGGACTACTACTGGGGGGGGACAGTACTGGGGGGGACTGCTACCTGGGGTGTGACTGTACTGGGGGGATTAGTACTGTGGTGGACTACTACTGGGGGGGATTAGTAGTGGGGGTATGCTACTGGGGGGGACAGTACTGGGGGGACTGCTACTGGGGGGGACAGTACTGGGGGATTAGTAATGGGAGGACCGCTACTGGGGGGGACAGTACTGGGGGGATTAGTAATTGGGGGGACTGCTACTGGGGGGGACAGTACTGGGGGGATTAGTACAGGGGGGGGACTGCTACTCAGGGGGACAGTACTGGGGGGGATTAGTAATGGGGGGACTGCTACTGGGGGGGACAGTACTGGGGGATTAGTAATGGGGGGGACTGCTACAGGGGCGGACAGTATGGGGGGTATTAGTACTGGGGGGGACTGCTACTGGGGGGATAAGTACTGGGGGGGACTGCTACTGGGGGGGGACAGTACTGGGGGAATTAATACTGGGGGGACTGCTACTGGGAGGGGAGAGTACTGGGGGGATTTGTACTGGGGGGGACTGCTACTGGGGGGGACAGTACTGGGGGATTAGTACTGGGGGGGACTGCTACTGGGGGGGAGAGTACTGTGGGGATTAGTACTGGGGGGGCTGCTACTTGGGGGTACAGTACTGGGGGACTTAGTACTGGGAGGGACTGCTACTCAGGGGGGGACTGCTTCTGGGGGGATTAGTACTGGGGGGGACAACTACTGGGGTGGACTGTACTGGGGGGATTAGTACTGGGGGGACTGCTACTGGGGGGATTAGTACTGGGGGGACTGCTACGGGGGGACAGTAATTTGGGGATTAGTACTGGGGGGGATTAGTACTGGGGGGATTAGTACTGGGGGGATTAGTACTGGGGGGATTAGTACTGGGGCGACAGTACTGTTGGGATTAGTACTGGGGGGCTGCTACTGGGGGGACATTACTGGGGGAATTAGTACTGGGGGGATTAGTACAGGGGGGACTGTACTGGGGGGATTAGTACTGGGGGGACTGCTACTGGGGAGGATTAGTACTGGGGTGACTGCTACTGGGGGGGACAGTACTGGGGGGATTAGTACTGGTGGGGAACAGTAGTGGGGGGATTAGTAATTGGGGGGACAGTACTGGGTTGGATTAGTACTGGGGGGACAGTACTGGGGACTGCTACTGGGGTGGGACTGCTTCTGGGGGGGACAGTACTGGAGGGATTAGTACTGGGGGGGACTGCTACTGGGGGGATTAGTACTGGGGGGGATTAGTACTGGGGGGTATTAGTACTGGGGGGGACTGCTACTGGGGGGATTAGTACTGGGGGGAATAATACTGGGACTGGGGGGTACTGCTACTGGGGGAATTAGTACTGGGGGGATTAGTACTGGGGGGACTGTACTGGGGGGATTAGTACTGGAGGGACTGCTACTGGGGAGGATTAGTACTGGGGGGACTGCTACTGGGGGGGGACAGTACTGGGGGGATTAGTACTGGTGGGGAACATTAGTGGGGTGATTAGTAATTGGGGGGACAGTACTGGTGGGGGACATTACTGGGGGGATTAGTACTGGGGGGGACAGTACTGGGGACTGCTACTGGGGGGGACAGTACTGGGGGGATTAGTACTGGGGGGGGACTGCTACTGGGGGGATTAGTACTGGGGGGGATTAGTACTGGGGGGGACTGCTACTGGGGGGATTAGTACTGGGGGGAATAGTACTGGGGGGTACTGCTACTGGGGGGATTAGTCCTGGGGGGGACTGCTATGGGGGGAATGCTGCTGGGGGGATTAGTACTGGGGGGAATGGTACTGGGGGGACTGCTATTGGGGGGATTGCTACTGGGGGGATAAGTACTGTGGGGGACTGCTACTGGGGGGGTTAGTACTGGGGGGATTGCTACTGGAGCGGGGACTGCTACTGGGGGGGACTGCTACTTGGGTGGGGCTCTGCTACTGGCGGGACAGTACTGGGGGGATTAGTACTGGGGGGGACAGTACTGGTGGGGGACTAGTACTGGGGGGGATTAGTACGGAGGGGGAGTGCTACTGGGGGTGACAGATTACTGGGGGGATTAGTACTGGGGGGGACTGCTACTCGGGGGATTAGTACTGGGGGGGACTGCTACTGGAGGGGGACTGCTACTGGGGGGGGACTGCTACCAGGGGGGACTGCTACTGGGGGGTGACAGTACTGGGGGGATTAGTGCTGGGCAGACTGCTGTAGGGGGGGGATTAGTACTGGGGGGATTAGTGCTGGGCGGACTGCTGTAGGGGGGGATTAGTACTGGGGGGATTAGTAGTGGGGGGACTGCTACTGGGGGGGATAGTACTGGGGGGATTAGTACTGGGGGGAACTGCTACAGGGGGGATTAGTAATGGGGGGATTAGAACTGGCGGGGATTAGTACTGGGGGCAACAGCTACTGGTGGGGATTAGTACTGGGGGGACTGCTACTGGGGGGGACTGCTACTGAGGTGGAACTGCTACTGGGGGGGACTGTACTGGGGGGATTAGTACTGGGGGGACTGCTACTGGTGGGGTCTGCTACTGGGGTGGGACTGCTACTGGGGGGGACTGTACAGGAGGATTAGTACTGGGGGGACTGCTACAGGGGGGATTAGTACTGGGGGGACTACTACAGGGGGGGATTAGTACTGGGGGGTATTAGTACTGGGGGGGACTGCTACTGGGGGGGATTAGTATGGGAGGGACTTCTACTGGGGGGATTAGTACGGGGGGACTGCTACTTGGGGGATTAGTACGGGGGGGACTGCTACTGGGGGGACTGCTACTGCGGGGACAGTACTGGTGGGATTAGTACTGTGGGGACAGTACTGATGGGATTAGTACTGGTAGTACTGGGGGGACTGCTAATGGGGGGACAGTACTGGGTGGGACTGCTACTGGGGGGGACTGCAACTGGAATGGGACAGTACTTGGGGGATTTGTACTGGGGGGACTTCTGGGGGGGATTAGTACGGAGGGGGAGTGCTACTGGGGGGGACAGATTACTGGGGGGATTAGTACTGGGGGGGGACTGCTACTCGGGGGATTAGTACTGGGGGGGACTGCTACTGGAGGGGGACTGCTACTGGGGGGTGACAGTACTGGGGGGATTAGTGCTGGGCAGACTGCTGTAGGGGGGGATTAGTACTGGGGGGATTAGTGCTGGGCGGACTGCTGTAGGGGGGGATTAGTACTGGGGGGATTAGTAGTGGGGGGACTGCTACTGGGGGGGATAGTACTGGGGGGATTAGTACTGGGGGGAACTGCTACAGGGGGGATTAGTAATGGGGGGATTAGAACTGGCGGGGATTAGTACTGGGGGCAACAGCTACTGGTGGGGATTAGTACTGGGGGGACTGCTACTGGGTGGGACTGCTACTGAGGTGGAACTGCTACTGGGGGGGACTGTACTGGGGGATTAGTACCAGGGGGGACTGCTACTGGTGGGGTCTGCTACTGGGGTGGGACTGCTACTGGGGGGGACTGTACAGGAGGATTAGTACTGGGGGGGACTGCTACAGGGGGGATTAGTACTGGGGGGACTACTACAGGGGGGGATTAGTACTGGGGGGTATTAGTACTGGGGGGGACTGCTACTGGGGGGGATTAGTACGGGAGGGACTTCTACTGGGGGGGGATTAGTACGGGGGGACTGCTACTTGGGGGATTAGTACGGGGGGACTGCTACTGGGGGGATTAGTACTGGGGGGACTGCTACTGGGGGGACAGTACTGGTGGGATTAGTACTGGGGGGACAGTACTGATGGGATTAGTACTGGTAGTACTGGGGGGACTGCTAATGGGGGGACAGTACTGGGTGGGACTGCTACTGGGGGGGACTGCAACTGGAATGGGACAGTACTTGGGGGATTTGTACTGGGGGGACTACTGGGGGGGGATTAGTACTAGGGGGATTGCTACTTGGGGGGGACTGCTACTGGGGGGGACAGTACTGGGGGGATTTGTACTGGGGGGGAATGCTAATGGGGGGACAGTACTTGTGGGATTTGTACTGGGGGGGACTGCTACTGGGGGGGATTAGTACTGGGGGGACTGCTTCTGGGGGGGACATTACTGGGGGGACTGCTACTGGGGGGGGACAATACTGGGGAGATTAGAAGTGGGGGACTGCTTCTGGGGGGACTGCTTCTGGGGGGACTGCTACTGGGGGGGACAGTACTGTTGGGATTAGTACTGGGGGGACAGTACTGTGGGGATTAGTACTGGTGGGGATTAGTACTGGTGGGGACTGCTACTGGGGGGGACTGCTACTGGGGGGGACGGCTACTGGGGGGGACTGCTACTGGGGGGACTGCTACTGGGGGGGACTGCTACTAGGGGGACTGTGACTGGGGGGGACAGTACTGGGGGGATTAGAAGTGGGGGACTGCTACTGGGGAGATTAGAAGTGGGGGACTGCTACTGGGGGGACTGCTACTGGGGGGACTGCTTCTGGGGGGGACTGCTTCTGGGGGGACTGCTACTGGGGGGGACAGTACTGTGTGGATTAGTACTGGGGGGACAATACTGTGGGGATTAGTACTGTGGGGATTAGTACTGGGGGGGACTGCTCCTGGGGTGGGGGACTTGTATTGGGGGGGACTAGTATTGGTGGGGGACAGTACTGGTGGGGAACAGTAGTGGGGGGATTAGTAATTGGGGGGACAGTACTGGTGGGGGACAATACTGGGGGGGATTAGTACTGGGGGGGACAGTACTGGGGACTGCTACTGGGGGGGACAGTACTGGGGGGATTAGTACTGGGGGGGACTGCTACTGGGGGGACTGCTACTGGGGTGGGACAGTACTGGGGGGATTAGTACTGGGGGGGAATGCTACTGGGGGGACTGCTACTGGGGGGGACTGCTACTGGGGGAACTGCGACTGGGGGGGACAGTACTGGGGGGATTAGAAGTGGGGGACTGCTTCTTGGGGGACTGCTACTTGGGGGGACAGTACTGTGTGGATTAGTACAGGAGGGACAATACTGTGGGGATTAGTACTGTGGGGATTAGTACTGGGGGGGACAAGTATTGGTGGGGGACAGTACTGGTGGGTAACAGTAGTGGGGGGATTAGTAATTGGGGGGACAGTACTGATGGGGGACAGTACAGGGGGGATTAGTACTGGGGGGGACAGTACTGGGGGGACTGCTACTGGGGTGGGACTGCTACTGGGGTTGGACAGTACTGGGAGGATTAGTAATGGGGGGGGACTGCTACTGGGGTGGGATTAGTACTGGGGGGACTGCTACAGGGGGGAATTAGTATGGGGGGGACTGCTACAGGAGGGGATTAGTACTGGGGGGGATTAGTACTGGGGGGGACTGCTACTGGGGGGGATTAGTACGGGGGGACTGCTACTGGGGGGGGATTAGTACGGGGAGGACTGCTAATGGGGTGGACAGTAGTGTTGGGATTAGTACTGGGGGGACTGCTACTGGGGGGGACAGTATTGTTGGGATTAGTACTGGGGGGACAGTAGTGGGGGGGACTGCTACTGGGGGGGACAATACTGGGGGGGTTAGTACTGGGGGGGACTGCTACTGGGGGGACAGTCCTGGGGGGATTAGTACTGGGGGGGACTGCACTGGGGGGATTAGTACTGGGGGGTACTGCTATTGGGGGGAGACTGCTACTGGGGGGGAAGTACTGGGGGGGCAGTACTGGGGGGTTTAGTACTGGGGGGACTGCTACTGGGGGGGATTAGTACTTGGGGGGATTAGTACTGGGGGGACTGCTACTCGGGGAGACAGTACTGGGGGGGACTGCTACTGGGGGGGACAGTACTGTTGGGATTAGTACTGGGGGGACTGTACAGTGGGGATTAGTACTGTGGTGGACTGCTACCTGGGGTGGGACAGTACTGGGGGGATTAGTACTGTGGCGGACTACTACTGGGGGGGGGGACAGTACTGGGGGGATTAGTACTGGGGGGGACTGCTACCTGGGGTGTGACTGTACTGGGGGGATTAGTACTGTGGTGGACTACTACTGGGGGGGATTAGTAGTGGGGGGTCTGCTACTGGGGGGGGACAGTACTGGGGGGACTGCTACTGTGGGGGACAGTACTGGGGGATTAGTAATGGGGGGACTGCTACTGGGGGGGACAGTACTGGGGGGATTAGTAATTGGGGGGACTGCTACTGGGGGGGACAGTACTGGGGGGATTAGTAATGGGGGGAATGCTACTGTGGGGGACAGTACTGGGGGGATTAGTAATGGGGGGATTGTTATTGGGGCGGACAGTATGGGGGGTATTAGTACTGGGGGGGACTGCTACTGGGGGATAAGTACTGGGGGGGACTGCAACTCGGGGGGGGGGACAGTACTGGGGGAATTAGTACTGGGGGGGACTGCTACTGGGAGGGTAGAGTACTGGGGGGATTTGTACTGGGGGGGACTGCTACTGGGGGGGGGACAGTACTGGGGGATTAGTACTGGGGGGGAGAGTACTGTGGGGATTAGTACTGGGGGGGGAGTAGTACTGGGGGGGCTGCTACTGGGGGGTACAGTACTGGGGGACTTAGTACTGGGAGGGACTGCTACTCGGGGGGGGACTGCTTCTGGGGGGATTAGTACTGGGGGGGACTACTACTGGGGTGGACTGTACTGGGGGGATTAGTACTGGAGGGACTGCTACTGGGGGGATTAGTACTGGGGGGACTGCTACGGGGGGGACAGTACTTTGGGGATTAGTACTGGGGGGGACTGTATTGGGGGGATTAGTACTGGGGGGATTAGTACTGGGGGGACAGTACTGTTGGGATTAGTACTGGGGGGCTGCTACTGGGGGAATTAGTACTGGGGGGATTAGTACTGGAGGGACTGTACTGGGGGGATTAGTACTGGGGGGACTGCTACTGGGGGGGACATTACTGGGGGGATTAGTACTGGGGGGGACTGCTACTGGGGGGGACTGCTACTGGGGGGGATTAGTCCTGGGGGGACTGCTATTGGGGGGGATTAGTACTGGGGGGGATTAGTACTGGGGGGGATTAGTACTGGGGGGACTGCTACTGGGGGGGACAGTACTGGGGGGATTAGTACAGGGGGGACTGCTACTGGGGGGATTAGTACTGGGGGGGACTGCTACTGGGGGGGATTAGTACTGGGGGGGACTGCTACTGGGGGGGACTGCTACTGGGGGGGACAGTACTGGGGGGATTAGTACTGGGGGGACTGCTACTGGGGGGGGGATTAGTACTGGGGGGGCTGCTACTGGGGGGAATTAGTACTGAGGGGACTGCTACTGGGGGGGACAGTACTGGGGGGATTACTACTGGGGGGAGACTGCTACTGGGGGGGAATTAGTCCTGGGGGGACTGCTACTAGGGGGGATTACAGTGGGGGATTAGTACTAGGGGGGGCTGCTACTGGGGGGACAGAACTGGGGGGATTAGTACTGGGGGGACTGCTACTTGGGGGGAGTAGAACTGGGGGGGGGACTGCTACTGGGAGGATTAGTACTGGGGGGGACTGCTACTGGGGGGGACAGAACTGGGGGGATTAGTACTGGGGGGACTGCTACTTGGGGGGAGTAGAACTGGGGGGTCTGCTACTGGGAGGATTAGTACTGGGGGGGACTGCTACTGGGGGGATTAGTACTGGGGGGACTACTACTGGGGGGGATTAGTATGGGGGGGACTGCTACTGGGGGGATTAGTACTGGGGGGACTGCTACTGGGGGGATTAGTACTGGGGGGATTAGTACTGGGGGCACTGCTACTGGGGGGGACAGTACTGGGGGGATTAGTACTGGGGGGACTGCTACTAAGGGGGATAGTACTTGGGGGATTAGAACTGGGGGGATAGTACTGGGGGGATTAGTACTGGGGGGGACAGTACTGTGGGGATTAGTACTGGGGAGGACAGTACTGGGGGTATTAGAACTGGGGGGGACTACTACTGGGGTGGACAGTACAGGGGGATTAGTACTGGGGGGAACGCTACTGGGGGGGATTAGTACTGGGGGGACAGCTACTGGGGGGATTAGTACTGAGGGGGATTAGTACTGGTAGGGACTGCTACAGGGGGGATTAGTACTGGGGGGGACTGATACTGGGGGGATTAGTACTGAGGGTTAGTACTGGGGGGACTGCTACTGGGGGGACAGTACTGGGGGGATTAGTACTGGGGTGGGACTGCTACTGGGGGGTTAGTACTGCAGGGTTAGTACTGGGGGGGACTGCTACTGGGGGGATTAGTACTGGGGTGGGACTGCTACTGGGGGGACTGCTACTGGGGGGGACTGCTAATGGGGGGGACAGTACTAGGGGGATTAGTACTGGGGGGGACTGCTACTGGGGGTTACATTACTGGAGGGATTTGTACTGGGGGAGACTGCTACTGGGGGGGATTAGTACTGGGGGGACTGCTGCTTGGGGGGACAGTACTGGGGGGATCAGAAGTGGGGGACTGCTAATGGGGGGGACTGCTAATGGGGGGAACAGTACTGTTGGGATTAGTACTGTGGGGATTAGTACTGTGGGGATTGGTACTAGGGTTGACTGCTACTTGCGTGGGGGATTAGTACTGGTGGGAGACAGTACTGGGGGGGACTGCTACTGGGGGGATTAGTACTGGGGGGGACTGCTACTGGGGGGGGACAGTACTGGGGGGATTAGTACTGGGGGGGACTGCTGCTGGGGGGATTAGTAGTGGGGTGGTACTGCTACTTGGGTGGGACTGCTACTGGGTGGGACTGCTGCTGGGGGGGACAGTACTGGGGGGATTAGTACTGGGGGGGACTGCTACTGGGGGGACAGTACTGGGGTATTAGTACTGGGGGGATTTGTACTCGGGGGGACTGCTACAGGGGGGATTAGTACTGGGGGTGACTGCTACAAGGGGGATTAGTACTGGGGGGACTGCTACTGGGGAGGATTAGTACTAGGGTGGACTGCTACAGGGGGGAATAGTACTGGGGGGACTGCTACTGGGGAGGATTAGTACTGGGGGGACTGCTACTGGGGGGGATTAGTACTGGGGGCAACTGGTACTGGGGGGATTTGTACGTGGGACTGCAACAGGGGGCGCGATTAGTACGGGTGGGACTTCTACTGGGGGGATTAGTACTGAGGGGACTGCTACTCGGGGGATTAGTACTGGGGGGGACTGCTACTCGGGGGGACTGCTACTGGAGGGGACTGCTACTGGGGGGGACTGCTACCAGGGAGGACTGCTACTGGGGGGTGACAGTACTGGGGGGATTAGTGCTGGGCAGACTGCTGTAGGGGGGGATTAGTACTGGGGGGATTAGTGCTGGGCGGACTGCTGTAGGGGGGGATTAGTACTGGGGGGATTAGTAGTGGGGGGACTGCTACTGGGGGGGATAGTACTGGGGGGATTAGTACTGGGGGGGACTGCTACAGGGGGGATTAGTAATGGGGGGATTAGAACTGGCGGGGATTAGTACTGGGGGCAACAGCTACTGGTGGGGATTAGTACTGGGGGGACTGCTACTGGGGTGGGACTGCTACTGGGGGGGACTGTACTGGGGGGATTAGTACTGGGGGGGACTGCTACTTGGGGGGGACTGCTACTGGGGTGGGACTACTACTGGGGGGGACTGTACTGGAGGATTAGTACTGGGGGGGACTGCTACAGGGGGGATTAGTACTGGAGGGACTACTACAGGGGGGGATTAGTACTGGGGGGTATTAGTACTGGGGGGGACTGCTACTGGGGGGGATTAGTATGGGAGGGATTTCTACTGGGGGGGGATTAGTACGGGGGGACTGCTACTTGGGGGATTAGTACGGGGGGGACTGCTACTGGGGGGATTAGTACTGGGGGGACTGCTACTGGGGGGACAGTACTGGTGGGATTAGTACTGGGGGGACAGTACTGGTGGGATTTGTACTGGTAGTACTGGGGGGACTGCTAATGGGGGGACAGTACTGGGGGGATTAGTACTGGGGGGACTGCTACTGGGTGGGACTGCTACTGGGGGGACAGCAACTGGGGGGGACTGCAACTGGGTTGGGACAGTACTTGGGGGATTTGTACTGGGGGGACTACTGGGGGGATTAGTACTGGGGGGATTGCTACTTGGGGGGGACTGCTACTGGGGGGACAGTACTGGTGGGACTGCTACTTGGGGGGACAGTATTGGGGGGAATAGTACTGGGGGGAATGCTAATGGGGGGACAGTACTTGTGGGATTTGTACTGGGGGGGACTGCTACTGGGGGGGACTGCTACTGGGGGGGACTGCTACTGGGGGGGACTGCTACTGGGGGGGATTAGTACTGGGGGGGAATAGTACTGGGGGGGATTAGTACTGGGGGGGATTAGAACTGGGGGGATTGCTAATTGGAGGGCACTGCTACTGGGGGGGACATTACTGGGGGGACTGTTACTTGGGGGGACAGTACTGGGGGGATTAGAAGTGGGGGACTGCTACTGGGGGGCCTGCTACTGGGGAGATTAGAAGTGGGGGACTGCTTCTGGGGGGACTGCTACTGGGGGGGACAGTACTGTTGGGATTTGTACTGGGGGGACAGTACTGTGGGGATTAGTACTGGAGGGGACTGCTACTGGGGGGACTGTACTTGGGGGACTGCTACGGGGGGTGACTGCTACTGGGGGGGACTGCTACTGGGGGGACTGTGACTGGGGGGGACAGTACTGGGGGGATTAGAATTGGGGACTGCTTCTGGGGAAATTAGAAGTGGGGGACTGCTTCTGGGGGGACTGCTACTCGGGGGGACAGTACTGTGTGGATTAGTACTGGGGGGACAATACTGTGGGGATTAGTACTGTGGGGATTAGTACTGGGGGGGACTGCTCCTGGTGTGGGGGACTAGTATTGGGGGGGACTAGTATTGGTGGGGGACAGTACTGGTGGGGAACAGTAGTGGGGGGATTAGTAATTGGGGGGACAATACTGGTGGGGGACAGTACTGGGGGGATTAGTACTGGGGGGTACAGTACTGGGGGTATTAGTACTGGGGGGGACTGCTACTGGGGTGGGACTGCTACTGGGGTGGGACAGTACTGGGGGGATTAGTACTGGGGGGGAATGCTACTGGGGGGACAGTACTTGGGGGACTGCTACTGGGGGGGACTGCGACTGGGGGGGACAGTACTGGGGGGATTAGAAGTGGGGGACTGCTACTGGGGAGATTAGAAGTGGGGGACTGCTACTGGGGGGACTGCTTCTTGGGAGATTGCTACTGGGGGGCACAGTACTGTGTGGATTAGTACTGGAGGGACAATACTGTGGGGATTAGTACTGTGGGGATTAGTACTGGGGGGACTGCTCCTGGGGTGGGGGACTAGTATTGTGGGGGACTAGTATTGGGGGGGACTAGTATTGGTGGGGGACAGTACTGGTGGGGAACAGTAGTGGGGGGATTAGTAATTGGGGGGACAGTACTGGTGGGGGACAGTACTGGGGGGGACAGTACTGGGGACTGCTACTGGGGTGGGACTGCTACTGGTGGGGACAGTACTGGGGGGATTAGTACTGGGGGGGACTGCTACTGGGGTGGGACTGCTACTGGGGTGGGACAGTACTGGGGGGATTAGTACTGGGGGGGACTGCTACTGGGGTGGGATTAGTACTGGGGGGACTGCTACAGGGGGGATTAGTATGGGGGGGACTGCTATTGGGGGAATTAGTATGGGGGGGACTGCTACAGTAGGGGATTAGTACTGGGGGGGACTGCTACTGGGGTGGATTAGTACGGGGGGACTGCTACTGGGGGGGGGATTAGTACGGGGAGGACTGCTAATGGGGTGGACAGTAGTGTTGGGATTAGTACTGGGGGGACTGCTACTGGGGGGGACAGTATTGTTGGGATTAGTACTGGGGGGATAGTACTGGGGGTGACTGCTACTGAGGGGGACAATACTGTTGGGATTAGTACTGGGGGGACAGTACTGGGGGGGATTAGTACTGGGGGGATTAGTACTGGGGGGGACGCTATTGGGGGGGGGACTGCTACTGGGGGGGAAGTACTGGGGGGGACAGTACTGGGGGGTTTAGTACTGGGGGGACTGCTACAGGGGGGGATTAGTACTGGGGGGGACAGTACTTGGGGATTAGTACTGTGGGGATTAGTACTGGGGGGGACTGCTCCTGGGGTGGGGGACTAGTATTGGGGGGGACTAGTATTGGTGGGGGACTGTACTGGTGGGGAACAGTAGTGGGGGGATTAGTAATTGGGGGGGACAGTACTGGTGGGGGACAGTACTGGGGGGATTAGTACTGGGGGTACAGTACTGGGGACTGCTACTGGGGGGGACAGTACTGGGGGGATTAGTACTGGGGGGGACTGCTACTGGGGGGACTTCTACTGGGGTGGGACTGCTACTGGGGTGGGACAGTACTGGGGGGATTAATACTGGGGGGGAATGCTACTGGGGGGACAGTACTTGGGGGACTGCTACTGGGGGGGACTGCTACTGGGGGGACTGCGACTGGGGGGGACAGTACTGGGGGGATTAGAAGTGGGGGACTGCTACTGGGGAGATTAGAAGTGGGGGACTGCTACTTGGGGGACTGCTTCTTGGGGGACTGCTACTGGGGGGCACAGTACTGTGTGGATTAGTACTGGAGGGACAATACTGTGGGTATTAGTACTGTGGGGATTAGTACTGGGGGGGACTGCTCCTGGGGTGGGGGACTAGTATTGTGGGGGGCTAGTATTGGGGGGGACTAGTATTGGTGGGGGACAGTACTGGTGGGGAACAGTAGTGGGGGGATTAGTAATTGGGGGGACAGTACTGGTGGGGGACAGTACTGGGGGGGATTATTACTGGGGGCAACAGTACTGGGGACTGCTACTGGGGTGGGACTGCTACTGGGGGGGACAGTACTGGGGGGATTAGTACTGGGGGGGACAGCTACTGGGGGGACTGCTACTGGGGTGGGACTGCTACTGGGGTGGGACAGTACTGGGGGGATTAGTACTGGGGGGGACTGCTACTGGGGTGGGATTAGTACTGGGGGGACTGCTACAGGGAGGGATTAGTATGGGGGGGACTGCTATTGGGGGAATTAGTATGGGGGGGACTGCAACAGGAGGGGATTAGTACTGGGGGGTTTAGTACTGGGGGGGACTGCTACTGGGGTGGATTAGTACGGGGGGACTGCTACTGGGGGGGATTAGTACGGGGAGGACTGCTAATGGGGTGGACAGTAGTGTTGGGATTAGTACTGGGGGGACTGCTACTGGGGGGGACAGTATTGTTGGGATTAGTACTGGGGGGACAGTACTGGGGGGGACTGCTACTGGGGGGGATTAGTACTGGGGGGGACAGTACTGGGGGGGACGCTATTGGGGGGGACTGCTACTGGGGGGGAAGTACTGGGGGGGACAGTACTGGGGGGTTTAGTACTGGGGGGACTGCTACAGGGGGAGATTAGTACTGGGGGCAACAGCTATTGGTGGGGATTAGTACTGGGGGGACTGCTACTGGGGGGGACTGCTACTGGGGTGGGACTGCTACTGGGGGGGACTGTACTGGGGGGGGACTGCTACTGGGGTGGGACTACTACTGGGGGGGACTGTACTGGAGGATTAGTACTGGGGGGACTGCTACAGGGGGGATTAGTACTGGGGGGACTACTACAGGGGGGGATTAGTACTGGGGGGTATTAGTACTGGGGGGGACTGCTACTGGGGGGGATTAGTACGGGAGGGATTTCTACTGGGGGGGGATCAGTACGGGGGGACTACTACTTGGGGGATTAGTACGGAGGGGACTGCTACTGGGCGGATTAGTACTGGGGGGACTGCTACTGGGGGGACAGTACTGGTGGGATTAGAACTGGGGGGACAGTACTGGTGGGATTAGTACTGGTAGTACTGGGGGACTGCTAATGGGGGGACAATACTGGGGGGATTAGTACTGGGGGGACTGCTACTGGGTGGGACTGCTACTGGGGGGACAGCAACTGGGGGGGACTGCAACTGGGTTGGAACAGTACTTGGGGGATTTGTACTGGGGGGACTACTGGGGGGGATTAGTACTGTGGGGATTGCTACTTGGGGGGGACTGCTACTGGGGGGACAGTACTGGTGGGACTGCTACTGGGGGGGACAGTACTGGGGGGATTAGTACTGGGGGGGAATGCTAATGGGGGGACAGTACTTGTGGGATTTGTACTGGGGGGACTGCTACTTGGGGGGGACTGCTACTGGGGGGGATTAGTACTGGGGGGGATTAGTACTGGGGGGGAAATAGTACTGGGGGGATTGCTAATTGGAGGGGACTGCTACTGGGGGGGACATTACTGGGGGGACTGCTACTGGGGGGGACAGTAC
The DNA here is from genome assembly GCA_031769625.1 of Taudactylus pleione. NCBI lineage: Eukaryota > Metazoa > Chordata > Amphibia > Anura > Myobatrachidae > Taudactylus > Taudactylus pleione. The sequence continues at coordinate 6,553,105 of JAUIMM010000702.1, read as the reverse complement.
TGGGGGGATTAGAAGTGGGGGACTGCTACTGGGGGGACTGCTACTGGGGAGATTAGAAGTGGGGGACTGCTTCTGGGGGGACTGCTTCTGGGGGGACTGCTTCTGTGGGGGACAGTACTGTTGGGATTTGTACTGGGGGGACAGTACTGTGGGGATTAGTACTGGGGGGGACTGCTACTGGGGGGACAGTACTTGGGGGACTGCTACTGGGGGGGACTGCTACTGGGGGGGACTGCTACTGGGGGGACTGTGACTGGGGGGGACAGTACTGGGGGGATTAGAAGTGGGGGACTGCTTCTGGGGAGATTAGAAGTGGGGGACTGCTACTGGGGGGACTGCTACTCTGGGGGACAGTACTGTGTGGATTAGTACTGGGGGGACAATACTGTGGGGATTAGTACTGTGGGGATTAGTACTGGGGGGGACTGCTCCTGGGGTGGGGGACTAGTATTGGGGGGGACTAGTATTGGTGGGGGACTGTACTGGTGGGGAACAGTAGTGGGGGGATTAGTAATTGGGGGGACAGTACTGGTGGGGGACAGTACTGGGGGGATTAGTACTGGGGGGTACAGTACTGGGGACTGCTACTGGGGGGGACAGTACTGGGTGGATTAGTACTGGGGTGGACTGCTACTGGGGGGGGACTGCTACTGGGGGGACTGCTACTGGGGGGACTGCTGCTGGGGTGGGACTGCTACTGGGGTGGGACAGTACTGGGGGGATTAGTACTGGGGGGGAATGCTACTGGGGGGACAGTACTTGAGGGACTGCTACTGGGGGGGACTGCTACTGGGGGGGACTGCTACTGGGTGGACTGCGACTGGGGGGGACAGTACTGGGGGGATTAGAAGTGGGGGACTGCTACAGGGGAGATTAGAAGTGGGGGACTGCTACTGGGGGGACTGCTTCTTGGGGGACTGCTACTGGGGGGCACAGTACTGTGTGGATTAGTACTGGAGGGACAATACTGTGGGGATTAGTACTGTGGGGATTAGTACTGGGGGGGACTGCTCCTGGGGTGGGGGACTAGTATTGTGGGGGACTAGTAATGGGGGGGACTCGTATTGGTGGGGGACAGTACTGGTGGGGAACAGTAGTGGGGGGATTAGTAATTGGGGGGACAGTACTGGTGGGGGACAGTACTGGGGGGGATTAGTACTGGGGGGGACAGTACTGGGGACTGCTACTGGGGTGGGACTGCTTCTGGGGGGGACAGTACTGGGGGGATTAGTACTGGGGGGGACAGCTACTGGGGGGACTGCTACTGGGGTGGGACGGCTACTGGGGTGGGACAGTACTGGGGGGATTAGTACTAGGGGGGACTGCTACTGGGGTGGGATTAGTACTGGGGGGACTGCTACAGGGGGGGATTAGTAAGGGGGGACTGCTATTGGGGGAATTAGAATGGGGGGGACTGCTACAGGAGGGGATTAGTACTGGGGGGGATTAGTACTGGGGGGGACTGCTACTGGGGTGGATTAGTACGGGGGGACTGCTACTGGGGGGGATTAGTACTGTGGGGATTGCTACTTGGGGGGGACTGCTAATGGGGTGGACAGTAGTGTTGGGATTAGTACTGGGGGGACTGCTACTGGGGGGGACAGTATTGTTGGGATTAGTACTGTGGGGACAGTACTGGGGGGGACAATACTGTTGGGATTAGTACTGGGGGGACAGTACTGGGGGGGATTAGTACTGGGGGGGACTGCACTGGGGGGGACTGCACTGGGGGGATTAGTACTGGGGGACTGCTACTGGGGGGACTGCTACTGGGGGGACAGTACTGGGGGGACTGCTACAGGGGGGGATTAGTACTGGGGGGGACAGTACTTGGGGGGACTGCTACTGGGGGGGACAGTACTGGGGGGATTAGTACTGGGGGGGACTGCACTGGGGGGATTAGATCTGGGGGGGACTGCTACTGGGGGGGAAGTACTGGGGGGGAAAGTACTGGGGGGTTTAGTACTGGGGGGACTGCTACTGGGGGGGATTAGTACTGGGGGGGACAGTACTTGGGGGGATTAGTACTGGGGGGGACTGCTACTGGGGGGACAGTACTAGGGGGGACTGCTACTGGGGGGGACAGTACTGTTGGGATTAGTACTGGGGGGACAGTACAGTGGGGATTAGTACTGTGGTGGACTGCTACCTGGGGTGGGACAGTACTGGGGGGATTAGTACTGTGGCGGACTACTACTGGGGGGGGACAGTACTGGCGGGATTAGTACTGGGGGGGACTGCTACCTGGGGTGTGACTGTACTGGGGGGATTAGTACTGTGGTGGACTACTACTGGGGGGGATTAGTAGTGGGGGGTCTGCTACTGGGGGGGACAGTACTGGGGGGACTGCTACTGGGGGGGACTGCTACTGGGGGGGACAGTACTGGGGGATTAGTAATGGGGTGACTGCTACTGGGGGGGACAGTACTGGGGGGATTAGTAATTGGGGGGACTGCTACTGGGGGGGACAGTACTGGGGGGATTAGTACAGGGGGGGACTGCTACTCGGGGGGACAGTACTGGGGGGATTAGTAATGGGGGGACTGCTACTGGGGGGGACAGTACTGGGGGGATTAGTAATGGGGGGGACTGCTACTGGGGCGGACAGTATGGGGGGTATTAGTACTGGGGGGGACTGCTACTGGGGGGATAAGTACTGGGGGGGACTGCTACTGGGGGGGGGACAGTACTAGGGGAATTAGTACTGGGGGGGACTGCTACTGGGAGGGGAGAGTACTGGGGGGATTTGTACTGGGGGGGACTGCTACTGGGAGGGGAGAGTACTGGGGGGATTTGTACTGGGGGGGACTGCTACTGGGGGGGGGACAGTACTGGACGATTAGTACTGGGGGGGACTGCTACTGGGGGGGAGAGTACTGTGGGGATTAGTACTGGGGGGGATTAGTACTGGGGGTGCTGCTACTGGGGGGTACAGTACTGGGGGACTTAGTACTGGGAGGGACTGCTACTCGGGGGGGGACTGCTTCTGGGGGGATTAGTACTGGGGGGGACTACTACTGGGGTGGACTGTACTGGGGGGATTAGTACTGGGGGGACTGCTACTGGGGGGATTAGTACTGGGGGGACTGCTACGGGGGGGACAGTACTTTGGGGATTAGTACTGGGGGGGACTGTACTGGGGGGATTAGTACTGGGGTTACTGCTACTGGGGGGGATTAGTACTGGGGGGACAGTACTGTTGGGATTAGTACTGGGGGGCTGCTACTGGGGGGACATTACTGGGGGAATTAGTACTGGGGGGATTAGTACTGGGGGGACTGTATTGGGGGGATTAGTACTGGGGGGACTGCTACTGGGGGGACTGCTACTGGGGGGATTAGTACTGGGGGGGACTGCTACTGGGGGGGATTAGTACTGGGGGGGACTGCTACTGGGGGGATTAGTACTGGGGGGGACTGCTGCTGGGGGGGACAGTACTGGGGGGATTAGTACTGGGGGGACTGCTACTTGGGGGATTAGTACTGGGGGGGACTGCTACTAGGGGGGACTGCTACTAGGGGGGACTGCTACTGGGGGGGACTGCTACTGGGGGGGACAGTACTGGGGGGATTACTACTGGGGGGAGACTGCTACTGGGGGGGAATTAGTCCTGGGGGGACTGCTACTAGGGGGGATTACTGGGGCAGATTAGTACTAGGGGGTGACTGCTACTGGGGGGACAGAACTGGGGGGATTAGTACTGGGTGGACTGCTACTGGGGGGGAGTAGAACTGGGGGGGGACTGCTACTGGGAGGATTAGTACTGGGGGGACTGCTACTGGGGGGATTAGTACTGGGGGGACTGCTACTGGGGGGTATTAGTACGGGGGGGACTGCTACTGGGGGGATTAGTACTGGGGGGACTGCTACTGGGGGGATTAGTACTGGGGGCACTGCTACTGGGGGGGACAGTACTGGGGGGATTAGTACTGGGGGGACTGCTACTAAGGGGGATAATACTTGGGGGATTAGAACTGGGGGGATAGTACTGGGGGGATTAGTACTGGGGGGGACAGTACTGTGGGGATTAGTACTGGGGAGGACAGTACTGGGGGTATTAGTATTGGGGGGGACTGCTACTGGGGGGGATTAGTACTGGAGGGACTGCTACTGGGGGGATTAGTACTGGGGGGACTGCTACAGGGGGGGACAGTACTGGGGGGATTAGAACTGGGGGGACTGCTACTGGGGGGATTAATACCGGGGGGGACAGTACTGGGGGGATTAGTACGGGGGGGGGACAGTACTGGTGGGATTAGTAAAGGGGGGGATTAGTACTGGTAGGGACTGCTACTGGGGGGGATTAGTACTGGAGGGACTGCTACTGGGGGGATTAGTACTGGGGGGACTGCTACAGGGGGGGACAGTACTGGGGGGATTAGAACTGGGGGGACTGCTACTGGGGGGATTAATACCGGGGGGGACAGTACTGGGGGGATTAGTACGGGGGGGACAGTACTGGTGGGATTAGTAAAGGGGGGGATTAGTACTGGTAGGGACTGCTACAGGGGGGATTAGTACTGGGGGGGACTGCTACTGGGGGGGACTGATACTGGGGGATTAGTACTGACGGTTAGTACTGGGGGGACTGCTACTGGGGGGACAGTACTGGGGGGATTAGTACTGGGGTGGGACTGCTACTGGGGGGTTAGTACTGCAGGGTTAGTACTGGGGGGGACTGCTACTGGGGGGGGACTGCTACTGGGGGGATTAGTACTGGGGGGATTAGTACTGGGGTGGGACTGCTACTGGGGGGACTGCTACTGGGGGGGACTGCTAATGGGGGGGGACAGTACTAGGGGGATTAGTACTGGGGGGGACTGCTACTGGGGGTTACATTACTGGAGGGATTTGTACTGGGGGTGACTGCTACTGGGGGGGATTAGTACTAGGGGGACTGCTGCTTGGGGGGACAGTACTGGGGGGATCAGAAGTAGGGGACTGCTACTGGGGGGGACTGCTAATGGGGGGACAGTACTGTTGGGATTAGTACTGTGGGGATTAGTACTGTGGGGATTGGTACTAGGGTTGACTGCTACTTGCGTGGGGGATTAGTACTGGGGGGGACAGTACTGGTGGGAGACTGTACTGGGGGGGACTGCTACTGGGGGGGATTAGTACTGGGGGGACTGCTACTGGGGGGGGACAGTACTGGGGTGATTAGTACTGGGGGGGACTGCTGCTGGGGGGATTAGTAGTGGGGTGGTACTGCTACTGGGGTGGGACTGCTACTGGGAGGGACTGCTACTGAGGGGGGACAGTACTGGGGGGATTAGTACTGGGGGGGACTGCTACTGGGGGGGCTGCTACTGGGGGGGATTAGTACTGGGGGGATTAGTACTGGGGGGACTGCTACAGGGGGGATTAGTACTGGGGGGACTGCTACTGGGGAGGATTAGTACTAGGGGGGACTGCTACAGGGGGGGAATAGTACTGGGGGGACTGCTACAGGGGAGGATTAGTACTGGGGGGACTGCTACTGGGGGGGATTAGTACTGGGGGCAACTGGTACTGGGGGGATTAGTACGTGGGACTGCTACTGGGGGCGCGATTAGTACGGGTGGGACTTCTACTGGGGGGATTAGTACTGAGGGGACTGCTTCTGGGGGGGACTGCGTCTGGGGGGGACTGTACTGGGGGGATTAGTACTGGGGGGGACTGCTACAGGGGGGGATTAGTACTGGGGGGGATTAGTATGGGTGGGACTGCTACGGGGGGGATTAGTACTGGGGGTACTGCTACTGGGGGGGATTAGTACTAGGGAGGACTGCTACAGGGGGGGATTAGTACTAGGGGGGACTGCTACAGGGCAGGATAAGTACTGGGGGGGACTGCTACAGGGGGGATTAGTACTGGGGGGGACTGCTTCCGGGGGGGGGGATTAGTACGGGGAGGACTGCTTCTGGGGGGGATTAGTATGGGGGTGACTGCTACTGGGGGGATTAGTACTGGGGGGACTGCTACTGGGGGGATTAGTACTGGGGGGACTGCTGCTGGGGGGGACAGTACTGGGGGATTAGTACTGAGGGGGACTGCTACTGGGGGGGGACTGCTACTGGGGTGGACAGTACTGGGGGGATTAGTACTGGGGGAGGACAGTACTTGGGGGCTTAGTACTGGGGGGGGACTTATACTGGGGGGATTAGTACTGGGGAGACTGCTATTGGGGGGGGACTGCTATTGGGGGGGGACTGCTACTAGGGGGAGGACAGTACTGGGGGGGATTAGTACTGGGGGGACGACTACTACTGGGGGAAGGACAGTACTGGGGGGATTAGTTCTGGTGGGACTGCTATTGGGGGGGATTAGTACTGGGGGGGACTGCTACTGGGGGGACTAGTACTGGGGGGACTGCTATTGGGGGGGACTGCTACTGTGGGGGGACAGTACTGGGAGGATTAGTACTGGGGGGGACTGCTACTGGGGGGACATTACTGGGGGGATTAGTACAGGGGGGGACAGTACTGGGGGGATTAGTACTGGGGGGACTGCTACTCGGGGGGGATTAGTACTGGGGGGTACTGCTACTGGGGTGGAACTGCTACTGGGGGGGACAGTACTGGGGGGATTAGTACTGGGGGGACTGCTACTCGGGGAGGATTAGTACTGGGGGGTACTGCTACTGGGGTGGAACTGCTACTGGGGGGTACAGTACTGGTGGGGACTGCTAATTGGGGGGACAGTACTGTTGGGATTAGTACTGGGGGGACAGTACCGGGGGGATTAGTACTGGGGGGACTGCTACTGGGGGGGATTAGTACTGGGGGGGACTGCTACTGGGGGGGACTGCTACTGGGGGGGATTAGTACGGGGGGGATTAGTACTGGGGGGACTGCTACTGGGAGGACTGCTACTGGGGGGATTAGTACTCGGGGGGACTGCTACTGGGGGGGATTAGTACTGGGGGGACTGCTACTGGGGGGGGACTGCTACGGGGGGGATTAGTACTGGGGGGGACTGCTACTGGGGGGGATTAGTACTGGGGGGGACTGCTACTGGGGGGGGGGAAGTACTGGGGGGATTAGTACTGGTGGGGACTGCTACTGGGGGGATTAGTACTGGGGGGACTGCTACTGGGTTGGACTGTACAGGGGGGGATTAGTACTGGGGGGACTGCTACTGGGGGGGACTGCTACTGGCAGGGACTGCTACTGGGGCGATTAGTACTGGGGGGGACTGCTACTGGGGGCATTACTACTGGGGGGTTTACTTCTGGGGGGACTACTATTGGAGGGATTACTACTGGGGGGTCTGTTTTGGGGGGACTGCTACTGGGGGGATTGCTATTGGTGGGGACTGCTACTGGGGCGATTACAACTGGGGGGGACTGCTACTGCAGGGGGATTACTACTGGGGGGGACTGCTACTGGGGGGGGACTGCTACTGGGGGGGACTGCTACTGGGGGGATTATTACTGGGGGGGACTGCTATGGGGAGTTTCTACTGGGGGGATTACTATTGGGGGGGTAACTACTGGGGGGGATTACAACTGGGTGGAGGATTGCTACTGGGGGGGTTACTACTTGGGAGATTACTACCAGGGGGGTACCTGCTACTGCAGGGGGGATTACTACTAGGGGGGTACCTGCTACTGCAGGGGATTACTACTTGGGTGGTACTTTCTACTGGGGGGTTACTACTGGGCAGGACTGCTACTGGGGGATTACTACTAGGGGGGACTGATACTAGGGGGGACTTCTACTGTTGGTATTAGTATTTGGAGTATTAGTACTGGGGGGAATTACTACTGGGGGGGGACTGCTACTGGGGGGATTACTACTTTGGAGACTGTGGGCTTGCAAATGCCAAAACGGTAGCAAAGAAAATAATGTTAGAAGTGATCTGCTGGTATGGTGTACCAGAAGCAATAGAAAGTGACAGAGGGACACATTTTACAGGGGAAATATTCCAGGCTTTGTTACAAGACCAGAACATAGTTTCTGCTCATTACACCCCCTACAGGCCGCAGAGTTCCAGGTGCGTGGAAACGTCTGAACTACACTATAAAGTTAAAAATACAAAAGATAATGGCAGAGACTAATTTGCCGTAGGTTTCATGTCTGCCTATAGCCCTACATTCAGTCAGAAACACACCCAGGATGGATACAGGGTTAACCCCTATGAAATACTGCTTGGATCTGCACACAGGCTAGGATGCTATTTTCCCCAGCAGTTGCATCATTTGCATGGTGATTTACTAGTATATTTAAAACAGTTATGAAGACAACTAACTGAAATACATGGTCAAGTGTTCTCTTCTCTTCCAGACCCTAATTTCGATACAGGTATTCACAAATTGCAACCAGGTAACTGGGTGGTCGTCAGAAAGCATGTCAGGAGTTCTCTAGAACCACTCTTTGAGGGTCCATATCAAGTCCTGCTGACAACACCCACCTCAGTGAAACTACAAGGGAAAACACCTGGATTCACACTTCTGTGCTGCAAGATATTCACCCAAGGGGAGTTGGAGTAATTTGAAATAATGCATAGATACATGTTGCTAGGCTCTAAGCCAGACTGAGGCTTGTAGGGATGCATACTTTGTTTTGCTTTAGTTATACTTATTATAGTTCCCCAGCTTTGAGGTATTTATCACAAGCACTGAACCAGGTAATAGTACAAGCAGTAGTAAATCAAGGAACTAAAAGATCAGTTTAGAAAAGCACATTATGATCCAGAGTATGGTCTTGATGGTAATGAATTGTTTTCCTAATTAAACCCAGTTAAATGGTTTAATGAATTAGTAGATGGATATCAGGAATTCTTTCACTTATTGACAAATGTTTAGCTTTGTTTGTAATCATTTATATTGCTGTAAAACTTGCTAATTTGCTTATTAAGAAATTACTTACACTTGATTGTTGCTCTTCTAGGAAATCTGGATCTAGCAGCCTCATGTTCGCTAACATACACAGTATGACGCTAACAGACAGTAGACGATCAACAGGATACATGTAGCATTTGCAGAAGGAACATTGCACAAGGAAATGGAAGGACATGTGGACAATGCAGAACAAATGATTGAAACATCATCTGGATATTGGACTAACTAGTTTTAGGGACGAGACTGGCATGTACGGAGGGTAGCTCACACCTCCTTCAATGAGGGGGTCTTACATATGAGTTCTGCAGCAGGGTCATATGTATACGTATCTGTACTTAGGATAGCTTCAGGACTCAACCCTAGTTAGGCAGTTGAGGGGAAGGTTAGGATAATGAATAAAAGAAGGGATTGATAGAGTTAACATTATGTTCTGTATGTCTGGCTGCCATCTTGTATTATCGGCAGCCATCTTGTACCATTTTGTGCTAAATGTTATTCATGAACCTATTTCATTGTTAGCTATATGACTTACAAAAAGACAAGAACTGCTTAGAAATGTTTCGAAACTTTCACTTACGCGCTAACAATTTCTGTGAAGCCATCTCAAGGACAGGACTGCGTGCACATCCAAGAACTAATACTGAATGTTTCCTGCTTCATGCTTATCTTATTGCTAGGCAGAATATCCAGTAGGTGGGGGTTGAGATACTTTTTCAGAGAGTGCCATAAAATTGTAACTGAAATGAATACACTTCAGACAATATCATAAACAGGGGTGGGCTGGGCCGGGGGAGCAGGGTGCCATCTGCCCCCCAGGCCGGTATGTTTCTGTGTTGTGGGGCCGCTAGTTGCTAGCCGCAGTATGCTGCATATGAGTCTAGTGGCCGGGAGATGTGCAGAAGCTGCTTTGTTGTGTTACATGAGCAATGAGTGTGATCGGCCACCAGGGCCTGATTGGACCGTAACTATCTGGCTATCTCTTGCACCATGTATGAATTTGAGATGTCCGGAATCCGGATCCATTATTCGGCCTGTTACAGACCACTGCAGTCGAGTGCTGCTCTTACAGAGCTCAGCTCTCTGCTGGCAAAAAACTGACACAGGCTGTTTACATCTAATAGTGAGTATAACTGACTATAATTTATAGCTTTTTCTCAAAGTGAACTCTATGAGCTGGGATCGTTTATCCTGAAAGTTGGATTTGCTGCAAAAGTAATTCTTTGCATGCAGGCATTCCAAGGGTATGCAGTCGGGATGCCGACGGTCTAAATCCCAACCGTCGGCATTCCAACTGTCTAATCCCGGCAAGGGTCTAAGGAGAGGCGTCAAAATCCCGACGCCTGTCATTTTACCTACGCCGGGAACCCGTCATCCCGATCGGGGAGTGGGGAGGGTTAGGTTAGGGGTTCCCAGGGGGGAAGTTATGGTTAGGCTGCCCCTCGGGAGTGTTAGGTTTAGGGAGCAGGGAGGGGGGGTTAGGGTTAGGTACCTTTAAGGGAGGGTTAGGGGGGGGAGTTAGGTTAGTTTATACTTTTCCTTAGCGCAATCAGGATCTTCACCTCTGTTGGGCTTCCACTATCAGGATTTGCGGCTGGCGGTAAATCATACCGATCCCATTCCAAGTTATCTTGCTAAAACCTGTGTTATTTTCACTTTTAGGGTTATATATCCATATACATCTGGTACCTGGATTGGCAGCCATACCTTATATGCCTGCTTCCTTTGTATTCAATGTTTTACACTGTTTGGCATTTTATTAAATTGTATACAATTATATTTTGAGGCAAAGACCAGTGCTTCCTTTATTCTTCAACCATCCATACTGACAATTTTTCTCCCTATTAATGTTTTAGTAGTTATTTACAACGCAACAAACACTGGTTCTTCCATCAGCCCTCCCCTTGCAGCTTTATTTAATTGCCTGATGCTCCGCCTCCTCCCTTATGTGATCAGGAATGCTGTCTGTATATTGTACAATGTGAGTGCACTGCATCCACTCGTGTGACTTGTGAGAGTGGACCTTAACCAGCGGAAAGGCATATTTCCCCTCCAGTTTCTGTACCTGTGACGTGCGGTTCCCTGTCTATACAGTCCACCAAAAAAAGAAACTTGTCCCCTTGTGGGCTAGCTTTGCTCACCACGCTTCGGGCAAGGTGGCTCACTTCACTCGCCACAAGATTATATTCCCCCTCTATGCCCACGTGGATGCTAGGGAATGACGTTGGATATTAACTAATGATGTCAGAATACAGAAACTGAAGGGGATCTATCCGCTACCCTTAAACCAGCGCTTCCAGGGTTATTCCACATTCATAGTCCTTCACTTTGCCACGACTCCTAGATACAGTCTCCCTCCCCCCTCCCCCTCTCCCTCGTGTGGCAGCAGTTTAAGAAAGTTCTGTGCAAAAGGAGAGATAATAGTTAGAAAATGTGCAGCATCACTGAGACGATAGAATACACCCAGCCTCAGGGCCATCATTGCATATGGCAGGCCATGACCATGCAACCATTAATGGTCAGAGGCCAATAGTGAGTGTTCTCATCATTGATGGCCAGGCACCAATGGTATAATATTGAAGGATGAGCATGATGGTGAAATACAAATGCATTATGTGCAGGCACTGACTGCACCTATGGAAAACACAAACCATCTATGGCTCAACATCTATGGCTTCTGTCCAATGTTTAAAACCATCAACCATCAATGGCAGAGCCATTGATGGTCACCAGAGCCATCTATTAGATTGTGTATACAGTAGCAATGAAAGCCAGATCCATACTAAATATATAGGAAAATCTGGATCCATACAAACTATATTAAAAAAAACAGATCCACACTATGGGTTTGGCTTTTCTGTATGTATGTGTAAGAATTTAGTAAAAATCCTGGCTTTTGTGTGCATTTAGTATGAACTATGCTTCTCTGGTTGATTATGTAATTTTAGTCTAGATTAATTAACCAGATTCTTCTTATTGTTTATTTTTCTGTTACAGGTTTTTATTTTTAGGAAAGACGGGGGGCCACTTGCTTGTGTTGCCCCCCAGGCTGAAAGTTGTCAGCCAGCCCCTGATCATAAACCACCCATTGCTGTTTGTTGATTATTGCTCTCCGACCAGTCGTAAAAACAACTAATCCCTGATACATATACAGAACTCTCTTTGGGTCCGGTGAAACCAGGTGAACCAGATCCATCACAATGCATATGTAATATAATTACAATGAACTCTAAATCAACTACACAAACACCAGGAATGGTAGGATATAGAGCCCTGTATACCTTAACCACAATAGAGGTATACAAGGAGACTGACCCAAACCCTCCTGAGACCAACAACTACACCAGTGAACTGATAGTGGACCAAGAGCATCTCCTATACACGTGGAGGGTAGGCGGAGAAACCCAGACGAGTGAAACCCTTCGTAGGAACTGTGTCTGGGTTGGAGGAGGAGCTGCCGGGGGAGCGCCTACCTCCTCTAAGCTGCGTTAATCAGCCGGGTACTCTGGCCTTGTGGCAGCAGAAGCATCTGCTGCCGATCCCCGGCGACAGATAAGGCCCCGGTAGTGGGGATGCAGACAATCCCGGGCCCTGACTGCAGCGGTTTCTGGTGCGTCTCTGATACCAGAAGCAAGGACTGCCGTGCGCGATTTCCCATAAGTGAGGAACCACCTTACCTGACATCTCCATGCATCTGGTTGCAGTCTGGGTCGCAGCATTGCTGCTAGTAAGCACAGCCGCGATCCGCCGGAATCACCAACCCAGTTACTGGTGTTGCGGGCCAGCGGAGGTAGATGGAGTCACAGTACATGCGTATTCATTCAGACGCTTAGTACTGCCAACCGAAAACATAAAATAAAAGCTTAGGACTGCCAGAACAGACCCCTGTTACAAAGGTGCGTCTTGATCCTACCGCACCAAACGAACAACTGAAGGCCTATGGCTAGGTTGCGGGGTATAAATGAAGTAGGACCCGAGGCATCCTGGTAGCTGAAGCTTTAACTGCTTGGTGCCTGGATCTCTCCAACCATAATATCCCCCATGGTATCCCTGTGGATCCCTATGGACCCTGAAGAAGAAAAAGAGCAAGTAACTTTACACCTATACAATCCACGTTGCACTACAGGTGGGGAAAAATAAAATGTGCAGAGAGATTTAGATTTGGGAGGAGTGTGTCCAAACTCAAATCTAAATTGCAGTGTAAAAATAAAGCTGTCCAGCATTTGTGGGCTACATGCAAAAGCAGCCAGTATTTACCCACATGCAAAATAATAAATGTATTTGTACCCCTTGTAATGGCATTTTATTTTGCTTTACTCCCTTACTGTGGACTGCATGTGTAATGATGTAGTACATACATTTTTAATACCTGTTGGAGCGAGCTGTGGTGCTGTAGCTTTGTCTGATGGCTGCGCCACCAAGGGACTTAATTTTCTCTGCTGGGACTAGAGAAACATTGTTTTGAAAGTAATTCAAAATGTTAGGATATTTATTAATGTATTTTAACATGTTATATTTAATGGGTGGCACTGATGCGCCAAAGGGTATTCAGTCCAGGCATTGTTCATTAGTGTTGTGTGTATATATAATAAATATTATTATACATACACAAATTATAGTGGTATGGGAGGTAACAAGCAGCAGCGGCTCCTACCTTCATGGCACTAGTCCGGAGGGCAGAAGAGAGTCCTAGGCAGGCAGGTCCCGGGGCCTGCGCAATGCTTTTGGCAGGCACTGGGACCAGCGCATGCACACTAGCAGCAATGGGACAACGCATGCAGAAAACTCCGGCTTTTAGGGACTGCTACAGCTGCTAGCGCTTCCGGCACGGTCACCGTACGCGCGTGACAACATACAGAAGGGTCGGGCCACAATCGCCGGTGATTACAGCAATGCTCAGAGCATCCTCAGGATGTGCCAGGGAGCTGTAATGGCAGCTGTGTGACGAGCAGGGCCCTCTTCTCTCATGTGTTTCTCCTTCACTTAATTATACGTTAATTTACAACAGCACCCAACCCTTGGTTGCTGACACCATGCTGCTTATTTAAGTGTTATGCAGCAATATATTTGTCCTGCACTGTTTGTACTGTTAAACAAATGAGCACACATAAAAACAGTTATGTACTGTGTAAGGAGTTGCGGAACCCTTGTGGCACCATATAAATAAAGAATAATAATAATATGCAACATTATATACTGCAAAACAGAACAAGCGCTATCATAAGCAAAAGGTTATAACAGAAGAGAACAAAAGAAAACCAGACTAAATCACAGCAGTTTTAACATACAGTAATTGTGATTTCAGTGGAGTCAGATAGTTTAATAGGATACAATAGCAGAACAATAGACAGGATATGGAGAATGATAGGTGATAGAGGGCGGTGGGATGAGGAAGAAGGGGGGATTGGTTGGACAGGGGGCGGAGAGGAAATGGTGGGAATGAGCCAGGGGGGTATGGCACAAGAATCCGAATAAGAAACATCTTTAGTCATGTAGAGCCTGGGACATTATAACTATACCAAGAATCACAGATTTAATTAAATGTTTGCAATGTGTTATGCTGTATGATGGTACTATATTATGTTTGATACAAACCAAACATGATTTATTACTTCAAAAATCTAGAGAGGCTCAGCATTTTTCAAATACACTCTAATCGGGAGTTTGGCCATGAAACCCAAGTGCATGGTCAGTGTTTTATTAGTGTTGAATACAGGAGAGCACAGTAGGAAAGTGTCGGGAGTAAGGTTAACAGTAACGGGACATTAATGGAGGAGATACTGTAGTTCAAAAAGACACTAAAAATGGGCAGGCCCACCAAACATGGAAGAAATCACCAATCTGTTCCCACTGCCTCCACTCTCCAACACAAATTTGAAGTTTGGGAAAAATACAATGCAATTGTTCTGGTACTAAGAATTTAAGGATGAAAGATCTACAGTGTCTAGATAGACAGTCAATAGGTCGACACCAGATGGTCAATATGCAAATGGTTGACAGTTAAAAGGTTGATTATGGACTTAGGTCAATAGAGGCAAAAGGTCGACGACGCAGAAAAATTCATGATTTTTAGGGTTAGGCAGAAAGAGATGGTTAGAGTTAAAATAAAAAAATAAATGTGTCAACATTTTGACCCTGTCAACTATTTAACAGTCGACCTATTGCATGTTGACCATTTGGCATCGACCCATTGCCTATCGAAATATTGTACATCTTTCAATCCACACCTGCTGATAGAGCATCTTGCAATTCTAATGCAAACTGCCTCCCACATATCACTCAGAGGAATTTCAATATCAGATTACCAGGCCACTTCTGGAGTAATGAGGGTAAGGGTCATGTGATAAAATAGGGAAATCAATTGTTGTCATTTACTCTCACCTCCACAATGCTAGGCATTGTGGAGGTGAGAGTAAATGAAATGTAGAATTTGTAGAGATTGGTATAACAGTGATCTGGGGAGTTAATGTCTCCGAAAATGAAGGTGGGGCAAAGTTCCCAATTATGTGCAGGTCCGGCAACAGGGGGCCCCTGCTCACTGATGCAGTCTGCCCATCCTTCCAGGCCAGTTCAATTTTGACAGTGCCTGCGACGCTGCAGTAATCAGCAGGGTGTATGCATGAAAGGAAGTTGGAGTAACATGAGGGGGCAAGGTTATAGAGATACAAGGGGGGTAGGGGCTGAGGGTGTTGGAGAGATGTAGGGAGGATGAGGCTGCTTGGGAGAGACAAGGGAAGAAAGTTGATGGAGAGACAAGGGGGCGGGATGAGGCTGCTGGAGGGACACATGGGAGGTTGAGGTGACTGGAAACAGGCATCTTCTAGACCAGGCCTAGCCAACCTGTGGCTCTCCAGCTGTTGTGAAACTACAAGTCCTGACATGCCCTGCTATAGTTTTGCCACTAGGGAAGGCCAACATTGTGGCAGAGCATTGTGGGACTTGTAGTTACACAACAGCTGGAAAGCCACAGGTTGGGCTGGCCTGTTCTAGACCATTTGATCTCTTGCAATAATAGGGAATACCGACTGAAGACACACTCTGTCCAGGGAGGCTCAATTTGTTCCGAGGTTTCCCAGTGCAGGGATGCCACCATATACTGTATTACAGAAAAGACTTAAGCAAAACGGTCTGTATGTACCAAGAAGGGCCCCAAAAACATGTAATGGGGCCCCAAGATTTCTGTTGCCAACCCGGTTTATGTGGGTGAGACAGGTTATATCATTACTATCCAAATGCCTGCCATATCTTCATTTTGACCATGAGGAAATGGGATGTCATTATATCTTATATATAAAATTAATTGGTTTGTCTGTTTGTCTATCCAGTTAAGCATTCAAACACCCCTGCATTGATTTGGAATAAACCAAGGCGAGGTGTTCCAGTTGGATCCTGGCCATGTTTTAGGGGGTTAGGGTCCAGCTTGGACCTCCTGTTGGTGTACGCTGGGCAGAACTTTGACCCGGGGAGCCTGTTCTGGGCCTTCCACTGGATGGATTTGGATGAAAACTTTACAGAGGGGTGGCAATTAGTCTGGTATGCCTAATGGAGTGGTTGGGGTCCCGGTCGGGAAGAACTTTGATGCAGGGAGCCATAGAGGAATGCCAAAGAGAAACCAATCTATTGGGTGACCACTATGTCAACCCATATAAGCCCTGGCCAAAATAGATTTTCATAGCCCAGGTTTTATAGTTCCAAATAAAGCCATTACAGGCAATTTGAAGGTTGGCATTAGACTGACCTGTGACATCAACCAGTAGTCTGAAAAAGATAATAGAATTCTGTGGAGGATGTTAATCTTCACTACATTAATCTTAACGATCCACGATATCAAGTGTTTGGACCAGTGGTGTCAAAATCAGGCCATCCAGCTGCAGTGGAACTACACATCCCAGCATGCACTGCCACAGTTTTGCTCTTAGGGCATGCTGGGATGTGTAGTTCCACTGCAGCTGGATGGCCATAGTATGACACAACTGGTTTGGCCAAGACCTAGTTCATTGGTCTAATAGTGGCAAGCAGGGTGGATAGTTAGAATTATATAGGCGATTGTAGGGTTCTGATAATGCTGTGTCTCAGATATTTTGTGGAGGCTAAAGGTGGTTTAAAATACAGCACTGAATCGTGTGTGGAGAATATAATTAATTTCCTTCGGCTCTAATGTCCCACAAATTTAGCAATTGAGAAAACGAATCATGTATATCATCCTGACACTCACCAGTGAACACAGAGTCCCGTTATCGGTCTGCTCTCTTACACCGCGTCCCTCGGCTTGTGACCAGCTGTTTGGTGACGGTCCAATATGCACAGCCTGGAAGTGTCTGCCTGAGATGTCTGTGCCTGCAACTTCCTGGAACAGCTGGTCACAAGCCGGGGGACGCGGTGCAAGAGGGCCGACCCTGCCGCGATGATAACGGGACCCAGTGTTCACTGGTGAGTGTCAGGACGATATACATGGTTAGTCTTCTCAATTGCTATATTTGTGGAACATTAGAGTCGAAGGACATCAATTATATTGTCCACACGCGATTGAGTGCTGTACCCTTCCTACACTTGCATTCTACTGTTGAGAACGGTTATTAATCCCCAATCGGATGCGGCATAGGGAATATTGTAAAATATATATACACATGCTTTTTTAAAGACTGTCTAATCTCAATTTATTAAATTAATTCTGCCTGTGGAGTTCAAAAAGTGCTTGTTTGCTTATTCATATCTGCGTTTTATAGACTGGAGGAAACACTAATGAAGAGACATATATAAATGAGTATAGAAAACTTTTTTGTTTTTAAATCTGTTTATTATTTTCAAAAAATCAATTTACATACAATGTAAAGATGGGAATCCGAAGGCAGACATGGCAGAGAACAAATGTTGCCAAGAGATGAGGTCAAATGCTTTCTCTGCATCGAGTGAGAAAACCATGCCTGTCCCAGGATTGCAGCCAATACACGTCTCACATTTACCACCGAGTGGCGTCCCCATATGAAGCCAGTCTGGTCATCATCAATAATATAGGGGAGAATTATTTTCAGTCTGTCAGCTAGTTTTCGTTAACAATTTATAATCCAGGTTAAGTAAGGATATTGGTCTATATGAGCTCGGAAGAGCTAGGTCTTTACCTGGTTTCGGGAGAACTTTGAGCAGGGCTGAATTAAAATATAGAGAAAGGGTCTTAGTGGAGATTATGGTGTTAAAGACCAGAACTAGGACTTCTATGATTTTGGGTGATAATATTTTGTAAAAGTCACTATTCAGTCCATCTGGGCCAGGAGCTTTATTTGTTTTCAGATTGCAATTGCTAACGTGACCTTCTATTGTTATGGGATTTGTTAACGTTCAGAGTAAATCTGGGGGAACAGCTGGATAGGGCAGGGAGCTCTACAGTTGGTCTGTGGATGATTCTGCAGACATCTCATTTGAAGGTAGCTTAGGGGATGAAGAGTATAGGGATTTATAGAATGTACACATGACATCTGCAATTTGGGCATCAGATGTTGTAATACAGCTGTTCGGTAAGTTAAGTGGATGTACCACCATTGGTGGATTGGAACCTTTAAGGAGGTTGGTAAATAATCATCCTGTTTTGTTACCAAATTTGTGAAAGAGATAATTAATTGAGAATAACTAAATCAGTCGCCCATGGTTTGAAGAAGTTCGTCAAAGTGAGTTTTTGCCAACAAATAGTTTTGTCTGGTTAAATAATTTGGGAGTGTTTTAAAACTTTGGTATGAGTCTGTTAGAGCGGTTTGGAGTTGTGTGTAAGACTGTGCATATATTTTATTAGTATTAGCTCCATGAGAGATTATTTCACATTTGAGGACTGAATTTTCTGCCTGCCAGAATAACATTGGATCAGTGTCTAAATAAGGATTTGTTATTTCTATATTCTTCCCAGGCCAACTCTAATCTATTACGGAATTTAACAGAATGAGTAAGATGGGAGGGGAATCTCCAATGTTTATATGGACCTTTATCTGAGTACAGACGCAGGGTAACAGTTATGAGTGCATGATCAGATATACTTATTGCTGTAATGTTGGCAGAAGATGCCTGTGGAAGTATAGAGTGAGAAATTAGGGTATAGTCAATCCTGGATAATGTGTTATGAGCTGCGGATAGGCAGGTGTAGTCTTTCTGTGGGGAGTAAGGCCCTCCAAACATCTACTGATTGAAGTTGTTGAGATAATGTTGGGATGCCTAGTTTGGGAGGTGTTTTAGTAGACGTATTGGACCTATCTAGGTATAAGGAAGAAACTAAATTGAAATCAGCACCTAAAATAATTGGAATATCCATGTGAGGGGTGATATCAGAAATGATTTAAAAAAAAAAAGGGGTTTAGAATAAAAAATAGGGGAATATGCATTACATAAAAGATAGGAGTGACTAAATAAAGATACAACCGCTATCACAAATCGACCATGAGGGTCTACCGTTAACGATGTAACTTGAATATTAAAGGATTGCCACGCTTCTAGCCTTCAAGTTATAGGAGGCAGCTGCTATGAGAGACCATTGCATTCTCTGAAGCTTAATAACTTCGGAGGGAATACGGTGTTTCTCTTGTAGAAAGAAAATATCTTTTTGTTTCTGTAAATACAATAACACTTTTGGCCGGAGAATTTATTCCTCCGATATTCCAACTGTAATATAGGTCATATCTTAGACATCATAGGAAATATACAATATATATGTCTAGAAACCCAGAATTGAGACACAGAAAATATTCTAATGACAGCTTCTGGGTTGTGGAGGTTAGGAAAGGGAGGGAACACACAAGAGGGAAGAGTAATAATATAAAGCAAAAAAATGAAAAAAGGGACACACACAAAGAGAATGAAGTGAGATAGTCAAATTGTCATGCCACAAATGAATGTGGTGACACAACTTCCGTATATGAAACATCAATATAGAGAACTTGAATATTTGATAGTAACCAGGAAGGAAAGAGGGAAGGAAGGAAAGAGGAGCTTCCCATTTCATCCCAAATCAGCATATTTCAAATATAACAGTGTAACCGACAGAAAGGTATATTTACGTATATATGAACTGAAGTCCCAGCATGGTTTGAAGGGGTTAATTTTAGTCACGACAGATCTCAACTTTATATTTCAGGGTGATAGAGATATAGAGGACTGTAAACATTTATTACAGGACATGAAATAAAATAGCATAATATAAACAAATATTTGAAAACCTCCTTGTCTGCGCTGAAGATATATAATAAATTCACAGACCTTAACCGGATTTCTGGTTCTCTTTCATATGAGATTTAAAATGCTCACATGTCTCCAGGGTTGATACCCAAAAGTAAGGGGAAAACATATATAGTGAAGTATAGTTTAATACATACGACACACAAAATAAACATACATAGTCACATCCACATAAGTAAAAGATAGAACATCTTCAGGACAAGAATGTCCACAAGAAGTTGAAAAGTGCATATAAAGCACCTCTGTAAAACATATGATAGATCCACACATATAAATGGAAATTTTCAAAACACGGGAATCCACAAATAGCTGGAGGGTAACAATTACCGGATTGGAGTAAAGGAGCTGTTAACGAACAGTCCTTGATAAGCCAGAGTGTAAAGACACAGAAGTAGTCCCGGGAACTGCGCTGGTCTGGGCTTAGATCTCCACTGCCGGACACTGCACTCCCTGCTCGTCCGTGGTTCTCCCGTCTGACACCAACGCGTTTCAACCCGACTGGGGTCTTTTTCAAGGTGAGTATGGTGCACACTCCTTTCCCTAACCTAATAAACCCCCCTCCTCCAATCGCATGGCCACGGGCGCAGCTGATCACTAGACAGAAATCAAACTACAAGTCCCATGATCCTTAGCTGCGCCCGACCAATCGCGTACCGTTGGAGTCCCGATACTTCCGGTTGTCTTTGACAGGGAATCAGATGCATAACGTCACTTCCGCTTTGTCATCAAGGTGATGTAAACAAACAGTGCTGTATCATATTTTGGTTTCTGAATGGCTTTAAATTAAGTATTTTTCGTTTTCCCACATGTGGATAAATCTGTGGTACATTATTTTCTTGCTTCTTTAATGTTGGTATATTTTACATTCTATCATGTGACATTTGATAGTCACAAAACCTCGGTAAATAAAAACAGCATAATTAATAATCAGATAAAACTCCAAAAAAAACATAGATACAGTACTTATTAAAATACATAAAAGTGAAAAAGTGTCAAATGTGCAATAAAGTGCATATAATATAGTAGGTGTTATGGCCACAAATACCCGTTATAAAAACCATTTTATCTCAAAGTAGAGATTGAGTCCTCCCGGTTTCAAAGTGCCTAAATTGAAAATACTTTTCATTTCTGCCTGGGCCAATTGCTGGGCTAGGTCCCTCCTACGCCAGTGACCCTTTATATTTTGGAGTCCTATGAAGCATTTAAGGCCTGACATGTTACTATTGTGAATTAATTTAAAAAGATTTGATAACGCATGGGTCTCCAGACCCCTTCTGATGTTTCTAATGTGCTCACCAATTCGTACCTTAAGGGGCCTGGAGGTTCTACCAATGTAATACAGATAGCAGCTACATTCTATCGCATAAATCACGCTTTTAGTGTTGCATGTAACTAAATCTTTTATTTTACAATTATGTCCATTAATCGTTACTTCCGTAATTTTGCTTTGGCCATCACCTTTTATTTCTTTACAGCCTAGACACAATCCACAGAGAAAAAAATCCTCAATGCGGAATCTGTTCGAGGGAAGGCACTTCTAACTAGGCTAGTGCCAATGTTTGGAGCTTTTCTATAAATACACTTCGGTCTCGAAGGTAAATAAGAGCCTTTTTCTATATTCTTATACTGGCTATTGTATGAAGTTACAAATGCCCATTCTATTAAGGGGCACTTTCTTTTCACTTTGATTTTGTTCTCCAATAGGTTTTCCCTTGGAATATCTCTTACTTCTTCTAGGGCTTTGTTTAAAACATCTTCAGAATAGCCCTATGCTGTAAATGTAGTGCACATCTCTCTTGCCTGAACATGATACATGTTTTGGTCTGTGCAGTTCCTCTTAAATCTTCTTAGCTGCCCACCAGCGATTAACTTTAACCATGTCGAATGATGACAGCTATTCGCTTGGATATAGGCATTTGAATCTGTTGGTTTGTTAAAATTTTTCGTATATGTACTGAATTATTTTCAATAAAAATTGTAATATCTAAAAAATTTACTGAGGTGGTACTACTAGTGAATGTAAAATCTATATTTAAAACATTAGTATTTAAATATGTAAAAAATTCTTCCAAAAACGACAAAATCACCTCTCCAGATAAAAAAGACGTCGTCTATGTATCTAGACCAGGACACCAGGTTCGCTCCAAAGGGGTTGTTGTTCCAAATATGGTCCATCTCCCATTGCCCCATAAATATATTTGCATAACTGGGAGCGAACCTGGTGCCCATTGCGGTCCGGACCTTTTGTAAATAAAATACGTCTTTGAATGTGAAATAATTATTTGTTAAAATAAAATTCACACCTTCAATAATAAAATTCTTTAAACTCAGATTCATAGTGCTAATATCCAGACTCTTGGTTACTGCATTGATGCCGTCTCTATGATCTAAGCCCAGACCAGCGCAGTTCCCGGGACTACTTCTGTGTCTTTATACAATCTGTCTTATCAAGGACTGTTCGTTAACAGCTCCTTTACTCCAATCCGGTAATTGTTACCCTCCAGCTATTTGTGGATTCCCGTGTTTTGAAAATTTCCATTTATATGTGTGGATCTATCATATGTTTTACATAGGTGCTTTATATGCACTTTTCAACTTCTTGTGGACATTCTTGTCCTGAAGATGTTCTATCTTTTATTTATGTGGATGTGACTATGTTATGTTTATTTTGTGTGTCATATGTATTAAACTATACTTCACTATATATGTTTTCCCCTTATTTTGGGGTATCAACCCTGGGGACATGTGAGCATTTTACATCTCATATGAAAGAGAACCAGAAATCCGGTTAAGGTCTGTGCATTTATTATATATATTCAGCGCAGACAAGGAGGTTTTCAAATATTTGTTTATATTATCCTATGTTGATGGAGGTGTGAGGATACCTCCTATTTTTTGATTACCTCCTACCTGCAGCTTTGTTAGTCTGCCCACCGGTTCACCCATCACTTTCGTTTGGACACAATTAAATAAAATAGCGTCCCTTATAATTCAGATTTCTAGTGGTGGGAGATCATGAAGAATCTGCTTCCGAATAAGCTGAAATTTCTTAAGAAATGCTATGGCATCATCCGGAGTGAGGAAGTCATTAGAAGGGGAGCTGTTGTAAATCCTAAGCCTGGCTGGGTAAAGAAACCCAAATTTGCATCCTTTTTTTATAAGCTGTGTACAGACAGGCGAGAATGCTTTCCTAGCCCTTGTAAGTTCCACAGAGCAGTGGCGTCAGTAGGAGGGTGCGGGGGGTGCGGCCCGCATCGGGTGTCACCCTTCAAGGGGGTGACACCAAGAAGGTCAGCAAGTCACACCCGCAGGCCGCACACCCACAGCACCACCGCCGACCACGAGCTGCTGGAGACACTTTTATTGTACATCTGCAGGTCCGCCCTGCCACGCGCTGGTCCGCTCTGCCCGCCGCCGCCGGGGGTGAGTTGCACATTCTCACACCGCGGCCGGCGTCCAGAGCCACACACAGGCACAGAGAATCTCTGTGCTTGTGTGTGGTTCTGGACTCCGGCCGCGATGACGTCATCGCGCAGGCTGGCTCCACTTGTACTGGGAGCCGCTCAGCCTGATGGAGGAGGGACTACCGGCTTGTCAGTGTGCTGCGTGTCAAGAAGGACAAGTTAAGTGCGCACCCCCGGACACACCCAGTGCTTGCCAGCAGGTCATGAATAGAGGAGAGGTAAGTATTGACTAACTGCACAGGGGAGGGGGCACAGCTTAAGGGGCATTGCCGGGGGCACTGCATAAGAGAGGCAATACTGGGGGCACAGCTTAAAGGGAACTGCATAAGAGGCGTTACTGGCACATCTTAAGGAGCATTGCTGGGGGCACTGCATAAGAGGCAATACTGGGGGCACTGCATAAGAGGCAATACTGGGGGCACTGTATAAGGGCACTACTGGGGGCACAGCTTAAGGGGCATTTCTTGGGGACTGCATAAGAAGTGCTTCTGGGGGCACAGTTTAAGGGGCATTGCACTGTGATTGTATAAGGCGCACTACTGAGGGCACTGTATAAGGGGCATTACTGGGAGCACAACTTAAAGGGCAATGCTGGGGCACTGCATAACAGGCGCTTCTGGGGGTACTGTATAAGGGGCACTGTATAAGACACATTACTGGGGATACTGTATAAGGGGCACAACAAGGGGCATTACTGGGCGCACTGAATAAGGGGCACTACTTGTGGTAAAGTATAAGGGTGCGATGATGTCACAGACGCTGCGCCGGGTGAGTGGTCCCGGTCCAGCCTTCTGCATACACGTGGTGAATTGTAGTTTTCTATTTAAGGTGACAGTCGTTTTGTGTTAATTAACCTGATTAAACAAGCACTGAAATGTTTCAAATTTAGTGCCAGAGTTGTGTTATCTGTAATAGCGTGGAATGCTGCACCCCCTGCTGCTGTGTGTGCGTGTGTTTATATATGTTTATATATATATATATATATATACACGTTCTGTATACGTTTGCTGCTAAATATGCTAATGCACTTTATTATGGACAGTTAAATATATATTTTTTGCAACTTATGGTGGTGTGATGGTCTCTATCTTACATTTTTTGTATGATATATGTCTATTGAATCCTTATGTCACTTCAGCACCCAATGAAAATTTGAGCCAGGCTTGTGTGCGCTTTTTTTCTGATATGTAAATTCATATTTTTTTTTTGTTTTGAGGGGGGGTGTCATCCTGAGTTCTAGCACCGGGTGACACCAACCCTAGTGACGCCTCTGCCACAGAGTAATCCTGGAAGATGTATAGCTTGTGATTTTCCCACAAGATGGATTTTATTTTCCTGGAGGAATAAATAAATAAGATTACCCTGGGGCGGGTTGATGATGAGGCAGGAGTAGGGCCAACTATGGACTTTCTCAATGACTAGATCTCTGCATTCTTCTTCTATACCTAAAATATTGGAATGTGTGTTGCTCACAAAATGAGCCTTCACCGATTCAGGTAGCCCCACTAAATGTATATTATTTCTTCGAGACCCATTTTCTACATCATCAAGGTTTATTCCATATCTAGCAGTTTTCAGTGTGCAGCTCTCCAACAGTGGTTTTGAGACTGTCAATCTCATGTAGTTCAGCTTCATTTTCAGTAATTGTGACTCGGCATTAATTTCTGCAGCTGTTCTGTGATCTCTGTCACTGCTTGTGTTAATAAAAGGGCTTATTGTGGCTTTTATAGCCTCTACCACATCATTTTAGGTGACTGGGGTATCATCTGAACGAAGCACTTTTGTTTTTTTTTGTTTTTTTACAGGGCTGACTCACATTCTTTGACTGGTTGCTGGAGGCAGAGAGAGCAGCATCTATCTCCTGCTCCTTCCCCGCCACCATGTTGGGACCCACCCGTCATTTCTCCTGACGCGGCTGTTGTGGTATTCCATTTGCGTTTTGCCAGAAATAGCGCTCCATCGCTGCCGCGGGAGAGGTAGGCCGCAAAGTGGGTTGTCTGTAGAGGCTGTAAGCAGCCGATAAAAAGCAAGGTGACCGGGATGAGTGCGGCGTTCTGAGCTGGATCTTCTCACTCCAAGCAACCTGGAACCAGAAGTCCAAGAAAGTCTAAAAAAATCCACTCCTTTTAACAAATAAATCAGCATTAAACCACGATTCTTACTGGTTATTTTTGAATATCTGGTGTTACATGTTTTTAGACATTTTATAATATTTTGATCAATACATCGTTTTTTTACATTTGTGTGTTTTATTAGTAAATGATGTTTGTTATATACATTGAATTTATTTTTTTGCATATTGTAATAAACAGACCCAACTTGTTTTTTTTTACATAGCAAATTTCAGCTTATATTTATATGTAATTTTTTTTATTCTCCATTAATTATTAAATAAAGCAATGTCCAAGGTGTGCCACAGCGCTGTTTTTTTTAGTAGTGAATGTGGTTTGGAAAAACTGGGCACCTATGCTACTGGAGTTGATCCGCAAAACATCTTTCATTAGTCGTAGCTTTTCACATAAGCACAACAGTGATTTTATTATTAAACACATTTTGTGCATGCAATGTGGGGAACACCTGCTGCCAACTCCATAGTCTCTATTATTTTTTAGCTCTCGCCTCATAGTCCATGGGTGACCAACTACACAGAACAATCAATCATTCTATATATTATATTAAATTGTAACCTTCTGGCCAATGCATCTCCTTATTAGTTTCAGTGATGTAATTGGAAGATGCTCAGAAACCCCAATAACACTGCTCAGGGCTAACAGTTAAATAATGGGCTCCCGACGGAGCAATTCAATTGAGGCGCTGCTCGCAGCTTCCTTGGGTGGCGACCAGAAACATACGATAAGTTTATGGTTTGGGTGCCCTAACCAGGACTTTACACAGGTTCAGCCGCTTTATGTGTTTAACCAGGTGCTTGTGGACGTGACTAGCATGATAATTAGCGGACTCCCAAAAACTATTTAATTGCTTTGGCAGGTGCCCATAAATTATCTAAAAAAAAAAAAAAAAAAAACACAATTTAATTCCCTGATGATATTTCCAATTACTGCATTTTACATGTGTTTTTTGTGTATAATGAATCATCTGCTTACATGCCGCTTTCTACTATTCCCAATGGATTAATGGGGTTGACAGACTGCTTCCTAAATCTCCCTGACACCCCCCTGAGCCCTAGCCCCCAAATGGCTGCAGTCAGTGAGAGCAAGCAAGGGCGAATGCAGTCAACCTCCTAAGAAAATTAGATATCGTCGTTAGGCCCAAGGCTATCAAGTCTCTCTCATCTGGACAAATTACCAAGTGGAGCAGGACTCCAAATACCTCCAGATATATGTTCAATAATCTTTGCACCCATATTGCCAGTTCTATCCGTGCTATGGATCCTATATGAAACAGTGATAAGGGGTAAAAACTAGGGATGTGCAGGCTCGGTTCTACTCGGTTCCGTTCGGTTCTTTTTACCGGATCTTATTGGGTTTCAGCTGTCACGAGTTTTGGATAGCCAATAAGATTCGGTAAAAAGAACCGAACGGAACCGAGTAGAACCGAGCCTGCACATCCCTAGTAAAAACCAAACAACTGGTAATCACCACAAGGCTTACTGACGAGCCTCTGCTCCAGCCAACTGTCCAGACCGTTCAAGTCATTGGTCCCTCCCCATCACATTCTAACCCACCATATATCAGAGCACCATAGCTATTGGGGCAGAAAACTTGATAATGCAGGTTTTATATTGGTATAAGACAATGCTATTTTTATATAGAAATTTTTACAGTAAGCTGGCTTGTTGCTTGCATAGTTTACAAAATGCAGCCATAGCAGTTGAGTCGGTTAACAATTTAAGCCATGTTGATTGACCAGTTAACAAAATGTAGCCATGTTGGTTGCCACATTTCAAATATGCAGGCATAAAGGTTTCCACGTTGCAAATATGCAGCTATGTTAGTTATATCTTTTTTACATTTGGATAAAAATTAAAAAGGCTACACCTGTTTTTCTTGTGAAATAATATTTTTTTTTCAGCTTAAAGAACTGGTACTTCAGCACATTCACAATGGCTTTGCAGGTGTCCGGGACGAGGACACCCAAAGCCTGGGGGGAAATTAGGGTCCCAAACTTCAGGTCTTCCAGAGACCTTCCTGTGGCTAGGACCTCAGGGTAACAATCAGCCTCTCCTCAGCATGGATGGCCCTCCTCATATTAGTATTCTGCCTCCGGATATAGGGGGGTCACCAGACACAGCAACTCCTGGAAGGTGGCGTCATCCATGCGCAGATAGTTGTGGTAATCGTCCGGATTGTCCTCCCTAATCTCCATCAGCAACGGCATGTGGGAGCCAGTGTACCTCCTCATCAGCCACTCCTTCCAGCAAGACCTCACCCTCCTCCTTTCCTGAGCACCCTCATCTCTCAGCTTCATAAAGCCATAGGCTAGCAGAAGTTTATAGCGCTAAGAATCCAATCACCATAGAATGCAGGATAAACACACTTTGCTTTTGTTTTTGAATTGCCTTTAACAGAGCACAAAAGCAATGTACAGCGTTCAGCAGATATAAACCAAGCCTCACTAGTCACAGAGCACAAGTGCACAGACCTAAAATGGCGCCAGCTTTATATAACCCCTAGTTAAGCCCTCCCGTTATTTAAATTCTAGCAGATGCACAGTGACGTTGTTTGCTGCCAAACTATATATCTTTAACGATTTGCAGTCGTTAGCGACCCATCTATATAGTTGGTCGTTTTTACAATCGTTCGATGTGTAGGCACAATATAGTTTATCAAGTAGTGTTCAGGAGTTCAAGGGCAATCGCAAATTAGATTGGATAGTTTGCCAAATCGTACCATGTGTACCCAGCTATAAACTATTTCATTTATATTTAGCGTTCCCGCTAGGCTGTTTTAGCGGGGCGCGGCACCCAGTCCTCCTTCTGGAGGGCAAAAAGCACCCTGCCCTCACAGCCTGCGGGTGCTGTCCTCACCAGCAGGACACAGTGTCCCGCGGGTGGAGAAACGTGCGGTGACCCGGTCACCGCCGGAGAATAGACGCCAGGCACATGCGCCCGGCATCTATTCTCCCTTTCTGCAGCGCTTGGGGGCTGCCCTGCGTGTCCGTAAGTGCCGGGCACGCCCCCAAGTATGACGAAGAGGGGACGAGTCTTATAGACACGCCCCCTT
The DNA here is from genome assembly GCA_031769625.1 of Taudactylus pleione. Taxonomy (NCBI): domain Eukaryota; kingdom Metazoa; phylum Chordata; class Amphibia; order Anura; family Myobatrachidae; genus Taudactylus; species Taudactylus pleione. Next base: position 6,524,423 of record JAUIMM010000702.1, on the reverse strand, counting down.
TTCATGACCACACCCCCTTTTCAGACACACGCGCACAAGGTTGCCCTCTCTAGCTCCGGCGCCCTGCCTACCGCCGGAGCTAGAGTGAACACTATATATTAATACATTTTATATAAATATTGAAGTTTTATTTCCTTCTAAATTACAGCAACTGCAGAGAACAGGCATAAACTCTGGGTTTATACTGTAGCTGCTGTTTTTTGTATGCAATCACTAATAAGTAGCAATCTCACACTCCTGTGTTCTACTCAGAACAATTGTATTGTTGATAGTAGGCTTTATAGTGGATAGATGTTAAGACATATTATTGGGGGTCATTGATAGTTAGACTATGCACATTTAATTCAGAAGAAAATCAAATATAAATAAGAGCTCATATATAGGGGTATATCTCGCGGTGTCAGGATAGCCATTTGAAATATACTTCCACCTAGGGGCATAAATACATGAGGCGCCTGGCGGCGAAATAGTAGCTGTGCCCCCCAACTATACATTCATTACCAACACCTAGACACTCCCCTCCTCCCTCATTCACCAACGACATCCCTGCAGTACCCAATCCCCCTTTCACATTAGCCAACAACCACCAGCCCAGAAACACCCCTCCTCATTCACTACCAACACTCATACACTACCAACAGCTGTGCTGCATTCAGACATCCCCATTTATTAGACAACCGGGCAGCACCCACCCCCATACAGTACAAATACCAATGCTGTACCCAGACACCCCCTTTATTCAGTATCACCCCAGCAGCCAGACACCCCCTTCATTCAGTATCACCACAGACACCCCCTTCATCATCAACACCCTAGAAGCAACCACCAGACAACCCCTCTCACTCAATATCAACACCCCAGCAGCATCCAGACACCTCCCTTCAGTCATAAAAACGTGGTGTGTAATATAGGAGAACAAATATAACTACAAATTTAACACACAAAAGGGCAATGTAAACCAAAAAATAAAAAGGAAGAAATAGGGGCTAAATTAAAATTGTAATGAAGTCCTCCAAAAAGTCCTACGCTTATCACAGACTCCATCCACTTTATCATGCAGAATCTGAGTCAAATATAAGTATCGGTTCATGGAAAAATTAAAGCCAAATAGTACTGTAAAAGGTCATAATAGTTTAGCAGGTGTCCCACCCATACTGTGCACATTTCACATTAGCAGAAATTGTGGCTCATTAAAATAGCAAACAGACCATTACAATTCACAAATAGAAAAACTACACAAGGGGGCAGGGCCTAGTGCTGCTGCTGATATATAGAGCCAGGAAAATATCTTTTTGCAGGGATTAGCTCTATATGAATCAAGGAAAGAATAGTGTAAATGGCAAAAATTGGACACAGTTTTGTGTCTGGACCCTTTTTTGCCAATTGTGCTATAAGCATCTTTATATCCTATAAATATCTTAATGGCAACTTGCATCAGTGCATGGTCGTACTCCACCAGATCCATGAACATAAGACACTAGCCTGCCTCTTACATTACGATCTGGTAGGTCTCATGGGGCAGCGTTTAACCACTTGGCTCATCAGGGTTCTCCATATCCGGTTGCTGAACATGCATGCTATGTCCCACCTCTTAATAACCACATTACACACCAAGATTGAGTTTAAAACAGCTGCAGCCTTTATTTAACAAAACAGGAGGGGAAAAAATGCCCACAACACTAATCACATTGTGCCACCACAAACACTACCAAATCCAAATCCTAGGGCCAATTATATTAGCAATTAATTCTAAAAGTCACATGTTCTAATTATTTTATCTGTGGTACTGTGAAATATGGAAACCATGCAAGTTTCATCCATAAAAACTGGGAAAAAAAAGAAAAATCTGGTCATAAAGGTTGGAGGCCTTTTTGCTTTTGGATATTTGGTTTTGTTTAGGTGATGTAGATGTTTCTGTAGTAACTACACACCACTAGAGTTAACAAACTTGTTTCCTTAACTGTGAAATCCTCTCTGGAAATGGCTAATTTCAGAGACTAATGCCCCCGCGTATTGCAGTAATAACAGTTTGTATCCAGGGTACAAACTGTTATAGGAGAGGACTAAATTATTTTGTGCCCAGGTCATTGTATATGAAAGACATGTTTTTACATTGTTCATTCACATTATACAGACTTTTTAAAATCATCTGTTCAAATCTAAAGTCACCAGTGGGCAAAAGATATTTAATAAATATACTTCTTTATATACACATTAATTTCAAAAACACTGCATATTATATACAGACACAAAAATATCTTTTCAGCTTAAAATGTGCAGTTTCTATGCAAAACCAACATTTGGCACTTGAACAAATAAATTAAACTGTTAAACTTACTAAACCTATATGTTTATATTAAAAAGGAAAAACAACTTCTAGTATTGCCAAGTTATTACAAGTCACAAACATCACTAAACAAGTGTGAGTGCAACTTCATTTAATCATTTAAAAAGTTTGTCATGTCATGTAGTCCCAGCACTATACAGAACTGGCAAGACCACTAGATACACACCCGACATCTAGGGTAAACTGAAATTGAGACATGGACAGTTTTGCTTAGGAGTTGTAAAGCAGTTGTTTTTGAACCCAGTAGATGTTCACATGCAGTCCACAACGTTGCTTGATCCCAGGCCAATGTCACGGATCTGGTTACACAGACAAGCACATACAGCAACTCCGGCTCCAGCCCTGCAATGAGCCACAGACCCAACCAGCTCCCACCTATTTTATTCGGAGGAAGAAAAGATTGTTACTTGGAGTGACCTTTAGTAGAATTTACAAATCAAAGGATGGTTAAAAAAAAAAAAAAAAAAACTTTAAGACTATCATACATGCATGGCATATGTCTCATGGGGCCAGACTCTCTCCAATATGTATGAATAGGAGAGAATGGTTGGAACCATGGACCTCTAATAAAGAGTAAGACGATGCCACAGACTTTAAAATGAGCCAAAGGGATGAATGAGTTGTAACCATTCATAGTAAAAAAGGTACTCAAACCATTCCTCAGCTTCCCAAACAGAAATCACCAGACAAATATAAAAAAATAAAATAAACAATAAAAACTAGAAATAAACTTCTGCTGTGTATACGTATAGTAATTTCTATGTTAAAAATGCTCTATGTGGAGGTAGAGTTTTTGGACTCTAAAATAACAACTTACAGGCCCTCATCCAAGAGTGGAAAGGTGTCTGCTATTGAGAAGTTACAATCTAGTGGTGCTTCAAATTATAATTAAGGAGCAAGTGTGAGTGAGGTTTGAGGATGTAATGTGAAAGCAGGGCATCTGTGCTTAGTAGGTTTTCGATTAGGCTTAAGAGAATTAGGTAGGTTTAGAGAGCGAATGTAAAGCTTTGGAAACCGTAAGATTTTGATAAGATAGGATATGCCATTTTAAAGTTAGTCTAGAGCAGGGGTGGGCAATAAGCGGCCCTCCAGCTGTTGAAATACAAATCCCAGCATGCCTTGCAACAGTTTTAACATGGCCAATTAGCAAAACTGTGGCAGGGCATGCTGCGATGTATAGTTCTACAACATCTGGGAGGCTGCTTATTTCCCACCCCTAGTCTAGAGAGTAACAAGTAAAAAAAAAAAAAAAAAAAAGAAACTAGACGACTGGTGTTACTTACCTGTCAAGTCTTTTTCTTCGACTCCATAGGGGGGCACAGGGATAACACTGGGTATATCCTGGAGAGGAGAGAGTCTGGGCACCAAATAGTTAAAGATGCCCACAAGCCCAGGCTCCGTCTCCTCTATATCCTGCCCCCAGCCATCAGTTTAGTTTGCAAGCCCACAGCATGAGCGAGGCAGAGGCAAAGAAGGAGGTCCAGCACACACAAAGAACCAATGGAGAGTACAGCAGGACAAGTCACCAAGGAAACACTCCCTGGCAGTCAGGTGCATCAGGGTGGGCGCTCTGTGCCCTATGTGGAGTCAGAGAGACTTAACAGGCAAGACATAAGTCTCTTTTTCTTCCTCCACTATGGGGCACAAGGCTAACACTTGGACGTCCCAAAGCTGTCCCCCTATGGGAAGGGACTATCCTGAGCCGCAGTGTGCACAGAACACCCAAAGGCAGCATCCGAAGATGCAAATTTGTCAAAAACATAAAAGCGAATGAAGATATGAGCAGACGACCACATGGCAGCCTTACATAGCTCTTCCACAGAAGCCCCACAGTGCGCTGCCCAAGAAGTCCCCACTGACTGGCTGGTAAGGGCAGTCACCATGGCAGGGGTTGGAAGGTTCGTCAATGTGTAAGCCGGTCAGACAGTGAAACTGAGCCAGCGGGCCAAGGTTTGTTTAGTAGCCGGCCAGCCGCTCTTGTGAGCATCATACAGAACGAACACAGAATCAGACTTGCGAATATCTCTGGTCCTATTCACGTATAACCGGAGAGCTCGCACAACATCCAAGGAGGCTTCCAGCTGAGAAGAATCTGAAGACAGAACCACAAGTTCCTGGTTGATGTGGAAGTGCAACACCACCTTGGGTATACAACCCAGGCAAGTCCGCAGCACAGCCCTACGCAAATGGAAAACCAGGAATGGGGAGCGTCACGACAGGGCGCTCAAGTCGCAATGGCATGAAAAGCTTTAACGTAAGCCAATGCAGCTCAACCGTCAGTAACGGTTCAAAAGGGAGCAGACTGGAGAGCCCAGAGAACCAGGGACAGGTCCCAGGGAGCCACAATGGTGGTTTAACATGAAAAACTCCCTGAAAGATGGTCCGTACATCAGGCAACAGTGCTACCTAACCTCTGGATTAGAACTGACAAAGCAGGAAACCTGGACCTTTACGGAAGAGACCGAGGCCCAAATCCAGACCTGTCTAAAAATGCAAGCACACGGGAGAGGCGAAAAGATGTGGGGTTAAGACCCCTAGTGTCACACCAAGCAAAACAGATACGCCAAACCTGGTGATAGAGTCTTGAAGGAGGCTTCATAGCATTCAGCATGGTATGAATAACTCTTCTGGAGAATCCCCTTCGCTCTTAAGATTAATTCTCAAGAGCCACCCCGTCAAAGCGAGACGGGCCAGATCCGGATGGAAGCATGGACCCTGTGACAGAAGATCCGGCTGCAGAGGGAGACTCAGTGGTGTGTCTATGGAGAGACCCAGCAGATCTGTGTACCACACTGAGCCATGGCAAATCCGGCTTCACCAGGATCATTGTGCCTCCCTCCAGCTTGCACTTGCAGAGAAATCGTGGACTCAAGACCGGAGGGAACATGTAAATCAGAGGGAAGTCCCAAGTAACCGCCAGGGCGTCTACCAAGAGAGCGTCGGGATCTCTGCTGTGGGAGCAGTATCTTGGTAACACGATTGTGACGTGATACCATCATGTCTATGTCCGGTAGACCAACAGTTGAAAGATATCTGGATGCAGCGCCCACTCACCTGAATGAATGTCCTGACGCCTTAAGTTGTCCGCTTCCCAATTCTGGACACCGGGGGATGAAGACCGCAGACAGCGCTGGAAGAGGACGCTCTGGCCAATGGAGAATCTGTCATGGCACAGAGACTGCGAGTGTCGCCCTGGTGGTTTATATAAGCGACCGTGGTTGCACTGTCCAACTGAACTTTTACCAGATGTCCCTGAAGATGCTGTGCCTGGCAAAGAGCCCTGAGTATGGCTAGAAGTTCCAGGACATTGATCGACAGCTGGCTTTCCCAAAACGTCCAACGTCCCTGGAAGGTCTGAAGGGTTACAGTCTCTCACCCCCCAAGGCTTGTGTTGGTGGCGAGATCTAGTCATGGATCCAAAGGGGGTGGCATTTGTCCAGGTGTGAGCACTGGAGCTACCACAATAGGGAGAGTAACCTCTTGGGGAAGAATGAGCGTCTGCGCCCTGAGGTTAGTTAATTTGTTCCACAGTTTCATAAAGACCAACTAAAGAGGCCGGGAGTGGAACTGGCCATACCCCATATCAAAGGTGCAGACAAGAAACCCCAGGATCTTCATACAAGAGTGGATGGACACGACGCTGGCTCAGAAAGGTGCAGATTTTGGATTGTAGACCTTGTAGATCTTGTCCCCCAGGGAGGAAGACTTTCTGAGTTCTGGAGTCCAGTAATGCTCCCAAGTGGAGCAGCTCCTGAGAAGGAGTCATCGTTTATTGCCACCAATTTATTATCCAACCGTGTGACTGGAGGATTCCAGTCAGGTGGATGCAATCCCTGAGAACAGTGAGACTTGGCCAGGAGAAGCAGGTAATCTAGGTAAGGTAAGATCTGGACACCCCTGCAGTGAAGATGTACTGAAATGACCTTTGTGAACACACGAGGGGCCGTGGACAGACCAAAAGGTAACGCACAAAACAAATAATTGTTCCTTACCGGAAACCTGAGGAAGCGTTGGTAACTGGCTCGGATGGGATGTGCAAATATGAATCCTGGATATCCAATGATGCCCTAAAGTCCCCTAGCGCCAGAAATAGCGAAGGCACTCCAGGCGGAATCTGGGTATCTGGGGGAACCTGTTCAGATGTTTCAGATTGAGAATGGGCCGAAATGAGCCTTCCGGTTTCTGGACCAGAAAAAAGATTGGTGAAGCAACCCAGTCCTCCCCGAAACAGGAATGCTTACTTTGGAAAGAGCGAATAGACTCGAGAGCTTCTGCTTTTCCCGACTGCGCGGGAAAGCCGGTGGTAATAAAAAAAATAAAAAAAAACCCTGGCTCACAGGTGTTGCTGAAATGTTACCAGAGACATGACGCCTCTGACCCATGAATCTGTTGTGGTTTGCATCCACACTGCCGAAAAAAAATAGAAGCCGGCCTCCCAGCCCGAGGTCCCCCAGGTGGAGGCTCGTCCCACCATGCGGCAGGCTTGTCTGCTGGTTTAGCAGCAGGATGTCTGGTGGACCAGGACTGCTTACTTCAGGGCTTAGAGCCCTCGGAGGTAGGACCCTGGCTTCTGGGAAATGGTTGACCTCTGGTTCTACCCTGCAGATGAAAGGAGAGAGAAACTAAAGTCCTAGGTCTGGGCAGAGCCAGTGAAAGAAAGAAAACAGACTTAGAAGCAGTCAATGTAGCCACAATCTTGTCTAAATCAGGTCCAAACAATGTCTCCTGAATAAGGAAGAGCTTCTAGAGCCTTTTTGGATTCTGTGTCTGCCCTCCAGATGCACAACCAGAGTGCTGGCTGCCAAGGCAGAATCAGACACCTTAAAGGTTAAAATTCCTGAATCTATGGGCAGTGCAGACAGGTCCCCTAACCTGAGTAACCAACGGAGATACCCACTTCACCCTATCCGCTGCTGGGAGAGGGTAAAAGGCAGCAATGCGCTTAGAAACTTGAAAGTGTCTATTAGGGTGGGTCCATGTCTCCACTAGGAAGTCTTCTCGCTGTGCTGAAGAAGGAAATTCAGTTACTGCCTTCTTCAGTCTTAAAATACAGGCGCCTTGGATATAGGAGGTTGCTCGGAATCCTCAACCCGTAGAATACATTTTACTGCTCTGATAAGAGCCTCTACGTCTATTGGGGACATTGCCTCCTCTGGGACTGAAGAAGTCACAACTTCGGAGGTAATCGAAGCACTGGATTCCCTGTTGGAGGACACCTCCGACTCCGAACCTCACCCAGAGAGTGGCGAAGAACTCTTGCGTGCAGCAGGCCTGCATCTGGGATCCTTATCTAATATCTGTTGAAAGGATGTAGACACCTGAGCTAATCCCTGAACTGACTGAGAAAATTACTGCATCCAAGGTGGCTGCACCATAGGAAGCTGTGGCGCAGAGTTAGGAACAGGGGGCACTGATGCTGCCAGCTGGTCTACCAACTGCGACATTACCGGTGTTAAAATAGACGCCCAAGGCTGTTCCTGACTGGATCCTGACCCAGTCGGCAGTGATGCCGCCACGGCACTGGGGCGGTAGTGGGGGCATCCTATAGGATGCCGTTAACTGCCCACTCTAGTGTAAAAAACAAAAAATTAAAAAATTAATATAGAATTATGGTATAACATACCTTTTGATAATTTTCTCTTCAAGGTCCATAGAGTCCCACAGGGCATCCACCCAATGCACCAAACAGCAAAGCTTTTGAGCTCCCAGCATGCACTGGTTCCCCTCCCTATATACCCCGCCCCCAGCCATTCAGTTCGTAACCAAGCTTCACGGCAAGAGACAGTGGAGAAGGAAGAAAACATTTCACAAGAAAACACTCAAGTGAAGACGGAATCTGTGATATAAAGTTTAATAACAAGCCCATCTGAGGCCAGGTGAGTCAAGGTGGGTGCCCTGTGGACCCTACGAACCTCGAAGAAAAAGAATCAAAAAGGTATGTTATACAATAATTCTATATTTCTTCTTCTGGTTCCATAGGGTCCACAGTAATTACCTTGAGACATCCTAAAGCAGTTCCCTTGTAAGGGTGGGGACACTCCAGAGCAGATAGGAGAATCTGTCGCTCAAAGGAAGCATACGTATCAAAAGCATAAAACTTGATAAAACGTACTCACGGAAGACCAAGTGGCTGCCTTGCAGAGTTGTTCAGAGGCACCATATGTCTTACTGCCCACAATGGTCCGACAGACCGAGAGGAATGTGCTGTCACCTTGTGAGGAACAGGGAGATCAGCTTGTGTATAAACCTGAGAAATGGTCATAAGAAGTTAGTAAGACAAGGTGGTTTCCTGATGGACTTGGTCCGATCCACGTAGATACGAAGGGCTCGAACCATATTCAAGGAAGCTTCACCTGAAGACAGGTCTGAAGACTTAAATGAAGAAATTGTAGTCCCGGCCTTTATGTGAAACTGGGACACAACCTTCGGGAGGTAGCCCGCCTTGGTACGGAGGACAGTCTATTTTGATGGAACACCAAATATGGAGAATGACATGACATGACAACGCTGTCAAGTTCGAAACTCTGCGAGCTGAAGAGATGGCAAGAAGAAAAAGTCTTGGCTGTCAACCATCTCAATTCCACCTTATCCAAGGGATGCCTCTGCAGTGCCCTGAGAACTAAAGAAATACCATGGTGCCACCGGTGGGACCAATGGAGGTTGCCGTCTAAGAACCCCCTGAAAGAATGTTCTAACATCCAGCAGAGGGGCAAACTTACACTGGAACCAAACTGTCAAAGCCGAAACTTGGAATCTCAAGGTAGCCAGGCGAAGATCTAAGTCTAGTCCAGCCTGGAGAAAAAAAAAAAAAAAAGATAGGTAAACTGCGCTCTTATACTTATGCAGGGTCATATGAGGAGAACAAATATATATAGTGTTTTATTACACTTAAGACAAAAGAAAGATTATGCATAAACATACAATTAAAAGGACAATAAGTATCTGAAACAAATAGAGTTGATAAGACTCCTGAAAAAAGTGTGTATCCCAATAGACAGATACAAATTGCAACATAAAAACTGTTGTAGATGTACATTTAAACTGTAATAAAAAACCCTAGTGATTGGTATGGTATCCAAGAAATTAGGGTTCTTAAAGGATTCCTAGGTAGACAGATACAAGTGTCTCATTAATTTGCAACTCTATAGAGGTTATGTGATATAGGTGGAAATATTATCAGTCACGATAATTTGTGATAAGCTGTGGTGTTGATAAGGAACTCTGTCAGCGAATCACATTTACAGCCATATTAAATAGAGGAAAGCCCAATCATAGGTTTTAATAAGAGCACCTTTGGTTGATTGAAATATGACAGTCCCGTATATATCACCTCAATAAGTGCAATAAATGCCAGTATTAACGCTGACTGGCTGTGCCCAGTACTGTAACTGTGATTGGGTCAGCGCGGTAAGTGGGGTAGCTGGATGTGCTGGAGATATCACACAGTCGGCATCTGTTCCTGGGCGGCCGATTGCCGTTGAATGGCACGAGAATGCCTGGCTGTCAAGCGGCAACTTGGAGCAAAATGGGTCATCTCCAGCCACCAGGCTAGGGCGAGGCGAACCTCCAGCAAGATGTGTACCATCTGGGTTTTTAAATCAGATACTGACCATCCCACTGGGCCAGGATCCACCGCTGCAGGGACCAGGAGTGGAACTGGGCATAAGCCACCACGTCGAATGTGGCTACCATGGAGCCCAGCACCTGCATCTCCAAGTGCACTGACACGGTTTGTTTGCAAAGCAGTGTGTGCACACGAGTTTGTAGTGTTACCATCTTGTCCTCTGGAAGAATACTACTCTGTCCAAGCCATGCCCCTAAGTGCACCATCTGCTGAGTTGGAGAGAGTGACGACTTCGTCCAATTGATTACCCAGCCGTGCTTTTGTAAGCAGACAATGGTCATCTGTAGATGGCATTGTAACCTCTGAGATTGCACCAATTTCAGAAGGTCGTCTAGATATGGTAGTATCCAGACTCCTTGTTGTCTGAGATGAGCAGTCATGAACGCCATTATCTTGTTTAATACCTGAGGGGCTGTGGCAAGCCCGAAGGGTAGAGCCTGAAACTGATAGTGTTGCCAATCTACTGCCAACCTGAGAAAGGCCTGGTGAGATTTTGTAAATCGGGACATGCAGATATACATCTTGTATGTACAGGGAGACCATGAAGTCCCCAGGCGCCATTGCCAACACAATTGCACAATTGACAGTAGGGTATCCATAAGGAATTTGGGCACTTTGATTAATCTGCTGAAAGATTTTAGATGCAATACAGGGTGGTGTGACCCATTAGGATTTTTAATTAAAAACACAATTGAATAGTAACCCCTTCCCTGTTGAGTCACAGGGACAGGGACTATAACACCCAATTCCAGGAGGGCCCCAATAGACTCCCGGTAGGCCGCGGCTCTGTAGGAAGGGTTGTGCCCACAAGCCTTTGATTGAGATGCCTGAGGAACGTGATGGCTGATCAAATGCCTTTGGGCTGTGTCCTCTTGCCAGTTTGTTTGGCAGAGGACTGCTTCTTTGCCCTACCTTGTGGACGAAAGGACAGAAATAGCTGCCTCTTAGGAGGTAGATGTGGATGGCAAATCCACTGACCTTGGTGTTGCCAAGGAAGTCATTATGTCATCCAAACCTGGACCAAACAGTACCTTCCCTGTGAAGGGCAATGATTCTAGAGCCTTCTTGGACCCTGCATCTGCCTTCCAGGTTTTAAGCCAGAGGGACCTACGAGCTGCCACAGAGTTGGCAGAGATCCTAGACTCTAGGACGCCTGCGTCAAATCGCCGCCTCCACCATATACATAGTTGCTTCTTGCAACTGACCAAGACGAGACCACTGCTCTCTAGACAGGTCAACCATAGACTCCTCTACCGCCTTAATCCACTCCATAGCCTTAGCTACCCAGGCTATAGTCGTAGCTGGCCTGGTAACCGCTCCCGACAACTAAAACATTGATTTTAAATGATTGTCAATCTTTCTAATCGGTAACCTGCCAGGATCGGCAACGTAGCGCTTTTGAGCAGCCTTGTCACATGCACATCTATTGTTGGTGGAATCTCCCATTTATTACATGCCCCTGGAGCAAATGGATAGCGAGAGGTCAAATTTATAGTGGCCTGAAAATGCATATTAGGGGTCTCCCAAGTTTCAGCCAGAAGATTAGTCAGTTGCCCAGACCGAGGAAAATAATCTTTAGACACACAGACCGACACCTAAAAACCGGTTAGTCAACCGTCAGAGCAACTTCCTCTACCTCCTTTATGTTGAGGCTAGTTCTAACCCCTCTAACTAGAGAGGAAACATCCACAACTTGATAATCCTCAATTTCATAGACAGATTCAGTGCTCTGAGTCTCAGAATCCAATGGGATAAAGAAGCTGAAGACGAGATCTCGTCAGGTGTCACATATTGACTACTACCTCCATTGGCTTCTCCACCTGCAGAGACACTGAGGATGGCAATACACTGATTAGAGTGAGCCGCAGAGTAATCCCAACAGGGATTCATAGGAGGCATATATACAGGATGTTGCATAGGCTGTGGGTACCCTAAAGCCTGGGGTACTGCCTGTGGTACCACGGCCGGAGCTCGCACCTCAGTAGCTTTGCCTATCAAATAGGACAGCACTTCACGTGTAATAATCATCATTTGTGGCTCTATTGTTGGTACAGATGTATTAGATACATCCTGTAATCTACAACATATTCTGTCCAGATCTTGATTAGACAGGCTTGTAGAACAGAATTTACAAGATAAACCAACTGATAAGCTCACCTGCTCATTACCTTCAGCCATGATATTATTTCAAATGGTATAAGGTACACAATATACATGCCAAAAAATGGGAGGGGCTGAGACAGGAGCGGCCGGGGGAGTGACAATTTCCCCTAGGCTGTGATTTTTAACGGCCAGGTACGCTGCATTACAAGATGGCAGGACGCAACCTAGTACGCTGTAGTGCGTCCTACCACCCGTCCCCGGGAACAGACAATATGGTCCCGGTTGCATAGTGAGGAACGTCCTGAACACACAGCTCCCCCTGATACGTCTCAACACCAGAGGTAAGGGACTGCAGAGCGCACTTACCTGCATCTCCATTCCGACTGCAGTCCCAGGCCTCAGCCCACTACCCAGCCCCACTGAAAACCCAGTGGTACAAGGCAGATGCTATTGTCAGTGTCGTCGGTGGTAGTAGGAGCCGCAGTGTAGGAGTCTTTTACGGCACCTAGCACCACTAAATTCTAACATTAAAATAAAACAAAAAAAAAAACTTGAGACTGCCTGAACAGTCCCACTGTTAAAACAGGTGGACTAGCTGCGCACCCAATGAAACAACTGAATGCCTGTGGCTGGGGTATATAGGGAGGGGGACCAGTACATGCTGGGAGCTCCAAAGCTTTGCTGTTTGGTGCATTGGATGCTATCAAAGTATATTTCCCAAGGTAATTCCTGTGGACCCTATGGAACCCGAAGAAGAATAACGAAGTTAAATAAAATACAATAAATTAAATTCAAATAAACTGCAGGGGGACCATCTAATACAGCCTCCCCTAAAAATCGTGCTCAACTCCTCCTGGTACCAAACTTAAAACCGATGGCTGGGGGCAGGGTATACAGGAGAGGGAGTCTAGGTTTGTGGGTATTTTCATTTAACTATTTGGTGCCCAGACTCTCCTCTCCAGGCTATACCCAGTGTTATCCTTGTGCCCCCTAACGGAGGAAGAAGGGATGCATCTGATGCGGGCAGAAAAGCTCAGCAACTGGTTCATGGCATATTTAGGTCAGGGTCATAAAGAGCATTAAGTTTGGCATTGAGATGGCACTTTGGTCAAGTCAAATAACGTGAATTCTTTGTTTTGTCTTTAGCCGAAAAGGGCTCAAATGGATCAGTGGTTTAATGAGAGTCTGTATTATAGCAGATATTTTATAAACTGTGGAAGCACCTACAATCAAGAACTTTGTAAAGAAAAGCTAAAGCATCAAAATCCTCTCACGTCTATGGATATAAAGCACAAGGGATGAATAATGCAACACAGGCTTTCTGATGTTGCCAGATTTCTGTGGAGATCTGTATCTCACCTGCAACGTGTGTACCAAGGAGAGCGTTAAATCTTGAGGCCAGGATATATACAAGCTCATTTATTCAGGAGCAATACTGTACAGTTCTTATGTTTAGGAGCTAATTACAATGCCTTGCAAAAAGTATTCACCCCCCTTGGCTTTTTATCTTTTATGTTACATTACAACCTGTAATGTATTGATTTTTTTTAATCTGAATTATGTGATGGATCTGCACAAAAAATAGTCTAATTCGGTGAAGTGAAATGAGGAAAAAAAAAATTAAAAGAATCTTTATAAATAAAAAAAAAAAAGAAAAATCCAAATCTTTGATTATCCCCTGGAGCACCATCAAATGGAAAGAACATGGTACCACAACAAACCTGCCAAGAGAGGGCAGCCCACCAAAACTCTCAGACCAGGCAAGGAGGCCATTAATCAAAGGCAGCACAGAGACCAAAGGTAACCCTGAAGGAGCTGCAGAGTACCACAGCAAAGACTGGTGTATCTGCATGCGACCACAATAAGCCGTACACTCCACAGAGCTGGGCTTTATGGAAGAGTGGCCAGAAAAAAGCCATTACTTAGTGATAAAAATAAGACACGATTTGAGTTTGTATAAAGGCATATGGGCGACTCCCCTAATGTATGGCGGAAGGTGCTCTGGTCAGGAGAGACTAAAATTTAACTTTTCAGCCACCAAGGAAAATGCTATGTCTGGCGCAAAGCCAACACATCCCATCACCCCAAGAACACCATCCCCACAGTGAAACATGGTGGTGGCAGCATCATGCTGTGGGGGATGTTTTTCAGCAGCAGGGTCTGGGAAACTGATTCGAGTCGAGGGAGAGATGGATGGTGCTAAATACAGGGATATTCTTGAGCAAAACCTGTTTGTCTGCCTGTGATTTGAGACTGGGATGGAGGTTCACCAGGACAATGACCCGAAGCATACTGCTAAAGCAACACTCGAGTGGTTTAAGGGGAAACATTTAAATGTGTTGGCATGGCGTAGTGATGGCCCAGATCTCAATCCAATTGCGAATCTGTGGTCAGACTTGAAGATTGCTGTTCACAAGTGGAAACCATCCAACATAAAGGAGCTGGAGCAGTTTTGCCTTGAGAAATGGGCAAAAATCCCAGGGGCAAGCTCCTAAAGACTTATCCAAAGCGACTTGCAGCTGTAATTGGCGCAAAAAGTGGCTCAACAAAGTACTGACTTTAGGGGGGTGAATAGTTATGCACGCTGAAGTTTTCTGTTATGTTGTCGTAAATGTTGTTTGATTCACAATATAAAAAAAAAAAAAAAAAAAAAAACAACTTCACAGTAGTAGGCATGTTCTGTGAATGAAATGATGCACACCTTCAAATAATCCATTTTAATTCCAGGTTGTGAGGCAAAACATGAAAAACGCAAAGGGGGTGAATACTTTTGCAAGGCACTGTATATGGGAGATGTATGAAACCTTTTAGAGAGAAAGTGGAGATTTTGCTAAAGAAATGAAAGCTAGAAGATATGGGCAAAGTCTCCACTTTCTCTCTAAAAGGTTTCATACATCTCCCATATACAGTGCCTTGCAAAAGTATTCACCCCCTTTGCGTTTTTCATGTTTTGTTGCCTCACAACCTGGAATTAAAATGGATTATTTGAAGGTGTGCATCATAACTTCACAGTAGTAGGCATGTTCTGTGAATGAAGTGTTTTTATTTTTTGTTTTTTTTTGACTGCCCATATCTTCTAGCTTTCATTTATTTAGCAGTCAAAAAAAAAAAAAAAACAGTTTGAGGCTTATTAGTTGTTATGGGCAACATCTCCGCTTTATCACTCTCATAAGTTTGATACATCTCCTCCTATGTTTTTTGGGAATAATGGTAATGGGAGAATGGTTAATTGTAGAAAGTTTAGGGTTACCTCGGTCAATATAGTTACACAGAGAAACAATGTTTGGAGCAAAGATTTTGCCCAATTTTAGCCTCATAAGTTTGCTCAATCAGTCCAAAGCAAAAAGTCCAAAGCAATAAAAAGCAGAGAATACTGCAGAATTAAAGAGATACTCCATATATTTTGCTTTGCAATTTTTAGCCTTTATCAAATTGCCCAGCATCATCTTTCAAGCCTTTGGTGTATTGGAGAGGCAGAGTGATTCTTGTCCCATGGAGTTACATCAGCTCACCAGTACAATGCTGCCGGACATTACAGGTATTTTCCGGGATCACGGGTTCGGGCCTTGCACTGCCGGGAATCACAAGCAGACAGTGTGGAGAGAGCGGCCTCTGTATTAGGGCTAGTAGAGCCCATAATTTGGTACCTACTGTTGTAGGACATCACAGTTACTACCCAGGCTAACTTACTTAAGCCCCACATTACGGGGAGTTATGAGCCGGAACTGAGCGTGAGCGAGAGGGCCCTGCCGAAAGGTGGATGGAACCTGGATACTGCTGGTGAGTGAATAGAAATCACTATTACATGGGACATTTTTTAATTTCAAGAATCAAAAACATCTTGTCCACATTTAACAGTGAAGTACTGCCATCCCACATATTATCTATTGTTGGGGATTGCAACCAATTTTAACCAGGATTCAGCTTAGGGAACATCAGACTATTAAGTTTGAGCAGATACGTTTAAGGCAAGTCTGTTTATGGAACTGTGTGTGCTTTGATCCTTAATATACTACAGAAAGCACCATAAGAATGAGCCTAAAACATATGGGATGTTAATTATCAGTGTCTTAAGTAACTAGCACTTAACTGTTAGCTGATATAAGTATTGTGGTGATTCAAATAACCAACAATTTTAGCTACAGTGTTTATTATTGTATCACCGATTGACTGGCTACTTATTATAGTACATTGTACATTTTTTATATGCGTTTCATTGGCCAATGTTTGTTGTATATTGAATTTTTTATTACTACTTTAGCAATTAAAAAAAAAAAATCAGCTATGTCAAAGGACAAATTTAGATCTTTTTATCATTTATTCTATTCTTTACCTAGTTAGATTTCAGTTGTCCCACAACGCTGTTATTTTTGTTTTCTTTGTTTTTCCATATGGCTGGCAACCATGACAGCAGCATGGAACACCTGCTACAACACTAAACCAATGTACATATATTTGGTGGTCCTTTTTTGCAGCGCCGGTGGCTTTATTTCTGTTATATATATTCATCCTGTGTCTAGATGGCTACAAGTCGCTTAAAGAGTAAATATACAGAGTCATGCACAATTACCTGTTCATTACGGGGTCATAGGATTCCACAGTATTTAGATATGCATTACCATTGTGACCCCCAACTGCATAAATTTTTCCCATTAGAGTTGCTATGCCGACTCCACCCCTTGGGGTAGTGAGCTCAGCAACATACTCCCACTTGTTAGTACGAGGGTCATATCGTTCTACTGAGCTCAGGGGAGAATTGTCATCAAATCCACCTGGAAGGAAGAAAGGAAGAGGGGGGGGGGGGGGGGGGGAGAAAAAGGAAGCATGTCAGTCATCCAGGGTACCGTACAATATACCTTCTTGCTGACAATAACGAGTATACCAGATATGAACATACTGAACCATAGATCAGATGCAGAGATCAGCCTTTTTGCATATACTTGTATCTTTGCTTTTTTGAAACTTAAAAGCAGTACGATACGGCTTTCTTAACCCAGGTAACACATGAACCATATAGTCAGGGCGTGTTTGTTTTCTTCTATAAATAGACTAATTTTAAAAAAAAAAAAACAACAAAAGAAAAACACGGAATAAAATAGTGGACATGATACAATGTTAGAAGTAATGTTTCTGTGAGGCATGTAGCTTAGTATACTTATTACAAACAATCGTCAAACACAAAAGCATGACAGAAAACAAATGCCGTATGGATAGGTAAAGTAAAATCAAACAGGTACAATGTTACGAAAAAAACAAAAATAAATTAGACAATTACCAATGAGCACATACCAAACAAACATACATAATGATATAAATAGACAGTGTCATCATTAAAAATAAAGAAAAAAGTTGGAGTCCAGGAAATACAGTAGCCTGCAAAACAGGCAAACACGATGAAATAGGCTCCCACAAAGGTGAAAGAGTAGTACACCAAGCTATGAGGCTAGCAGGACGAGAAAAGGCAGAAAGGAGGCAAAGTATTGGGCAGGTGCTTTAGCATAACAAGACAGCTGCCATCTATACCAAATGCAGTCAAATTTCGACTCAGCATTCCAAGCGATATAGGTGGTGTTTATCATAAGTTATATATAAAAAATACAACACGTACTAAACAGACTTCTAGTGTTCACTCTAGCTCCAGCACGAGGCAGGGCACCAGAGCTAGAGAGGGCACTTTCGTGCGCGCGTCCGGGAAGGGGCGTGGTCATCGAAAAGGGGTGTGTCTATAAGACGCGTCCCCTTTTCGTCACTCTTGGGGGCATGCCCGGCACTTACGGACACGCCGGGCAGCCCCCAAGTCCTGCAGACAGGGAGAATAGATGCCGGGCGCATGCGCCCGGCATCTATTCTCCGGCGGTGACCAGGTCACCACACATACCTTCACCCGCGGGACACAGCAACCCGCGGGTGAAGACAGTTCCTGCAGGCAGTTAGGGCAGGGCGCTTTTTGCCTTCCAGAAAGAGGGCAGGGCACCGCGCTAAAACAGCCTAGCGGGAACGCTAGACTTCTAAAATTCAGGCAATAAAATCCATTTGGTCCATGAGTAAAGTTCTGTACTTATGCTGGTGTGTTATACCCAAAAACTTCAGTGCTACAGTCGCATCTCAGTGACCACTATCCTGTAGGTTTGCAGTACAGATGTGTCCACATACATCTAGCCTCCTTGCGCGTTACACAGCCCTTCTAGTTGTGCTGTGGCGTGACTCGGTACTGCAGAGAGTCTTTTTGTGTGACATCTACCCTTCAAATGCATCAGTGATGCAAATAGCTAGCACAAGCAGCTTCTGCCGATTAAAATTATATGCGGCATGCCTATATTCTGGTGTGCACGACTGCATCTGCATGCGAAACGTTGCATCAGTGTCACAGCTGCATTTCGCATGCAGATGCAGTTGTAGAACCATAAGAAGTTAGTTATTTTTTATGGCAAACCATATATAAAACTCAGGCTACAAGGATTCTACAATTAACCATACTGTTACAGGAGAAATCTATTATTCACCATTTAGGACTCACAGATACTGGTCATTTCATGAATAGAAACCAGTTTTACTTGTTTCCATTTAACATATAAGAAGACCTAGCCACTCATCAGCTTTTGTAGAGATGACTTCCCCCGCTTCCTGGGTCAGGTTACAGCCAGGATCTTATAAGTGAGAGTTGGAGCTCAGACTACACACGTGTTGGAGACAGCTGCCTGAACACCACCTAAGCATCGTAATTAATTTTAAGAAAATAAATAAATTATATATATATATTTTTTTTTTTATACACACAAATGTGTAATTGAATATATATTGTTTTGTAGTTAATTGTAACAGGGTTATGTACTGTGCAATCCTGCTTTGATAAGCTGTTATACAGAGAACTCTGTGGGCGTTTTAGGTTATTTCATGTGATGAAATGACTTAAGTTAGTGGGAAAAGCTTTATAAAAGCAAGGAACAGTATAAAGGCATTAAAAAGGGAATATAATGATTTCCTTAACACACAAAAGGGATTTAATGTCAAATACAGAAATCAGTCTACCTACCAATAGATTTTTCTAATTTTATATCTTTATGCCTATTCTAATTTTTAATGATGTCCAATCTCACATTATTTATCTATGTAACAGTCACTATCATTTATTTTTATCCTGTTCCATCTACTCCATTATGGTTCATCTGTATACATTTTCACATTTCCCTCCACTTTACTATAGTTCATATTTATTAAACCAGAGGTGGCCAAACAGTCAACTGCGATAGACTGCGAACATGCAACCTGTCCAGCAGCATCCAATAAGAATCATTGTGATACTTATTGGCTGCTGCGCGGAAATTAAATGTGGGGTGTTGCGCCTCGGCTGGCTGCCATGTTTTCCCAGTCAAGTGCCATTCACTAGCCAATAGGAATCAAGCTAAATCCTAATGGCCGCTGTGCAGTCATCACTGCTGGGCAGGGGCGGGCTGAACCTGCGCGGTATCTGCCCCCAGTGCCACTACAATTTTACAGATGGAGGCCACCGGCCGGCTGCAGCCGCATGCTGTCTCACATGCCTTGTGGCCAGGAAACAAGAAGAATACACTCCGAGCAGCATCTTCTATCAGTCTCCCGGCTGCATGTCAGGCCAACGGAAACACAGGACAGCTTGGAGGTGCCCAAGTTCTACCTCCTGGGTGACAGCTCCACGAGCCAGCCAATAGCCGCTTCATCCACCCTCCCTCCTAGCTAGTCTGAATTATGGCAGCAACAGCCAATCAGCCGCCACCAAACACAGCCCCCTCACTTTTACATAACTGACGGCAACACCAACCAATCGGCAGCTGGTACTGCTGACAGAGCGACCAATAGACTGAAGAGGACAGTCCCTGCATCCCAAATGTTGTTATACCTCACTGATAGTGTTTGGGAGCCTGAGCTGTGCACCAGCAGTGCATTATCTATATTATATATCAGAGGTAGCCAAACTGTCGATCGCTATCGACTGGTTGAGGACTCAACCAGGTACACCCCTTTTTGCATGCCACCTTTTTCGGGCTACAGCACGAGCAAATGTACATAGTCGGTACATCAAATATTTTTGGCTTTATGAGTAGATATGATTCCAAAAGTCTGGTCACCCCTGTATTAAACCAATATCTTAGGCTAGGTTGAATTATACCACTTGTTTTCGCAGAATATATCAAAACTTTCTTTCGCCATATAAATTAAAAGTTGATGCCGGGACCTTGCGTGAAAAAGTCTGTAGTGGCGAAAATCCCCGAGATCAGATATGCTTATCAGGGCTTCTGCGAATACATGGTCTGCTGACCATGCATGTGCGGCAGCCATTGCCGAAGAGGGCTCCTCCAGAACCAGTCATTGTTGTAGCCTATAGGCTACAGCGGCACAACACCATAGTTGTGGGGGCCAAATTTCAGAGTGCTTCTCATTCCGCAGCTTGGTAAATCTGACAGTTTTGCAACCCACATAGAAACCTATGGGGGTTGCGGCTGCTGTCAGATATGGAGGGAGTGCAACAGATATTGGAGATATCTGCTGCAGTCCCTCCATAGTACACCTGGGGGATAATTAATATTTTGGATATCCCACAAAAACTAGTGTTTTGGGGGAATATGCAAAAAATATGAGATATGGTAAGAACTTACCCTTGTTATCTCTATTTCTACGAAGTCCATAGGGTTCCACAGGATACCTTGGGGTATAGGTGTGACGTCAGTCGCAGGGCACCAAAGAGTTAAGCTTTCAGCCTCCCAAGATGCACTAGGTCCCCCTCCTATACCCCGCCCCCGGGCCAAGGCACCTCAGTTAGTTACCAAGCCATAGGCCGGAGGAGGAGAAGGAAGAGAGAGAACAAAGATCTGGACACATACAAGAATCACATTCTCACCAGAGGGAGACGGAAAACCGGTGACCAGAGCAAAGCCCATCTGCAGCACAGGTGCGACAGGGCGGGAGTCCTGTGGAACCCTATGGACTTCGTAGAAATAGAGATAACAAGGGTAAGTTCTTACCATATCTCATATTTTCTACTTCAGGGTCCATAGGGTATCCACAGGATACCTTGGGGATGTCCCAAAGCAGTATCCTTTAAGGGTGGGGACGCTCCTGTGCAGAAAGGAGAATCCGCCGCCCGAAGGAAGCATCCTGAGAGGCGAAGGTGTCAAACCTGTAATACCTCACGAAGGTATGGACAGAAGACCACGTAGCAGCCTTGCAGATCTGAACTGCCGAGGCACCACGTCGAGCTGCCCACGAAGGACCCACAGACCTAGTGGAATGAGCCTTCAGAGAAGGAGGGACCGGTAGGCCTTCATGAAGATAAGCTTCAGAAATAGCCATACGGAACCAGGCTGCCAAAGTTTGCTTTGAAGCAGGCCAACCCTTTTTACGGAAGCCAAAGAGGACAAACAAAGCGTCCGACTTCCTAAACGAAGAAGTGCGGTCAACATAAGTCCTTAAGGCCCGCACAACATCCAAAGAGGCCTCACCCACGGAAAGACCCGGTGAGTTAAAGGCCGGAACAACTATTTCCTCGTTAATATGAAACTGGGAAACAACTTTGGGAAGAAACTCGGGCCGAGTGCGGAGCACTGCCCTGTTCCCATAAAAAACCAAGAAAGGGGGTCTACAAGAAAGAGCCCCTAACTCAGAAACACGTCTGGCCGAAGCAATGGCCAGAAGGAAAACAGTCTTAGCTGTTAGCCATTTAAGATCCACTGAGCCCAGTGGTTCAAACAGCGGTCCTTGGAGAGCCCTCAGGACCACAGCCAAATCCCAAGGCGCCACAGGTGGAACAAAGGGCGGCTGAATGCGGAGAACACCCTGCATAAAGGTGCGCACATCCGGGATTGTAGCAATCCTACGGTGAAACCAGACAGATAGGGCCGAAACCTGTACCTTCAAAGAAGCAAGGCGAAGCCCATGATCTAGTCCCACCCTGCAGCACCGCACCGCAAGGGCTTTAGCAGAAAGAACAGGGACAGTAATAAAGCTGACAGTTTAGAGAAGAAAAGATTACAGGCAGCAGCGCTAGCACAGTCACATACAATGCAGAAAAATAACAATTCCTGCACTAACAGCGCTGATCACTCAACTACACAGACACAGGGCCTGGTAGGACACAGCGCTGCATACACAGACCTGACCACAGCGGAGGAGAGGTATGCGGGGGGACCCAGACCACGATGCTTCCGTCCAGCGCTTCCAGCAGCGTTCACCATGCGTTCTGGAGAAGATGGCCGCCGAGGAGCAGAGAGGAGGCTGGCCTGGGGGAGGAGCGCTGCCACAGGACCAGTCGGCAGCATGCAGAGAGGGCTGTGTGCAGCGGGGGAGGCGCCGGCTGTGAGACAGGGAAGGCGCGCTCCCCTGGCATGCATTTAACCCCTGGGACGCCGCAGCGCTACCGCTCTGCTGCGGTCCGCTGTCCCAGGGGGTAGTGGAAGCGCAGGTTGGTCGCCTGGCTCCACGCTGCAGCCAGTCCCCAGGGAGCCCCCTGCCTGGGGACTTAGGACCATGTGATCAGCGGGGACCCACCGCGGGACCCCGCTGCTTACCTCTGTCCCCCTTGAATCCGGCCATGGTCCGGAGCATCTGGGGTCACCGCTAGCTGTGACCCCAGACGCCCACCAGCATCCGCGGATCAGTACCGGCGTTGTGTAGGGAAGACAGCATGGACGTCAGGACTGACTGTCCATGCTGTTCATCCAGTTGTGCAGCCACAGCTGCATGAAGAATAAGCTTCAGGGGCTCTTCTAGCCCCCACTCCAACAGGTGCACCCGACTCCGGCCGGGCACCAAACTAAACTGAGGTGCCTTGGCCCGGGGGCGGGGTATAGGAGGGGGACCTAGTGCATCCTGGGAGGCTGAAAGCTTAACTCTTTGGTGCCCTGCGACTGACGTCACACCTATACCCCAAGGTATCCTGTGGATACCCTATGGACCCTGAAGTAGAAATATTTAATGGTAAATAGGCCCCACAATTCAAACAGGCTTGGTTTGTTTTTTATCATAAAGGTTGAAGCTGTCACCCTGGCTTATCACCTTCTAGGGTATGAATGAGACAAGAGAAGGGGGTCATGCAGAGCTGTGTATGGTGAATGATCAGGGATGAGGCACAGGGCAGTTCAGAAAGGATCAACAATATGACCAAACAGGAACATAATAAAATGTTCTTTAGTTGTTCAGTCTAGCATATACTGTACATTCCCCTGTGCTTAACACAACTAAACAAAGAAATTATGTTGTAGTTACTCTTTGACCCGGTCATGCCACGAGCTAGTGTGTTGGAAGATTACCAACACTCAATAAAAAGAGCTATAGAAAGATAAGAAAAAAAAGTCAAAACACTAGCTGCATACTAAATGGTGAACTCAGCAAGCAGACTTACCTTCACCATCATAAAATATACGTAAAGTCCTATAACAAGACACTCCTCCGTAAATATTTACATTCGACAAACTGGCACAGTAAAACAAAAGCCTAAATTCACTTTAAAAAAATTGCCTTAGTTTGATTGTTACACTCCACCGCCCCTCTACATAGTAATGGTGCATACACACGGTCAGATTTTTCCTTCAGATCTGAACGATAACGATTTAAAAATCGTTCAGGCATGTCATATATGTCAGATTTTCCTTCAGATATGAATGACTGAACGATGGACGATGAACGATGCGCGTTCCCGTTTGTCAGATAACGATATCTGACATCTGATGTGTTTGCAGTCAGACTTGGACGATTCCATTCATTTTAATGCAGTCAAAAATCGTTCATCTGACAAATCTGACCGTGTGTATGCTCCATAAGAGCATTTGTGAATGATAACATAGCATATTTCAAAGTGCAGCTAATGCCTATACTGCTGGGTGAAATTATTTCAGCTTTCTTAGAAGAACCAAACAAGTTAAGTGTATCATTGAGTATAAGCAGAGAAGTCATAAAGCCAGATACACAGGAGTGGACCATGTATTACAATTCTACCAAATATAAAATTGCATACTCCAGTTCAGGAACTGAAGTCTGAATGTAGTTTATTGTACCAGTAATTTTAGTTCCAGGAAGTGATTACCATTGTCAAATAAAACTTCAAAACGGCCAGCGGAGACTGGATCTTCTGAACACAGCTAAGGATCAAGTGGAATCTTATGGGGCATGCACACTAAACGATAAAAAAAGTGAATGATATGATGGATAACGATATCGTTCATATTGTCCAGTGTGTATGCACCAAATGACCAACGATGCACGTTCCCGGGGGATGTTAATGAGGTTTGCTGTCGTGTAAACATGCAGGCCAATCTGAAGATACTGTCAGAAAGTGCCTGTTCAGGGATGTGGCAGGATGACGTCAATGAACCATATAATTTAGTGTGTACACGAAAGATTTCCCTTGAACTTGCCAGCTTGCAGGACAAACGATATTTAAATATCGCTCACAACACATCGTCTATTCACATAAGAGACTTTTATAATGAGTTAATCCCTACTAAGCAGCACAATTTGCTGTTAATATAAAGAAAAAAATATATATATTCTGTATTTTTTATTATATGAAAAGTATATATACAGAACACCCACCTACAACATATAAGCAGCCATGCAGTTCACTAACTCCATTTCCTGCCCTTCGCTGGCCCATCTCCTTCACATCTACCCATTTGTCCAGATGTGGGTCGTATCTTTCCACACTTGAGAGGGAAGCTAGTCCATCATTTCCTCCAACAGCATACACATGGTTCTAAAAACACAAGGGAAAGTTATTTTGTGGGTGTACTTGTGTTATTCATTCATTTATATTATATTTATTATGTAAATGAACTGCTGCCATTTTAATAAATTCCTAATCCTGTGTCACTCTGATGCGGCTCCTCTGCATACACTAGCCTGGAGTCACCAACTACACTAGAAAGCATATAAGCAGCGGCTGCTGTCTAGGTGAAAAGATTTAAAAGGCATTTCTACAAGAGGCATGGGCTCTGCCGGGTGGAAGTTAGTCTGATCAATATGAATCTAATGCTTGCAAAGGTGTCAACACATTAAAAGGGAGATGAGAGCGAATAATAAATCTGAACACACAAGTGAATAACTACATTATTAAAAGATCATAGGAAAAGTAAAATCTCTTACAGCTGAAAGTTATTTTCCCCATGGAGCTACATGTATGCCAGGGACATCTTATTGTATGTATATATATATATATATATATATATATATATATATATATATATATATATATATATATATAAAATGGGTGTCAAAAACATGGAACATAATACTGGAATTGCAAATCTTAGGATTCCACCTATATCCTTCCGTAAAGCAAAAGTAGGGTGAAGTCTAGACTGTCATTTTACTCAGATTTTCCTAATGAATTTCAGGCTGACCCAAAACAAATACAAAGTCAAGAGTACAAACACTCCAAACTGGTATTTTGCAAGGTGGTCCATATAAAACCAGGTAAACTTCTCTTTAATCTACAAAACCTTCTTTAATGTATGCAGATTAATTTACACTAAGTGGAGCTATGGAGAATTTGCACCATATGTCATCAATGGGGCCTCTGATCCCTCAGGTGTTATTTGTGGTTGGCAGACCCGGGGTATGCTCCACATCTCAGCCAAACTGGTGCTCCAGGAGAGGTCAATCCTGGTCAAACTGTATAACCTTGATATTACAGTACATGCTATTCCAGTAGAACACGATATAATAAGCCTCAACTATATCAGGTAAACTAGGCCCTTGGGAGACATAATATAAAAACTCTTAAATAGCAGAAAATGGAGCAAAAATCCTGGGAGCTGAAAAGTTATATGACCATACTGGAGGCCCTACATTAGACAAGGACATTACATTAAAGCAGTCTGAAAGTGTAGCAACATAGGAAAAGAAACTCTTTAAAAGGAAATAAAAAAAATAAATAAGTGTGGAGGTTGGATGTGGGGGGGAGGTCTTTGATTAATGCAAAAGTACATACATACACTGTATAGTGTATGTATGTAGTCTGTCACAACAAGTACTCACCACAAGAGCCACGGATCCAACACCACCACGAGGAGTTATCATTGGAGCTACAGCGGTCCACTGGTCACATTCCAGATCATATCTCTCCACCTCATTGAAACAAGTGTTGTCATCCAAACCTCCAATGGCATAGATTGGCCCACCAAGAGAGGACAGTGCAATCCCTCTCCTATTAAAATTTAAAAAGGATATAAATGTTAAAGTTAATTATATTAGGGGTAAAAGCAAACAAACATTGACAAGACACATGGAATAAGATATAAACATCACTTTAAAAATAAAAATCTGCTACTAACTTAATATTACATCGCAACCAAAGCAGCCTGTGCCATCATGTCTTGTTTTTGACATTACTTAAAATTTAACAAACCTAACAGAAATACATAAGGATACTAGCACCAATTAACAACATGTATAGCAGAGGTTCCCCAACGCGGTCCTCAAGGCACCCAAACAGTTTGGGTTGTAGAGATATTCATGGTTGAGCAGGAATGCGGTTAAGATACTGCCGCCCTTTGGAATCCCAATGTTGGAAGCTAGACCAGGGACTAAAGATAGGTGACAGGATATAGACGCCTATATTTAGTCCCACACCGAAATCCTGATGCCCGGAATCAAAGAAGGTAAGCTGGGGCTTTCTAGCCATTAGCCGTGGGAAGAGGGGGGGGGGTTAGTGAAGATCCTGATTAGGTCTGGAAAGTACCCTGTTTGGGCTTCCAGCGTCGGTATTTGGTACGCAGAGAATAGATCCGGCGGCATTACATACCGATTCTGTTGAGCACAGGTGGTTAAATCAAATTGACTGAGGTACTAATTAAGTCACCTCTGGTGAAGCATGGTTATCTCTAAAACCTGAACTGTTGGGGAGCCTTGAAGACAGTGTTTGGGAACCTCTGCTCTACAGTATGAGAAAATCAGGAAATAGATTAAAGCAGAAAAAAAAAAAAAAATCATGTTGCAATTAAGTAGCACATAATATAGTATTACACTATGGTAATACTGGAGGTACAAGAGAAACATTTTGACAGCAAATAAGAACCACTTGGCCCATCTAGTATGCCCCTTTTCATTTATACTTTTGGTAACTTCAACCATATTTGCTCCTTACATCTCTCAAGGATATTCTTATGCCTATCACAAACATGTTTAAATTGTTCTACCGTTTTAGCTTCAGCCACATCTGATGGGAGGCTATTCCACTTATCCACTACCCTTTCTGTGAAGTCATTTTTCCTTAAATTTCCTCTGAGCCTACCTCCCTCCAGTCTCAGTGAATGTCCTCGTGTTCTTGTACATCTCTTCCTTTGAAGAATGCTTCCCTCCTGTCCCTTGTTAAAACCCTTCATATATTTCAAAGTTTCTATCATGTCCCCCCTTTCCCTTCTCTGTTCCAAACTAAACATATTAAGATATTTTAGTCTTTCTGGGTAAGTTCAATGCTGTAGGTCATGCATTTTAGTTGCCCTTCTTTGTACCGTCTCTAATGTGTCTATATCCTTCTGGAGATATGGCCTCCTGAACCGAACACAGTATTCTAGATTAGGCCGTACCAAGGACCTATACAGTGGCATTATCACTTTTTTCATGCTACAGATTCCTCTCCCTATGCAACCAAGCATCTGACTTGCCTTCCTCAATGCTTTGATGCATTGCTTGCCTGCCTTCGTCATTTGAAATGGTGACTCCTAAATGCCTTTCCTCGTCTATTTTCCATTATAGTGTCCTTGATACTATATTTAGCCATTAGGCTATTGAAACCCAAGTGCATGATTTGGCATTTTTTGACATTAAACTGTAGTTGCCATGTTCTTGCTCATTCCTCTAGTCTACCCAGATCATCAGTCATTTGTTTTACCTCTCCTGGTGTGTCTACCCTATTGCATACTTTTGTGTCATCTGCAAAAAGACATACTTTCCCTTCAATATTATTTGTAATATCACCAACACAGATATTACTAAGCACTGGCCCAAGTACAGATCCCTGGGGTACTCCACTGGTAACCTTTCCCTCCTGTGAATACACTCCATTTACTGCAACTCTGATTCCTATCCTGCAACCAAGATCTTATCCATTCAACAGTCATAGAATCCAATCCCAAGCTTTCCAGTTTGTTTATCATTCTGGGACGCGGGACAGTGTCAAAAGCCTTACTAAAGTCTAGATAAGCTACATCTACGGCCCCCCCTGATCTTTTACTTTTGTCACCCAGTCAAAAAAGTCAATAAGATTTGTTTGGCATTATCTCCCCTGAGTAAATCCATGCAGTTTGGGATCCTGTAAATTGTTGGATTTGAGATATTCCACCACTCTTTTTAATAGTGTTTCCATTATTTTTCTCACTGCTGATGTAAGGCTTACTGGTCTGTAGTTACTGCTTTGCTTCCACTTTTGTACAATGGTATTACATATGCTATTTTTCAGTCCTCTGGAATCACTCTGGATACTAGCGACTGGTTGAATAATTCTGTTAATTGGTGTTACCAGAACCCCTTTAAGCTCTTTAGTATCCTTGGATGTATTCCATCCGGCCCCATTGATTTATCCACTTTCAGTTTTGAGAGATCTGTTAGGACCCTCTGCTCTGTAAATGAAATTTCATGTACCTTATTTTTATGAAGGCCTCTGCAACTTGACTGTGGCCCCTTCCCCTCTTTCTGTAGTGAATACTGAACAAAAAAAATTTAGATGATCTGCTATTTCTTTTTCTCCCTCGATAATGTATTCACTCAGTCTTAAGTCTTATTATTCCTTTATTTGACTTCCTCCTTCCACTTCTATACTTAAGTTTTGCTCCCTTTATCTACTGACTGGGCCATTTTCTCCTCAGCTTCTGCTTTTGCAGACCTAATAACCTTTGTAGCCTCCTTCCTCCTGGCAAGATACACCTCTTTGTAGTTATTATTTTGAGTCTGCTTATATTTCCAAAAAGCCATCTTTAATTTCACACTAGTTGATACCTCTTTTGTAAACCACACTTTCTTCCCTTTCCTGATGCTTTTCCCCACTCTTAACACAAAGGTCTTTTTTTATTTTTTCCCACCTCTCCTGCACTCTTTCCAAGTTCCTCCAATCTGCCACTGACACAGTAAAGCTGGGTACACACAGATTCTGTCCAACCATCCAACTAGTTGATTGGTTGGAATGAAAATCTGGTAAGGTATGAAAGCAAATGACAATCAGCACATTACTCCCAAACGCCAGAAAATGGACAAAAACCTGTTTGAACAAATTGTTTAGATCAAACATTTTACAATCTTGTCTGAACGACCATTTTCATCTGTTTTCTGGCATTTAGGAGCAAATTGCTGATCATCAGTTACTCCCATACGTTAACAGATTTTCATTCCAACCAACTAGTTAGACAGAAAATCTTTACGCGTCTATGCAGCATTACACAGCTCTCCATCTCTGCAAAGTCAGCCTTCCTAAAAATCTAACACTTGTTTTTGTATGGCAAGTCTATGCAAGGGGAAATAGTAGTTGGAATGTTTGGAGTCATGAATTTATATAATAAAGCTACACAGGTTTAAGACTGGATATCTAAACATTAATTGAACATATTCTACCATTTATCATTTCTTTGAAACATCTTGTCTTGATAAGAACCTCAAGTACAGGACACCGGTATTTGATAATCATATGCTATATTACCATAAGTTTATAAACGTGCACACAGAAACTGGTCTAGTACATTTGGTTCATTTAAAATAAAATTCCCGTACTTTCATACTATATTTCATCTGTAGAAAATTAAACTCCCTATAATTCCTTTTGTTTGTCAAAACACTCCATGATAATCCTTACAATGAGTTAGCTCTTCTCTCGATCAGGTAGAGGTATGTAATGTACAACAACTCTGATGTTATGTAAATATCACCCTCCTTCCTCCATGTCTGAGTGACGTGCCAAACCTGCCTTTTGAAATCAGAAAAGTTTGGTGGGAAATCTGGAATGCCATGAAGTAGTTAGTATTACACTGCATAATAAACTCAAGTGGCTTAGTGGACAACAGGTTTACCAAACGGAGAATCAGCAAAGTAGAATAGATTCACCTGGTAGTGCCTAGAGAGGAGGTATGGATAGAGGTCTAGTCTGCTGCCTTGCAGAGCTCTGCTACCTTAGCCCAAAAGGTTGCCATCACTCAAAATACTAAAGCACTACAGTACCTTACATTACTCCATTTTTCTTGTGATTCTGTGACTATTTTCCTTATACATGTAGACATGACTTGCTTGGTAGGGGCATGACCCTTTCTAGATCTTGTAGGAATCTATTATATAATGAGCCAAGGTTGTTTGTCTAGTGCAAGTCAACTAGAGCGCTAGGAGCCCCCTTCCCTCACTGGCTTGCAAGTTACACAGCCCCATGACAAAGACTGTGCTTTCTCCAAATGGCCGAATGGGTTAGCAGAGACACAACAATGCTGGGATTCCTGGCAGCAGCTTGGGACCCTGAAAATGATCCAAAAGAGCTGTTGAGAAAAAAATTGCTTCTAAGGTCTTTGGATCTAGATCGGTAAGCACAAGACTCAGTGAATGCAATTTGTTGTCCTGGTCATCAGATGAGGGTAAAAAGGTGATCATACAATTTCCTGGTTAGTAATAAAGGTTGATACAGCCTTTAGCAGGAAAACAGGATTTTGGTACTTATCGATAAATACATTTCTCAGATTCCATAGGTGACACTGTCTTATAAACAGTGGGGTATAGACGGGTGAGAGTGGAGCCTGGCACTTTAAATTTCTTCAGAAGAGGAGCTGGCTCCTCCCCCTCTATACCCCACCTGAACTCAGTTAAGATTAACCAAGCCGAGTGGAGCCAGGGAGCATAGCCAACAAAAAAAAAAAAAAAAAAAAAAAAAAGAAGGAGGAGACAACAAGGAGGAGGAGCCAACCAAGAAGGTCTAAGAACGGGAACAGTCAATCCAAGTGACAACCTAACTACACACTGCAGACAATGAAGCTGCAGCGAAAATCACCAACACTGCAGGAAGACAGTGCTGTTAGGGCATCCAGTGTCCCCTATGGAATCGGAGAAATGGATTTATCGGTAAGTACCAAAATCCTGTTTTCTCCTTCATCCACTAGGGGACATTGGAGTAAAAACAGTGGGACATCCCAAAGCTGACCTCCCCTGGTGGGAAGGCGCTGAGACCTGCCGACATCTGCGACCCTGAAAATAAAAGGTGGCCAGAATACAACAGATAACCATGACCCGGCACAAAGAAAGTCCTGTAAAGTCATCTCAAACTAACAAGCACAAGTACTGCCCTGCCCTGGACACCCTGTGGGACCTTTTCTGAAAGTGCTCTTTTTGCTTCTGCATTAAAGTTTGTTACAGCCCGGAACAATTATGAGAATCAATACAAAAATACAGTGAAAATTAGGGATGTGCAGGCTCGGATAGGTTCGAGTTTGCACGTGGAGTTCGGATTTTTCCCTCCAAAAAAACGGAACTCAGAAAGAGGCAAAACGTCATCTTGCATGGACGAACATCATCATTCCTGGACTTTTGTCCAGGAATGATGATGTTCGTCCATGCAAGATGACGTTTTGCCTCTTTCTGAGTTCCGTTTTTTTGGAGGGAAAAATCCGAACTCCACGTGCAAACTCGAACCTATCCGAGCCTGCACATCCCTAGTGAAAATGCAGCTGCAGCCTACCAAAGAATCACAAAAATGAGCAACCTGGGAGGCCAATACTGGCCGCTACAAAAGAGTTGAACAGCCTGCAGCGCTTGAAAAGATGAAACCAGAAGGAATTAAAAGTTCCAAACTGACAAAACGTAACAATGCACAGAATCAACTGTCAAGATGGACCCAGAAGAAAGTCCACATCTTGTAGGAGCACAAACTCAACCAATTGGAGGAATCAGCAGGTTATCACTAGAGGTTGAGAATCCAGAAGCAGGAGCATCCGGTAAGTAGAACTCCCCGCAGAAGGGTAACCCAACAGGTAACAGGGCAACAGATACCGAAACTACCGGGAAGACAAACTGTCTGCATCCTCAACGAGTCCAGACAAAAAACCAGCAACCACTGAGCTGAGGAAGATAAGACTGAACAGCGGGAAAACTTATTATAGTATATTGTTGGAGTGTGGGAGGAAACCTCACAAGCACAGGAAGAATATACAAACTCTGAACAGTTAATGCTGAAGAGGGTATCGAACCCACAACCTCAGTGCTGTGAGGCAGTAATGCCAACCATCACACCATCTGCGCTGCCCCCGAGAACCACGGGGGAAAACAGAGCAGCAGCAGACTTCAAAACGATGGAAGCACCACTACAGCAGCCCATGTCAGGTAGGTAATATGAGCTATGCAGACGAAAACCAACCAACTCAGAAACAGCGATGGGTCGCCTGCAAGAGAAAAGAAATGTAAAAACCCCTAGAGCCAGGACAGACTTGGAACCATGATAAAATCATATGGCCTGAGCCACAGACCTCTGAAGAGGGTGTAGAATAGCTGGACCCCTATCAACAGGCCAATCTCCAAAGGAAGTCCCAAAGAAATAGTGGGCTACGCTAAGGCATGAAAGCAACAATAGATTATAAATTTGCTGCATAAAGCATTACCAATGCACATTCTGTAGAAACCATGGAAAGGACAGGGGAGGACCTACGATCACAAACACGCAAGTCTACTCTCTACACTGAGCTCCTAGTGCTATGTGGATTCCCGGAACAGGGTGAACCCTAGTGCCCTGCACCTGGAATTCCCAGGCAGCTTGCCATCCCAAGACTAAACAGGCACCCCTGCTTAGCTTGCAAGATCAGACAATCTTGGGTGTTTAAAACCTGTCCTAGGTATTGTGTACTTGATTGACCCAATCTAAAACTATAGAACATGAGCGCTAGTCCATAGAGCCACCTAATCTACTTCCAGGGTGGGAAGACTGTAGTCTGAAATACACGGAAAGGTATGAGAGCTCCTAACTATGGAGCCAACGGACCTGAAAGAGGGGCTACCCAAAAGATCTAGACAGTCATTGTTGTGGATCGAACTTTGCACTTCCTGTTATGCAGTGAGATACCTTACCGAATTTAGGTACCTGCCATTATATTAAGTTCTGCCAGAAAGCAGAAAAATCGCCATGCTAGATATGAGAGTTGTATAGAAGCTCAGTATCTTTAAAAAGAGTTACAAGTGCCAGCCCTGGAATGGTCTATAAACCGCTTGTACTGACCAGAGGTCCACACTGCAGATAACAGAAAGCTGTTATGTAGAGTACTAACGACTTCCGTAAAAGGTCAGAGACCCTACGTCCTAAATCCCGTTCTTTAGTCTGGATCTGCTTCGATTGGAAAAGCGGCCTGTATACAAAACAGGAGAGTTGTTAGCAGAGATGTGTGACTACTCAGAAGAACCATTCGTCATGACTCACAGAATCACTGCACACCTTGCCCATCAACCGCAGAGAATTATAATGAGACGTACTTATATAGACATATTTGCGTAACATACATATATATTTTGGAGTTCCGCAGTTTCTTTCTACATTATATATCACATAATGACAAAAGTTCTAATCGGTGTGGTGTTTGTACTCATATATCGCTGTTATTTTACTCAAGACAGTTCATATATTAAAATACACAATTGGTTTACACAGTGGTGCATGCCATTACTCCTGATCCAAGCTCTATTTTTCTCCCCTTATTTAGAAGGACTGACCATGTTGTTCTGATGTTATTGCAATAACTATTTCCGCTGGCAGGTTCTCTTAGCCAGCATACATAGCTAGATTACACACCTTAAATTAGGAGCCATAGCTCAGACACCCACAGCTTAAGCCTGGTGTTGGCCATAGGCAGTTAAAATGGCAGACTCCGAACTAAAAGTAGCTCTGAGAACGACGTCTGAAAAGACATAGCTACCTATAGCTATGACATCTGTATATGCTTCTATCTATAAGGAACATTTCGTACAGTAGAATGCAGAGACTTGGAATGCTTCTGTCCCATTCTTCTGCTCGCTCACGAATTTGCGTGCCTTGCGCAGGGGACATTATCGTGCCCAGGTAAAGAGTGTTAACGCACTAGGCAGTCACCCATACATAACCCACAAAGGACCTTCCAGATCACCAGCAACTGTAATGTATTGCTGGCATTACAGTAGGGGGAGGATATAAAATAAACCTGATATCAGCTCGTGGAGTGTTGTTGATGCTTTGCTTACTGAGCCACAGCATGAACACATTCATAGCCCCTTACTGGGAATCGAACTCGGGTTGTAGTTGAAACCTTACATCCTGCTGAAAACGCTGACAGACATGCTCCTATACCGTGCACGGTGTCATTTTGCTGCGCCAATTCAAGCCCCCCTCCATGGCTGCTTTCCACTATGGTAGCGAATACTATAACAAAACCACAATGAAAATGTCCAGTGGGTCTGGGGCAGGAGCCGCATGTTGATAGTCTTCCCCGAGACACAATGCGGATGTCAGCACTGTCTGCTTGCTGTTAGGGGAGGCAGGCACACTGCGGTTACAGTGTAATGGAGCGTACACACGGTCAGATTTGTCAGATGAACGATTGAACGATCTGAACGATTTGACCAAAGTTTTGAACGATTTGAACGATTGAACGATTTTTGACTGCATTAAAATGAATGGAATCGTCCAAGTCTGACTGCAAACCCATCAGATGTCAGATATCGTTATCTGACAAACGGGAACGCGCATCGTTGATCGTCCAGGCATGTCAGATATGAACGATTTTCCTTCAGATATGAACGACTGAACGATTTTTAAATCGTTATCGTCCATATCTGAAGAAAAAATCTGATCGTGTGTATGCACCATAACGCTGCCTGGGGAGTAGCCTCATGTCTAACAGCTCCCTGTAGGGGGATAGCCCTGGGGCACCCACACTCCATCACCTACCCTCCCTTCTAACAAGGAAGGTTGGGGCATACTTACCAGTCCTGCCGCCGGTGCATGGGTGGTAACGTAGACCCGGACACTAGCGCGTGCGCTTTGGCGGGTCTCCCCTCTGACTGTGGCCAGCAGCCAGGCTATCAGCCATGATCCCCGACACGAGCGCATGCGCTGTGGCGGGATCTCAGAGGCAGTTGACCAGGGACCCGGACACGAGTGCGTGCACTGTGGCAGGTCCCCACTCTGATAATGGCCAGTCTGTGTGGGCCAGACACCAGCACGTGCACGTGCACGGTGGGGGGTCCTCAGAGTGCGGCGGCATCCAATGATACAGGCAGAACTGTGGTCATACGGTCTGCCTGTAGGTTGAATAGAGTAGAATAAACAGAGGAAGGAAAAAAAAAAAAAAAAAAAAAAAGTTAAAAAGGGCTGAAGACAGCCCTCAGTGCTCCTGCTCCTCTCGGGCACAAATCGAAACAGAGTTCAAGTGGGGTATAGAGGGAGAGGAGCCAGCTACTCTCCTGAAGAAATTTAAAGTGCCAGGCTCCACTGTCGCCTGTCTATACCCTACTGTTTATACTCCAGTGTCCCCTAGTGGATGAGAAATTTGGATTTGCTCGTTAATCTACTTGGGGCCATATTCAATTTGATGTGAAAAGTCCGCTGCCGGACTTTGCCGACATCGGAGGTTTGGGTGCGAAAAAGTATCGTGCTAGTCCCCGCATTAAATTCCAAATCTGCGAAAACGGGACCTGGTGAAAACAAAGTGAGCAAAAAGTACTGTCATTTTTGGGGAGATTAGACTGACCCCCCTAAAGATGCTGTGACATGGGGTTCACTATGGGTACCCCCGTATAGCCTTGCTGAAGGTATTTTGGGTCTTTAAATAGTCTCAATAGGTGCCGTTTAGCGTCTTTGAATAAGTGATGAAGAATAGCATTTAGCAAGTTTTTTGGGGGGAAAAATGAATAGTCCCCGCAAATTGGGGGTACATGAAAATGGGTGCAAGCATATTTTAAAGTTGCTAATGTGAACTTTTAAAAATCGCGAAAATCCACCTGCTGCAACCACCTGCAATAAAAAAAAAAAAAGAAAAAAACACCTGTTACATATTTGCCCCCCCCCCCCCCCCCCCCCCCCCAAATCTATTTCACTAGTTTAGAAGTTTGATTTTTTTTTTTCACCCCCAAAACGAAAAAAAGTACTTTTTTGGGGTGCCCTGGGTAATTGAAAAAAAAAAAAAAGGTACAGTTTACCTTTGGGGGACAGTCCAAGGGGTGCTGGGTGGTTTCTGGAAGTATGCAACCCAAAATCCCAATTCTGCACTCCTTGGCTTTTCTATCCAAAACAAAATTAACCCTGTACTACAATCGGAGCAATTATGTTTTTTCACAGTCGCCTGGCAGTTTTACTGCAGCCGGCATACGAAGGCAGGCACAAGTAGTTGTTTATTTAAACTATAGTTGAATGGCCCAAACTATTGTAGGTTGATTGTATAATATTGAATACAGTTCAAGCCCCGTATAGTGGTGCAGGATGTTTAGGTTTACTTTAAACTGCAACTAACAGTGATGGATTCCATATAACAGCTACATAAAGTCCACCACTAAAGGGGAGATTCAATTAGCCGCAAGCTGCCACTGTGCATTTGCCGAGCAATGCGGTAGACAGCTTCTCTTCGCACCTTCATAGGGACGAGCATAATCTGCCTTCAGAAGTTAATGCGCGGATTTGGCACCTGATTCATGGAGACAATCCCCCGGTGTCATAATATTGACAGTACCAACTTTCATGACATCACTGATGAAGATCTAGTTATATGAATGTAATTTAGTGATCAGGTATCCAGAAGTTGTAACAGTGCTATTTTCCAGAGATAGTAGCACAAAGGCAAAGACCAGCTGGAATTCGGATAAAGTTTAGTAACATAAAATAGAGACACTAGGCATAGAGTCTCCTTTCCGGTCTGTTGCCAAAGCTCCAATATTGTTTTTTTATGTCATTTCTTTATGTTCACAATATTTGCCCTGATTGTTTGATATCAGTCTTGTTCAATTTATAAAATGTAGGTTTCTTGTTTTCCCATGAAAATAAACACAACTGAAAAGAAAGAAACATTAGAAAAAATAAAAAATAAAAAAAAGAGAGGGACTCTAACCCACCTACCCCCAAGCAATAGATTTTACTGTGCAGCATTTGCTTACACAGCACACATGGACCATCCATCAAATGGGTAAACAGGGAGATCTTTTAATACCAGATGTCCCCTCAACACAATTTTAGAAGGTACTTAATGATAATGCATTCTAACATTTAATCTCAAGTAACAGGGATCATAGGAAGCTTTAGGAATACAGAATATTTTATGCAGACTTACCTTTTTGTATTCATTGAGGCTTTCATCATCCATTTGTTTGTTAGTGGATCAAATAACTCCATGGTACCCAAGTGTTCATTTCCATCATGACCACCAACAGCATACACCTTGCCTGAAAAACATTAACAACCAGCATTCAGTCATAATGATACACACCATATAGCACAACTGTCTGAATACATAGTACTTTGCTAAAAGGAGTGAACAGTAATATAGGGGCCTTTGTATTAATAATCACTGCACTGCCACGATTATTAATGGTCATTAACCTGACAGAAGGGGAAATCTTGTTTAACATGAAAATGTCAATGTACTACGATAACCACTGTCCCTGAGAGTTACATCCCCGGCATATCCACAGTGTCAGTTACCAAAGCCAGGCGAAGGCTGCGGGGAGAGGGATCGTATTACATTCCCTCTCCTCCAAAAATGCCTCCATGGAAATAAAGTGGTTTATGCCATCTGCGGATGGTGTAAACCAATGCGGCCAACTCCAAAAAGCTCTGCATTTCGGAGTTCAATACACAGGGGTCAGACCATAGCCCCTATTGATTATAATAGGACTTGCTTAAGCTGGCCATACACGCTAGAATTATCGGGGTGATCCGCCCGATATCTGCGGATCGCCCCGATAATTGTAGCCTGTGGGGGTGCGACTGAGGGTTAAATATTGCTCGGTCGGGCATGCCGGATTGTCCAGCATGCCCATCCGATAAGATATTTACCGGTAAACTGTCGGCCGCATCGGGCAGTGTATGCCCAGCCGCGGCCGTCAGACAGATATTTCCTGTGTTCCTTCCCATGGAAGGAACAGGGGAAATGTCTCCTCCCCCAAGGGCGGAGCGCAGATGTCTGCCAAATACACTGATATAGCTCAGTGTATGCCGCAGACATCTGCGGCTGGCAGACTGCCAGATAAAATGTGTCGGTCTGACAGACATTTTATCTGGCCGTGTATGCCCAGCTTTAGTCTTTGCAGGAGATTTCTGTGAAATCTCCTAAATTAGGATATTAGTACATAATAATTCATAAAATTATACTGAAACTGCCGTTTCTACAGATGTGTCCTCACTCATCTTTGCTGTAGTCGCGCAAACATCCCCTCTCGGTGCGTCCCTGGTTCATGAGACTGCTAGTGCCGAGCGTCTTTTTTAATGTTTGCCGAAAAAAAAAAAAAACTAGGACGCACCAAGAGACTGATTAGTAACTTCATACTTGTATATCTATGTGCAACTGAGTCTTTCAATCAGCATGCAAAGTGCTACGATGCAGCGAACTGTCAAGTTCCATTTACAGCCTCGGTCGCACACAGATATACAAGTGTCACATATCAAATTAATCAGCAGTGTCTCCTGGTGCGTCCTAGTCACATCACATTTTTTGACGCTAGCAGAGTTGCACAGGACCTGGTGGCTCACTCACGCCAGGCATATCGCACTGCATGGCGCATTGAGGCTAGTTGAGCAAGGACACATCTGTATATACCTTTATGAAGGAAAGGCTTGAATAATAGGCAATATGATATACATGTGGAAAATATGCCTTCTGTCTAGATGCTACAACATTGGTTGTGACCATTACAAAACAAATGTTTTACTGTCACAGGAGACCTTGGGGCATAGGCAATGGCTCTGCCGTCGGGCACCACATAGTTAACTTTTGCTCCCAGGATGCATCATGGGTCCCCTCCTATACCCCGCCCCCAGGCCAAGGCACCTTCAGTTATGCAACAAGCCCATGGAAAGGGAAAGTGAAAGAAAGAGAAAGACAGTGACAGTCTGGAACACACACTGATCACTGAAAGGAGACTGACCAGAACACAACCCATCTGAAGCACAAAGGCATCAGGGTGGGAGTCCTGTGGACCCTATGGACTTCGTAGAAATAGAGATAAAGGTAAGTTCTCACCATATCTCTTATTTTCTACTGCAGGGTCCATAGGGCTCTACAGGAGGCCTTGGGGATGTCCCAAAGCAGTCCCTTCAAGGGTGGGGACACTCCTGTGCAGAAAGGAGAATCCGCCACCCGAAGGAAGCATCCTGAGAGGCAAAAGGTGTCAAATGCGTAATACCGCACAAAAAAGTATGGACAGAGGACCACTTAGCAGCCTTACAAAGCTGAACAGCCGAAGCGCCACGACGAGCTACCCACGAAGGACCCACAGACCGAGTGGAATGAGCCTTAACGGAGGGTGGCACTGGCAGACCATCACGAGTGTAAGTCAGATTGCCTAACCCCAAGATCCACTGGGGGTGCCTAACCCTCCCTGGGGGGTGCCTAACCCCAAGTCCCCCCCCGGTGCCCTAAAC
This sequence comes from Taudactylus pleione, assembly GCA_031769625.1. Taxonomy (NCBI): domain Eukaryota; kingdom Metazoa; phylum Chordata; class Amphibia; order Anura; family Myobatrachidae; genus Taudactylus; species Taudactylus pleione. The sequence goes on along the minus strand of JAUIMM010000702.1, from coordinate 6,484,775 downwards.
CTAACCCTCCCCCCCCCCGCGCGCCTGTCCGCTTGCGGCACCCCGGCATCCCTTCGATCGGGATGCCGGGCGCCTGTCTCCCGGCGTCGGGGAAATGACAGGCGTCTAGATATAGACGCCCGGCATGTCACCCTCGCCAGGATATGACAGTCGGGAAGCAGGCTGCCAGTATTAAGGCAGCCGGTTTCCCGACTGTATACCAGGCTGAATACGAAGAACACCTTGCATAAAAGGTGCGGCTATCAAGAAGAGGAGCAATCCTACTCTGAAACCACACAGAAAGGGCAGAAACATGCACCTTCAGAGAATCCACGCCGTCAAAGACAGGCGACCCAAGTCCGGGTAAAGGCAAGGACCTTGAGACAACAGGTCCGGATGTTGAGGCAACAGCCACAGGGTGTCGATGGACAGATAATGAAGATCCGAGTACCTGTGACACAGGGCAATGCCGGAGCCACTAGTAGTATCATGCCACCCTCTTCACTGAACTTCCGCAGAACTCGAAGTAGGGAGAACGGAGGAAAAAGGTAAGCAAACTGGAATGTCCACTTGACCGACAGAGCGTCTACTTAAAGAGCCTCTGTGTCTCTTGTTCAAGACCCGAACATCGGCAGCTTGCGATTGTGACGAGATGCCATGAGGTCCATCTCTGGAAGGCCCCACTTGTCCACCAGGAGTTGAAATACGTCCTGGTGAAGAGACCACTCCCCTGGATGCACGTCATGACGGCTGAGGAAGTCGGCTTCCCAGTTTAGTACGCCTGGTATGAACACCGCTGACATGGCAGGAAGATTGTCATCCGCCCATGCCAGAATGCAGGACACTTCCGCTAGAGCTGCTTGACTTAGAGCTCCTCATTGACTGTTGATTTAAGACACCATCGTGGCGTTGTCAGACAGAACCTGCATGGGCTTTCCGTGTAGTATGCTTCTGGCTAGTTGTAGAGCCTTGAAGACCGCCCGAAGTTCCAGTATGTTTATGGGAAGGGCGGACTCGTCGTCTGTCCACCTTCCCTAAAAGAAGTGTGGGCCTATCACTGCGCCCCAACCCCTGAGACAGGCATCAGTCATCAAAAGGACCCAGTCCGGAATCCAGAAGGGGCGCCCCTTGGTGAGGAGAGTCGTGTGAAGCCACAAAGACAGAGACAGACGCACTGCCGGAGAGAGCACCAGCGTCTGAGTTCGAATCCGATGAGGCGATCCATCCCACCTAGAAAGGATCAGTCTGCAGAGGCCGGGAATGAAACTGAGCATACTCCACCATGGTCGAATGTCGACACCATGGAGCCCAGCAACTGCATTGCCGCGTGAACATACACTCGGCGATTGTGCAAGCAGGAGATCTTTTCCCCAGTCAGGAAGATCCTCCGCTTCTGTGAATCCAACAGTGCCCCTAGATGGAGAATCCTCTGAGGGAATTACCCACCCGTGAGATTGGAGTACTGAAATAGTCAGTTGGAGGTGGTGGAGAAGTACCTCTGGAGACCTGGCTAGGAGCAAAAGGTCGTCCAGGTAAGGCAACAGGCGGACCCCTTGTAGCCGCAGATGGGCTGCCATTACCACCATAATCTTGGTAAACACCCTCGGAGCAGTAGACAGGTCAAACGGCAGGGCCTGAAACTGGTAGTGTTGCTGTAGCACAGCAAACTTGAGAAACTTCATGTGAGCCAAGGTTATTAGTATAATAAACCGCAGGGTTTCCATTTTGAACAGAGGTACTTGTTCAGGGACTTTAGGTTGAGGATAGGCTGGTAAGAACCATTTGGTATCGGTACCAGAAAGGTTTGAATAATAGCCCATCCCCCTCAGAGGGTCTGGGTACCGTAACAATGACTCCTGACTGGAGCATATGACTTTCTGGATATCCAAGGCCTTGTTCTTTTGCGCCTGAAGTCCCGCGGCGAAAAAACGATGTGGAGGCCTGCTGCTGAAGGAGAGGGCGTACCAGTGAGAGACCACTACCCTTACCCAAGTGTCTGTGGTGGTCTGGCACCAGCACTGGGCAAACTGAAGTCAGCCCCCCACCTTGGTATCCCCCAAGGGAAGGCCCACCAAGTCAGACCGAGGGTTTATGGTCAGGCTTGGCAGCCGAACATCTGGTGCTCCAAGCCTGCTTCTTAGGTTTCGCAACCTTCTTGCTTCCTGCAGGCCTAGGAAAGGACTGAACGTTAGATTTTCCTTGAGGAAAATATGTCCGAAAGGACGATGTTACTGATCCCGAAGGAATCAGGGCTGAAGGGAGACAGGCAGACTTTGCAGCTGCCAAGGTATCCACAATCTTGTTCAGATCCGGACCAAATAACACCTTTCCATTAAAGGGTAAACACTCCAGCCCTTTCTTAGACTAAGCATCCTCCCTCCAAGACTGTAGCCATAGGGAGAGACGCGCCGAAATGGCTGCAGCTGAAATCCTGGATGTTAGGAGGCTAACATCCAACACAGCCTCATTGACATATGTGGCTGAATCTCTGAGATGACCTAGCAGTTCGATCTGCTCACTGGTAGCATCCAATGGCAAGGACGACTCCAGAGAGTTCGCCCAACGTTCCATGGCCTGGCCATCCAGCATATGGCCATAGTCAGTCTTGAAGCCCCTCCTGAAAGGGAATAGATGGACTTCAAACACACCACCTTTTATATTCATTACATCCTTTAAGGATGACATGGACCGCATAGGTAGTGTCGCATTTTTTACCAGGTGTGTAATGTGAGAATCCACCTGCAGAGAAACTTCCCATTTAGAGAAATAATTTTCTTCAAACGGATAAGTATAAGTTAACCACTTTTGAGGCTGAAACAGTTTACCTGGAGATTTCCAAGCCTCCTCCAAATGCTCCACTAACTGATGAGACAGCGGAAAGACCGTAGCAGTACTTTTTACCTCTTTGAAATAAGCATGTTTGGATTTGGCAGCCGGGGCGTTCTCATTCCCTATTTCCATGGCCACACGTACCGCATGTATAAGGCCTTGTACATACATTTTTGACTTCGGCTCAGCATCCCTCTGTGGGGGCTCAGTCTGATAAGTCGTCCCTGGTGGTCCAGTGGCAGCGCAGGCTGTAATGCCTGGCTCCACTGTGCAGCCGTCCTAAGGGAGCCCCCAACCTTGAGGACCACCGGACTGTATCAGCAGGTGCCTACCGCAGACGCCTGCTACTTACCTGAACAACGTCCCCGTAAGATCCTGCCACAGTCCAGGGACCCTCCGGGGTCCCCTACTAGCCGAGACCCCGGAGTCCCTGCCGAGATCCCTGGATCAGTAGCGGCATCTCGGCACCAGCGGGGTGGCGGAGCACAGCACGGACGTCCGCTGGACGGTCAGTGCTGAGCGCTCATCTTGTCTTCTGGGGCTGTCTGCGCAGCCCCTCTTGCAGTGACCAGACTCTGGCCAGGAACCAACTAAACTGAAGGTGCCTTGGCCTGGGGGCGGGGTATAGGAGGGGACCCATGATGCATCCTGGTAGCAAAAGTTAACTATGTGGTGCCAGATGGCAGAGCCATCGCTTATACCCCAAGGTCTCCTGGGGAGACCTATGGACCCTGCAGTAGAAAAAGCAGTTCTTTCGTGAGACACATTACATTTATTTTGCTCCTCAGTTTGCATTCGAACTTAAAAAAAAAAAAAAAAAAAAAAAGTGACGTACAGTTTATTGGTATTCATTTAGGAGGACACTTGTATTATATGCAATTGTGTAATTCGAACATTTTCGTACTCACCTCCCACAGAGATTACACCAACGTGTCTTCTACGACTGCTCATTTCTGGGCCAAAGAACCAACTGTTTCTGCTTACAGAGTAGCATTCAATGCTGCGAAATGGGTCCCCGGAGCCTCCACGTCCACCCACACAGAACAGCACACCTAACAGGGAGGACAGACACTCCATGTCAAAGATTAAAACTGCTGCAATAAAACTATCATTTGATCTGAGGGAGGGGATATAATGTATTGAATGCAGCTCAGAGTAATACTATTATTTTTGACATTTGCGCAGTCATGAAACAATTTAGAGTAATCCCTAAATACAATCAAGTACAGATGATAACTGACTCGCATGCCTGCAACCAATCCTTTACAGGCGTAATCAAGCACTCAGGGCTGACTGTAAAGTCCTTTAATTGGGCTCTAATTGGCTGTTGATGCAACTGGCTATTTGTGCCACCGTTTGAAATTTGCAGTTATTTAATCTGCAATTCAAATTAATGGATCAATAGCACAATACAGACGTATGTGCATCTGATGCTGTTAACCTTTGCATGGAATGCCAGGAATACGATAATCGTCAGACATTAACTTGGACTCAATAGTTCATGAATCATTAACAAGTGGAGTGGCCTTGGTCACTCCCCAAAATTCGCCTTGTTTTAAAGTCACTGAGATCTCTTATTATAGCCATGCTAGCCATAATTCTAGGCAAACCAGCATCTTTCTACAGGAAAGAGACCATGCATGTATGCATGCTGGGATAATATTTAAGTAATCTACGAGCCATAGTAGTGTTAAAGTCCTTTCATTCAATATGCTCAGTATTCCTCCCTTACCCTGTAATGTGCATTCTTTTCTCAGTTACCTCTAATACACATACCCTAGCCAAACAAGAATGGTCTGCCCCTGATGTCACTATAAGCAGTGTTCTGCCACAGACTGACCTTTGTGCGCCTCCAATTATAATTCTACAAAAGTGTACTATGAACTGATGTGTGAAATCCAGATTGTATGCAGTTAGATCACACATACATGCAGTTTGCTCATGCTGTAATTAGGCTGCTGAATAAGAATATGGTCTACATTTCTAAATGCTGTTTGAGGCATTTTCGGTTGTACTGAAAAGATCTATTTTGTGTAAGGTCACTGACATTGCAATAGAGAGAAAAAAAAAAAAGTCCCCACAAACAATAAGCCTGTTTCGTAAAACTACTTAGCTAATCAGTTTTATTGGCATCAGTACATTTATTGTGTAGATTTGCCCAGCCCAGAGATTTCTACCACTGGCACGTGAAGAGGGTTTAAGTTCAGTGTTTACAGTTAGGTTTTAGGATCATAATTTAAAAACCTGTTCCTTTTCGATCCCTAAACAGCAGCAAATTCTGTGTCAAGTTGAACATAATGAGAAGAGGGGAAAAAAAAAAAGAAAAAAAAAAAAAAAAGAAGACTTCTAACCACAACATGCTATGGAAAACTTGTTTTCTTGTTTGTTTTAACTGTAACAGCAACCAGAATATTGTTGGGGATTAGGATGAATTAAGTTTCTTGGAATAGTTGCTAAGGTTGACAAACTATATTAACTACTCCTAACAATTTACTACTCCAACACACATATATACATATTATATTATATAAAATACTGATTACCGGCAGTATGCTTCCTTGGTGTGGTGCGGATCGTGTAAACAAAGTCAGGGACAGCACGGCTGCTTAGATGCAAGTGGTAGTTTCTAGCTTCATCCAGCAGATCTCTGCATTTCAAGTTCTGTTTGATGAGGTCTTCCTTGGCCACAACAGACATGAGGAATTCAATGGGTAACAAAGGCAGACGAACCTGAGAAGTGGGATTGTCTTTTTTTTTTAAAAATCCACACAATTAAGAAAGAAACCAAAAGAAAAACCTAAAAACAACTACTATATATTATGGCCTCCTGTAGTGCATACTATTCACAAGTCATGGAAAATTTCTAATTAGAATTACCTGAGAAAGCATTTCATGGAGCCATACTTCATGGTGCTGTGGGTTGGCACGGAGCCACTTTATGGATGCACTGTAGACCTGCCTCTCGCTCTCAATGTTAAGGTCTCCAGAAGATAGCAATTTGTGTAGGTGCTGAGGTGACATGGTGACAAAGTCCTCACATTCCACTACCTCTGGGAAATGGTCACAGGCATAGCGGTCAGCCATGTCCATTAAGTCCACCCGATTGTGGCTCTCAGCAAATGCTCTAACAGCCAGGCAGTTAGAGGGGTGAAAATGTAGTTTCATGTATTCACAACAAGCCTTGGCGACTAACTCCACTTGGAGTATACATGCAGCATACAAAAGTGGTTGGACGTTATCAACAGTGAGGGTCACTTGGGATGAATATGCAAACTTCACTAGGTCTTCAATGGCATCACCATCAAAGTCACGTATCTCAATTAATGTTTGTTTTGCTTCTGCCATATCAGAGAGGAACATTGCGCGGAAATACGGTATCACGCAGGCCAACACAAGCTTGTGACAAGAAATCAGCTTAGAACCAACCTGTGCAAGTAATGAGAAATCATGGGTTACAAGATTCACGTAATTAGAACAGAATCGTTCATAAAAATATTCAAACAGCACTGAGTTGATGTACTTTAAATACTGTATGTCCAATATGCACTTATCCATCTTTGTCAGTCTGCACTCACTGTATGGCCAGACAGGTCTTTTAATGTTATGAAAATGTGCATGACACACTTCAAACTTTTACTAGCACAAGGAAAGCCACAAGTTGTATTCAAGAACTTGAAAAGCCATTTGCAGTGCAGTTATTAGATATCAAGTATACGCTTAGATGGGCTAAATGTTGCTAGACACCATTGAATGTCATACAATTGCACAGTGTTTCCGTAAAAGCAGGGTATGGTGAAAGTAAGTTACCACTTAGAAATGGTTAACTTAATATGCTAATCAGCATTTGGGGGGCAGCGACCAGGATGTTCTACAAAACGGGGGTACGATGGTTATACGATCTTGTCTCTTAGAAAGAAACACTAGGACCTGCAATGCCGGCAAATGGGCGTCTGTTACCTTTACCTGTTCCTAAGGCATTAGCATTTTTTTTAGCATCGCTGTTACGCCCAAAGGCACAGCAGTCATGCTTTTACCGTACAACTCTTAAACACCCCCATAGCTACTTAGACTTGTCGATCACTATAGTTATGTGGGCCATACATCTAAACGCTGATACCCAGTTGTGCCGATGCCGATGATTGTCGATTTGTCAAATGAACGACAAAAAAAAAAAAAAAAAAAAACCTCCAAAAATCCCTGACTCCGACCATTTGCCAGTATCAAAATTATCCACCACGTTGAATTTTCACGATACTCCGACCCAGGCGTCGGCAGAATGGGGAATTGCCCTGATAGAAACTAGATGTATGGGCCCCATTAGCTAAAAATTTAAAAAGTTAAACAAGGTCATGGTCGTCACAATTACAAAAGGAAAAAATTAAGAGGGGAACCACATGGTCCCTAACATTTGTCGCTTTGCTTAATTAGCACAACCCACTTTTTTCTGCTAACAATGTTAAAGTAAAATGCAGCATAAAAATCTAACAAAAGCTTTTAGTTCCATAATAATCTTAATTTCTCTGGCTATGTCCATGTTAGTATTGGTAAAGGTGACGTTAGAATTTAATGGTTTTTTTGCTCAGCACACAAAAAAGGTTTGAAAAATTGACATTAATGGTGTATATGTGCTCTGACATCATACATCCAAGGAGGATTTAAGTTCAAGGCAAACTAGCTGATTGAGAAGAAATGAACTGTATTCATTGGGGAATACAGGAATACAAAGGGAGGACCTCTACTTCTTTGCATGAATGAGGCAGGCTTATAACATATGGAATAAGTTCATACGTGCAATTTACCCTAAAGTAGGCAGATATTTAATCTCAATTTGCGTGGCTATTTTGTAATATACATCCCCTTCATTAGATCCTGCCTTACAGATTACTGAAACTCATTACTGACTGGTTTACTCATCACGAACCATTTTGAAAGGGACTACTAGAGTACTTTGCCACAATATTAACCTGGGTTATAACCATTAGCCATTACTGTGATAAGGACAAGGATTTATTAATGTAACCTGACCCTCAATGCTGCACTCACCTTTATGTCCTTACCGGTAATTAGGTTACCTTGATTTAAACACATACATGCCTTGCCTGTTCTGCATTTAGCAGTGGCCGAATTACTCACCTCCAGGCCCCTCCTCCTCACAATCAACTACACGGCACCAATACAGACTCCTGCCTCCGGCATATAACCACTCACAGATTATTAACATTTATTCAAGGCTTATGCAGAGAGGGCACACTGTCTTTACAAAGCGCACACACTAACCAGATTTCTAAATCAGGAAGAAGAGACAAAAATGAACAAGCCATAAAATGCTCTACCAAAGGTGCATATTTAGAATTTATCATAACTTGGTCCTGATGATCATCATTTCTTATCACCGCATATATCACCTGAACTTAATACTCACACACATAACAGGCAGATCCTGTCCCTAGGCGTAAGTAGTAAAAGTGATTACTACTGGGTTCAGACCCCAGCCACACTACTGCACATGCATGGTCTACTGACTACACATGTGCTAGTGGACTTTACCAGGAGAAAAAAAAAAAAACACACATTGGCACCCACAGGAAAAAAATAACAAAATGGTCGCTACAGAAAAATTAAAATAACCAGCTGAGGTGGTTTACAATCATCCCTGTCCAGTCTCTCATCAGCTGGGGAAGCGCAGTCACACTCAGTGACTGAGCACACAGTGCAGGGCTGGGAGCAGAGTGCAGGCATGCAACACGGTGTGCGTGACCTATGTCAAGCCGCCGCGTCTCCGTAGGCCACAGTCCGTGTGCGCCTGAGCCTCCCTGAAGAGTTCAGCACTGCCCTGGCCAGCAGTACAAGTAAAGTCAGTTCTGACTGCACTGACCTCGCGGCACACTTGACAACCGCTCGTGGCACGCTAGTGTGCCACGGCACATTGGTTGAAAAACGCTGCACTGGGTGCTTAGCTTTCACATCTTATGGTGCATACACAGTATGATCTGTACCACAAACAACTTGAAAGATCTTTCAAAAGATATCTTTCCGTGAAGTCACCCTGCCACATCTCTGAACAGGGAAAGTTGACAACATCGTCTAAGTTGGCCTGCATGCATGGACGATGAAATAGCTTTATCATCTATGCGGGAATGCGCATTGTTTGTCATTGTCAGGTTGGTGACTGCAAAAAAGTGAACGATATCAACGATATAGTTAATGAAAGTCGTACCGTGTGTACGCACCACTCATGCAAAAAGAAAAAAAGGTTTTACTGCCTTAGGCACATAGTACAACCTTCTTCTACAAACTAAAACTTTATATTAAAAATAAAAAAAATGATGTTTTGTTACAGTATAGGTTTACCAGTTTGTTCACCAGAAATGGCCAGACATAACTAAACTCGGGAAAAGGAAAAAAAAAATATATGAACTTACAAAGAAAATAAAATGATGAAGGCGTACAAAAGACAACATACAAGCCTACTTTCTTAAGGGAGGTATTCACTTAGCAATTTAACCAAGCGTTTGCAAGAAAACAACCTCATTATCGCGCATGCATCGGGCATGTTTTGGTCGGAAGCAACCAGCGATTCGCGTGCCCACTGGTCGCTTCCGACATCGCCCGTACATGCTCGTCAACCTGACGATCTTGTCAGGTTCACATGTGCGGGGATGAGGGATGTGCCTGGACTGAACGAGAACATTCAGTCTAGGCACATCACTAGATATACAAACGAGAGCACGACAGCAATGTCGCAATCGTGCTCTCGTTTGTATATCTATAAGTGGATACCCGCCTTTATAATCAATAACCCACCGCACGCAAATAACAGAATATAACCATTCAATGAATCTTGAAAGATTACTTAGGGAATATTGGTGCATTCGGTTTAAAAACAAGACTATAAAACAAATTATATTAAACCAGGGAGTAAGGCCTTACTGAGCATGGAGTAGCATGCATCTTATTTGCGCTACTGCCGCCATCTCCTGTTTAATATCCTGCTAAAGGGGACTTCTGCTTGCAATTGATATCTAGTGTGGAGCCTGCCGTCTGGCTCCTTAGCGCTGGAGTAAGCTTTTTCTCCTCATAGACCCCCTTCTGGTCTACTATATGGACCAGGGGCGACTTTTCTGCCCGTTTGCCTCTACTTTGAGATGATATACCCTCCAATGTCACCAGAAAATAATTTCTCAAGGGTCATGTGTACCCATAAGTCTGTAGGTGCCAGAATGTGACAGAACACTTAATGCTGTCAACCTTTTTTTGATGGCTTTAAAAAATAAATAAATAAAAAGCTTTAAGATTGTGATCATACATACAAAAAACAATACCTAGAGCCATTAAAGTAGTAAAAAGTAATGTACTCTTATAAAAAGCTAACCGTCTCGCAGAACAGTATATAGAACATAATTGACATGCAAATGGTTGATGCCCCGAGATGACCGAAAGTTTGAATGTTAGAATTATTAGCAACAAGTTAGTACGGAGTTCAATCGAAGGGAGTCATGTACAATAACTTAATTGCAGTTAGGAGTAATCCGCAATGTTGATTACATTCGGAGTTGTGTGTGTAAGTGAGATCAGGGGTCCCTTTGAAAATGGACCCTTAAGAGTAGATAATTAAATGTAGAGCAAGGAGTTTTCCGAGCTATGAATATACAGCATGTAAAGTGTATTTCAGAAAACAATAATGACAGAAGTGTCAGTTTCCCCACTTGCCAAGGAGAAGCAACAGTTTAGTCTTTTTATGGAAGACTTTCCTCACACTTACGATTCCAAATACCCCAGGTTGTCTAGTCATCTAGAGAAAGCCAGCAGATAAATGCGATTCTCTAGAGACAGGGGCCATTGTATTAATATAATTTACAAGGAACATGACAGATCTTTATATGAAATTCTGACTGGGGGAATTCCAGAAAATGGCCGGAGCTTATAAAAGGCATTGCCAAACGGAAGCTATATAACCACAGCAGCTTCCCAAATTGTGGACCTATTATAGTTATGTTTGATAAGTATACCTTACTAAATTGATGCTCTGTGGACTGGAGATTATATTGCTAGCACGTTTACAAAGACATATCTTAGTTTTGGGATATTTTAGCTAAACGTTACCCGAGTGATATGTGACTGATTAATATTTCAGTATTCAAAGCACCCTTAATGTAAGATCCATAGCCTGTAATCAGCGGCTGCTTGCGATTACGACAATTGTTGTCTATCAGGGCAAGTCGCTGACAAAGGAGAATTGAAATTAATATGAAATAGAAATGCTCCATATATAAATGAAAGCCCCCAGTAGCACTAACCAGTTACAGAGACCCTAGGGCTATATTACACTAAACAAACTAATGAATGAGGTATCGCCCTGCTATAATGGAAAGAAATTTGCTCAGAGCAGGACTGGTAGAACTGTGGAGGATGCTATGGGGGTTATTTGTCATTTGATTGTTTTGCTTCTGAATTTATTGCATATTTCAATTTTTATTCCTTTTAAACCAACACTCGCCTCTTTGGCTCTTCCCAGCACCACTGGGCTGTCAGACTGGGATAATTAAAAACATTGCCACCTAAGTGGTCCTAGTATATTGGCAAGTGGTTCCTAGAATGCCTGCTCAATATACCAATAGAGTTTAAAAAAAAAAAAAAAAAAAAAAGTGGTAAATAAAGACAATAAAAAAGAAAAAATACAATATTGAATTAACTAGCACACTCAGTGAATACCCTAAATCAACTTATTATGACAATATTTCTCTCTCTCATAGTTCAATGAGACAAACAAGTGACCCAAACTGAATGACTGCGGCCTGAATGGAATATGCATCATTAGCCCACCTGCCAGCGGGGTGAAGAGGCGACTAGCTGCACAACCAATGACACGCCTTGTTAATTGTGCAAACAAGCCATTTGTCATGACCAGAGCATGCAATCAGCTTGCTATGATTTCCCCCTACCACATCATTTCTTAATGATCGAGAAGGGTCTCAGAATAAAGAATAAAGTTAAAAGCGGGCTGCCTTTGAGAATTTTATTATAATGTTTTATTTAGATTATTAGAGGCCATTAGTTCTGTGAAAAATGGACACCCACAACCCAACAGTGCCATACAGACGCTTAATGTTTTTCATCACGAGTCTGGTAGTCCCTGGGAGCATACGCAACACTGGACTTCTTTGTTTAATTTTTATTACCCCTCACACCCCTTTCTTTCCATAGAGACAAGAGTCTAATGTTGATCAGGATGGGACTGGATTCCAATATGACAATGGGGCTTCAACACTAGAGGCTTTTGGCAGGTTTACAATATAGCAGAGGGAAAATCTCCAGTTTTAACAAAAACCAGTAACTTCATTGTTAGTGATGGAGAACTACACTTCCTACTCATTTTAATAGGCCATAATTTCTTTATTTCATAGGAGTCATCAGTCCAATTAGCACCAACCCTATCCCATCTGTAAAAGGTCCACCTGTAAACAGGCGTAAGTACGCAAACACACGGTTCCATCGCCACACCCTCTGAACTCCATTAAAGCCGAAAGCCCCTTCAGCACCCAGTTACACCACTTCACCAGCAAGCAGATGCAAATGGAGTTGCGCATGACACTGAATTTGCAGTACTTTTCGCCTACTTGGCGTGTTTTCGCGGCCAAAACACGCCAAGTAGGCGAAAAGTCCAGCATGAGAAACTAATTGAATATGGCCCATAGTTTTAAGTTTCACTGTACTGTATGGACAACTTTACAATTGACGTTATCACACAGTAAATTTGCCACAACGATTATTTCAATGAAGGTCAAGTGAATATAATGTTTATAAGGGTTGGGTACGGGACGCCGGCGCTCAGGATGCGGTGCTCAGAATCGACGCCGGCATCCTGAGTGTTTTAGGATACAGACACCTGTTGGTAAGTGTCTTAACCCTCACTGCAGCATAAACCTATCCTTCCCTCCCATAGCCTAAACCTAACCCTTTCCCCCTGCAGCCTAACCTAACCCTCCCCCCAATTCTTATCGTCGGGATTCCGGCGCCGGCATTCTGAGCACCAGCATCCCGACAGCCAGGACAAACTACATCCCGTTTATAAGTCACAACCTGCATGACTGCAAACCAAAATGTGTTCCCTCTTTAATGGAAATGTTATCCAGACTGAACAGCTTCATGCACCCAGGGATATTTGTGTGTTGGGCCAGAGATGTTCTCTTTAGCTAGTACCATGAAATAAATAACTTTTCAACTGAAAGCATAACACAAGCAAATATAGATAAACAATACACTTTTCCAGAAGTTATTTGGCTTGATTTCCGGTGTGTAGGAATACCAAATACTTATGTAAGGTATGAGTCTAGGAACAAAGTGTTACATTTCTAATTTATTTTAAAGAACGAGGATGTCAGTACTAGTAGATTGAGTGTAATCTAGATCTATCAGCATGTTAACATGCTTGATGCAATCTAAAACTAATCTCCCCATCTGCATCATTTCACTATTGAGGCTTTCCATAGTTCCTTGACTAGGCTTCCCTTTACTAATCACTGTGTTTGGTGACTGGGTGGCCAGAAACTATAGGAATGGTTCACACTTCATATATTGGAGCCTACAGTAGACAATCACAGCCGTGTTCTGAGACCAGGGTGGCACAATGTAAGGCACGACCCATGGCCTCCATAGCCAGCAGACATTAATAAACGTCACCTGGGTATAAAACACAGTCACAAGTCTGTGAAAGGCAGTCAGGGAGGGGTTAAAGGTTAGTCTAAAAACCTACATCACATGATTACTTGAAGTATTTGATTATAAACTTTTATATACAACTTCAATCATAATGTGATCTGGTTCTGCCAAGTAATTGAGTGTGCAGAGTATATAGAGCTGTTGGGAACTTGCCATTATCAGCTTATTTTCTTTGTAATGTTAGAAAGCACCAATATCATCAGAACCACTTGATAGTCAGGGTAAAGACTCCGGGGGGCGATTACACATATATAACAGCAGTCAAATATTGCTAGTTGTCAGATTGCGAGGAAAAAATAGCAATGTAACTGATTGCATAGAAAAGTTACCTTAAGAGTGACATCACATAGCTCACCCACTTCATAGAAACGTAGAAGTGAGCTGTGGAAATCCTTCCATGCCTCATCAGCTTCAAAGACAAATGAGCCATCACTCTCACTGTCACTTGTAAATGACTTGTCCTGATGCAGCTTCCTTTTGCCCTTTGTTTGCTGTGGTTTGATTTGTCCAGGTAGCATAGACTGCGATGCCATCAGGAGCATGAACAAATCCCAGCAGAGCCAAGTACTTCATATTAATGCGCACAGACAGTAAATGCAGCCATCTTGATCTGTAAACGTAAAATACATAACTCAATGAGGTTCACAAAAAACAAAACAAAACACGAACAGCACTAAAAGTATTTTGTTTTTGCAAAAGAATACAAATGCTTAAAATGACCTCTGTACATGCCCAATGTGCAGGATTTTCTCAAAGCCCCAGGTTTTTGTATTAACAGAAAGGAATAGTGATTATGTAAGAGACAAAAACAATGTCACTCTAGTAAACAGTAGGCTACTAGTGGGCTTAGCAGCCGGTTAATAGAAACCAGATAAAAGCCTGCCTCATGATTTTTTTTTTCCTATCATTTTTATAAATAAAAATGTATAAACACTGAATAATATATTATGTATTGAAATTTAGGCAGCTGCATAGGTGGTTATTGTTCCATAACTGTGTATATTCCTTAAGACTACAAAGAAATCCAATTTAATTCCATAACACCAATAGAATTGTGGATTCCTTTCCGACACACTAACAAACATCAGTAACATAGCAAAAGCAACTAATTGTATTTAAATTTGCATCTTACAGTTCTACGGCTATACAGAATCCGAAGCAGCTCATTTGTATGACTAGACAGGAAAAACAGGTTTACTTGCTTGCTATTTAACACAATTAGCCAGTAACTATGGAAACATTCAGTAATGAGCTAGATGTTGATATGTGAATCTGTAGTTTATAGTCACTCTTAAGTTGGGTACACACCTATACAATCTTCAATTGGGTACACAATTGTGACGCAGCAACCGACTGGCATTTGCGCTGACCACACAGCAGTTTTGGTAAACACAAATACCAATCGGCCACTCCATAGGGCAATTCAATTCAGCTAGATGAGAATAGTGCCGGGAAGGAGTTGCTGGAGCTATTCAATTGACCGCGCTATTAAGTCCGACTACAGGATTTCTTCTAACAAGCACAAATCCAGTTTTCAAGCTTAGCGCGGTGCCAATAGCCTCGCAGCTGGTACTTTAGACAGAGAATGCTGGTTAGCATGACTAAACAACCATCCTTAGGCACAGTATTCGGCAAGGGTGGGCATTTATATATGTGGAACAATGTTGGTTACAGGCATATATGGTGTACACAACTAGCGTTCCCGTTAGGCTGTTTTTCTTTCTGGAAGGCAAAAAGCGCCCTGACCTCCAGAAGGAGGGCAAAAAGCGCCCTGCCCTAACAGCCTGCGGGAACCGTCTTCACCCGCGGGTCGCAGTGTCCCGCAGGTGAAGAAATGTGCGGTGACTCTATTCTCCCTGTCTGCAGGGCAGGGCTGTCTGCGGGCCAGCGTGTCCGCAAGTGCCAGGCACGCCCCCAAGAGTGACGAAAAGGGGACGCGTATTATAGACACGCCCCCTTTTCGATGACCACGCCCCCTTCTCAGTCGAACGTGCCCTCTCTAGCTCCGGCGCCCTGCCTCGTGCCGGAGCTAGAGTGAACACTACACAACCACTGATGCACAAGCGATATTTTATTTGTTTGGTCGATGGATAGATCAAAGAGTGTGTACCCAATCCATCATTTAGTACGGATCTTGCAATTCCTGACCTGTTTTTTTCAGACATTGCAAGAATGTGTACACTCCTACAATTGTTTTATCACAAGATAAGAGGTCGTATCTGAAGACCTGATCTTATGCTCGTCCTAAAATTAATCAGACACGATTGTCCTGTCAGACAAATCAGGAGGCACGTACGCACTACCATCCATTCTGTCCAATGCTTTGGCATCAGCGTAGCCCGATAGCTAAAGAGCACAATCATTTCAGCAAACAATTTAGAGATATGAGGATCGTGGAACGCAAAGTACATTGTAAATGTGGGTACGCATGAATCTGCATGCTCATGAATTTCAATCGCAAGTGGAATTGCAACTACCATCAAATCTGAAGTATGATTGTATAAGTGTTTACCCAGCTTTATAGCTTGCGTAAACATAGTACTCCATTTGAAATGCTGTTCATATATTCATTGCGCTCTATGCAATAAAGCTTTCCTTTGCAAAACATACTTTCTGAGCTGGCCTTTCCCAAGCACAACTTTTGTAATACAATGTGCTGCTTTATGAAATGACATAAGAATTAAGCAGAGTCAAAAAAAAAAAAAAAAACACACACCACAACTCACCAATACTTGCAGACCCCCTAGAAGTCTATTTCGCTAGTTTTTAAGTTTGTACCCTCACTTTGCACTTTTCATCCCCTTTTTCAAAGTGCTTTTTTTGGGGTGTTCCTCAAATTTATTTAGGTTTATTTTGATACAGTTATCCTTTGTGGGGCTGTCCCAAGGGTGCTGAGCGGTTCCCCCACCTTTGCACCCCAAAAATGCAATTTTACACTTCTTTTCTCCACCTATTCAGAGGCTAATCTTTTTCACCTATTACATTATATTGCATTTTCGTGTACACAAAAAGCAGACTGAATTGATTACGGCGATACTTTCCGACAGGCGAAAAGTCGCAACCGGCGATATTTCTTCACGGATCTCGGCTTTCTGCTTCTAATTGAATATGGGTCTTAGTTTTCAAACCATTGGGCCTATGTATCAAAGCTTGATGAGATAAAATTGTGAGATATAAATCACCAACCAATCAGCTTCTAAATTACATTTTATAGGCGGTGTTTGAAAAATGACAGTTAGGAGCTGATTGGTTAATACTTTTTCGCTCACAATTTTATCTCTCATCAAGCTTTGATATAGGCCCCTATCTCTTTAATTAACAATTTAGCATACAATAAAAGAAACAAATATTTTATTTTGCCTGGCAAGTTACAGGCTTGAAACCTACACTTTGGCAGTGGTTCAGTGCAATGCTGAATAGCCAGGAAAGAAATTCCTGGAGCTATTCAATTCACCACACTGTTATGTTCGACTAGAACCACTTAAGTTGGACATATACCGGTTACCATGCCTTAAGCCGGGTGTTTGGTCGCGGTAACAGGCATTCTCCAACTAAATTTGCGGCTGTGAGCGACACGCTAAGATGGAAAACAGCATAGCGGCCGACACTTAAGTCCGATTTCTGCTCACACCTCAGAAGGTGCACAAAGAAATTTAGTCAGATTTAACAGCGCAGCCAATGGGATAGTTCCAGGAACACCTTCCCAGGACTATTCAGCATTGCACTGAATTGAATCGCCCCCTTTGAAGATTTAGGGGCCTATTTATATCATTTTTGTAATCAGATATTTCATAAAAGTATGAAAAATCTGCAGTTGTTGCATAATGTTATGCATGACCGCTATGTAACAACCACCACTTAATGTAGGATAAAAAGCTAACTACCACCGCATACACAGTCCCCATTATTTGCAATGGGGACCACGGACAGACCTTTAAGTACTAAACTGAGAAGTGAAGCTTTTCGGAATCTGGTCACGTTGGTTTACAGCCATCCTCAGATGGCACAAACTGCTTTATGCCTAAATAGCCATACTTAGAGGAGAGGGCTCTTACGATGTGCAGTGTCAATTTTTCAGGAGGAGTCTTTCATAACTGAAGACTCCTCCGATATGCCAGGGATGTAATTCACAGGGACATCGGTTAACCTACCGCTGTCCCTGCAAGTAAGATTTAGCACATAGAGAAATTCTAGTAACTGCGTCCCCCCGCCCATTAAAAAAAATAAATAAATGGGGAAGAATCACCCTGCACTGCGACATACACCTGAAAAAGTGGTGGCAATACCCCTTTTTAATACACGCCACCAAGATTTCAAATAGTTTGATAGGTGCGCTGCATTTCATGTGCAGTGTTAGGATACATACATACACTTTGTGCCGTTAACAGTGCTGCTAGAGAGTAAATGGGCGCCTCCATCTTAACAGTAAAATTAACCCAAGTAAAAATGTATATACATTCACACAGATATGGCTAGGTATTTACCATGGATAAGCATCACATGACATATCCCACATCTTGTTGTTAGCTACCACATAAACAAGTAGTTACAGATTAGATTTACACTACTTTCTGAAAAATACTCTACAGAACATATTAAATGTGACTGGAATGGACCATTTTGTAAACAGATTCAAAACCAGAAGAACAAAACACACTGAAGTTACACTGTGCTGTGAGCCTACTTACATTATTACACTAATAACAGCTTCGCAGAGTGTCTGGTGGATATTTGCAGAAGAAAAACCAAAGGCACACAAGTAACTTATTACTGAGACTGTGATGGGAAATGCAGAGAGATGAATGGGAGCTGCTCCCTACCGAACCATAGAATCACTTGCACCTCCATCCCCTGCATACACAGAGTCTTACAGCGTGATGCAGGGAGAGGGGAGGAAGCAGCTATACATACACACACAGGGGAGCAGGGAAAGGGGACTTAGCACTAGCTGTATTACACGTTATTATACACACCCAGCACACCATCACCGACCTCTCTGTTTTCCTCGCAGCTACTTCTGCCTTCTACTTATAGCCCGCCTCTTTCCCGTGCTCAGTGTCAGTGAGCATTTGGCCTGCAGGTCACGCCCCCTAAGCGAGTGGCTGGCATCCATCTTTGTTGTGGGCAGTGAGAGCCGACTAGTTCAGGCCCCAGGAAATACATGTTAAGCAAATCATATAGCAGCATGTCATTTGTACTTGAAACACAATACGCCTCAGATTTCAGTCTACACTCTAAATTACTTAATTTTTGAGTGCTCATTTGTTCCATGTATGTAATTCTGAATTCTTTAATAAATAAAGTCTGCAGTTTATACTACGTTTCAGTTATATAAGAAAAAGATAACTACAGTAGGTGATTATATGCAAATGTGGATGAGCAACCACCTGTGTATCAGTTAGCCCCAGATTACACAATTTTTAGTGGATTAGTTGATGCCTATATAGAGAATGTATATTAGATGCCCAGACATACTTACCGACATTTGGCCAGCCCCCTACAGGAGGGGACTGCCAGGTCGGTGCAACAGGGCGGGTGGGAGCAGTTTAGGCAGGCAGAGCGGGGGCGTGCCGCCGTGATCGCGTCATTGGGGCCCCATCCCCTGCTTGTAATGCCGATATTACCGGCATTATAAAGCAGGGGGCGGGGCTACAATGACGCTATTCTTCCATCAGGTGCAAAATATTCCTGGTCTTCCTTCTTAATTAATGATTGTTGTCACCTGTGTAGAAACTCTTCTCTTCTCATAAATTAACTAGATCAACACACGTGGCTGCAATCATAAATCATACTTGAAAACTCTCCCTGATTGTGAGGGAGACTCCCTGAAATAGTAGCAATCTCCCTGTCTCCCTGAAGAGTCTAGCAATCTCCCAGATTTCACATTACCCCCATTATGAAGCTGTTATATAAAAGAAAAAACAGAGATATATACATTCAAATGGCACCATTAGTATAATTTCCCTGCATTTTTGCTAAAGCATATTGGGGTAGATGTATGATAGCAGCACTTAACGTGCCGCTATAACACTTCCTGCTTCGCCTCTTTACCGAGGCGAAGCAGGAAGCACTACTTCTCATCGGCCCGGAGAGGGGGAGCGTTAACTCCCCCCTCCGGCTCTACCTGCTAGAGACCACGCCTAGTGCTGATGCGCTGCGTCTCTGTCCCAGCCAGCTCCACGGAGCATGCGCGGGATCTCACAAGTATTGCGAGATCCCCGCGTGCAGCCTGGAGCCGGTAGCAGGCACAGCACTGTCCCTGCTGTGGAGATAGGGCAGCGCCAGGCTGTAGCTGTGGATAACGACAGCTACAGCAGGCCGAACGGTCAGGCGATCTGACCGTTCGTACATGGCCCAGGCTATCGGTGCTGCTATCTTGTAGATAGCAGCGCCGATAATGACAGGGGCGCATAGCACCTCTGTTATTTACCACCTAGACCCCCGATCATACATCGGGGAGAATCGGTATCAGCGCACCTAACGTGCACTTATACTGCTTCTGGGCTTCTTCTCCCCCAATGTTCCCTATGTTCCTTATGGCTACATGCATTTTCTGAAAAGTATCAGTGTGTTTTCATCCACAAATAGATCTTATTAACTGCTTTGGGGCTCATTTACATTTGGATGTAAACCAATTTTATAACACGCCTCTCAGATGTAGCAATACACGTTCACTTTACCGCCGCGCTCATAGGTATTGTTTTCACAATCTCCATGAAATGCTTTTTCAAAAGTAGGCAAGTATGTCATAAATTGAGAGAAGTCCAGGCGAGGTTCCGGACTATAGATAGACAGTAAAATGGTCGACAATGCCTAGATCAGGGGTGGGGAACCTTTTTTCTACCTTTTTTTGATATGTATAACATTATTTGTGGGCCCAGGACCGGCCACGACCTATCCGTGTGACGTCACACAGGGCGGGCCACAATCGCTGGTTATTACAGCAATGCAAGGACCATTCTTAGGATGCTCCAGGGAGCTGTAAGGGCAGCGGTGTGACCGTCCAAAGCGACCTAAGGACACTCCAGGCGGCACTGCTGCATAGATTCTGGCTGCAGGGTGCCATTCTAGGCACCCTGCTAGCCAGATGAGGCTAGCAGAAAAATGCTCCGAGGGCCAGACCAAATGTTTGCGCGGGCCTTATACGGCCCCCAGGCCTGAGGTTCCCCATCCCTGACCTAGATAGACACCGGACGTTAGACAGTCAATAGGTCGACTGGGACAAAAGATCGACACACTAAATGTCGACATGTACGATGGTTGGCAGGGTCAAAAGGTCGACATAAAACGGATCGACTCATGAATTTTTAGGGTTTTTTTTCGGTTTAGGGTTAAGCACTTAGCAGAGGGCTAGGATTAGGCACTTACACCAACAGTTAGGGTTAGGCACCAGGAGGGGGGGTTAGGGTTAGGCACCTACCCTGATGGTTATGGTTAGGCACCAGGATGGAGGGTTAGGGTTAGGCACCAAGGGGAGGGTTAGGGTTAGGCACCAAGGGTAAGGTTAGGGTGAAGATTAGGGCTAAAATGCAAAAAAAAAACCATGTGTTAACCATTTTCGTATCAACCATTTTGACCCTGTCAACCATTTGTACCTGTCAACCTTCTTACATGTCGACCTTTAGTGTGTCGACCTTTTGTCCCAGTTGACCTATTGACTGTCTAACATCTGGGGCCAAATGTAATAGAGTGAGAGTTTAGAAAATGTGAGAGTTTAGCAGTAAACTCTCACATTAGTCGACTTTTATCTTCAAAATGGAAAATAATCTGAATGAGATTTTAAATCATGAGTTTTTTGAGTCTAAAAAACATGCAAGTTTGCTCTGTTGCTTTGTTTACGGACTCCATTACATTGGCCGAGTTTAAAAAGTGTGAGAAAACTCTCGCATTTTCGAAACTCTCACCGTATTACATTTGGCCCCTGGTGTCTATCTAGACACTGTCAACCTTTTTACTGTCTGTCTGTTCATCCACACCTGTCCAGGAACAGAGTATTTTGTACCTGATGGAAGGGTTAATTTTGGAGGGTCTGGATGCCAACTGCCCCAACTTTCCAGGATTTGTCTCAGGTTTTAATGATCAATCCCTAGGAAATTTTTGTATATGTAACTGGAATAGTTTTTAGTATTGACCATCTACGTGCTTACTACACAATAGAATACCTATTTTTCTGCATTTTAGGTACAGTTCTTGCCATCCATTCTATTTCATGCATGATCACATTCATCATGGCATAGGGCAGTGGTCCCCAATTCTGCCATTACAGTCTGATAGCCATGCTCGAGCACAGGTGACTTTGGTCCTGATTCAGATTCGGATGCAATTGCCGATGTTTATGCAGATTGAGCGGTTGTTAACCATTGCGCGTGAAGTGAATGCAAAAAAAAGGCCATCTCATGGGTGTGTTATGGGAGTGTCACAGGCATGTCAGTGAACGCTGCTGGGCTACTGCACTCTCAAACGCAGAGCCGCAGCCACATAGGCCATATTTACAGAGAGTTCAGAAGGAGACACTGCGCCAGACATAGGGCGTCATAAGTGTCAATTTTGATTGCAATGGTGGAGTGTTTGAGTCCATCATTGGATTTGCATTGTCCACAGATATTGTAAGTGGACGTCTCGGGGCTTGCAATGTCCACACTTGCAAGTTCACAAGGGGAATGCTGAAACTAGCAGTTGCATATTATCGCAGCTGCAAATCTGAATAGTGATAATAAAAAGACTATGGGGTCAATCCAATTAAGTGCGAATTGCGAGTAGCAAATTTGTTTCTTGAAACTCGCAGACTTCACACAAATGCGCGCTCCCGAGAACGCTCCAATCCAATAAAAAATGCCTATTCACGGTACTCGCAGTGGAGGATTGCGAACTGACTGCCAAATGAGATTTGAGAGAAGTGCATGAAAAAGTGGGGAGACCATCTTGGACACCCCAAAACTAATAATTGTGTTAGCAGGACAGTATAGAAGGCTGTTTGTGGGCATTAGGAAGGTACTGTAGGTTTTTAAATGGTTTCAAATGGCTGAATTGTGCTTTTCTTAAAAAATGCTAAAAAATTATAAAAAGCAAACTTTTTTTTTCATTTAATCTCAAACAAATGAAACGAAAAATGCAAAAAAAAAAAGTAGAAAAAAACTTGCGAATGGAAAAATGTGAATTCAGTCTGACTGGTTCAGTGTGAGTTGCTAATTGGATTGCAAAATGAATTCACTATGGGCCTGATTCAGAGCCGCTCGTAAGCGGCCGCTCGTTCGTTCCGACCGATGTTCGCACAACTGTGCATGCGTACCGATTTTAATACGCATGCACGAACCAGTCAGTGCGGCCGAAAATCGTTTGTTCGCTAAATAGCGAATGCCTGCTATTTTGAGTGACAGAAGGATGCGTATGTGGGTGGTAACAGGGGAAGGTGCTTGAAAACTGGGAGTGGAAATCAGAACGCAGGCGTGCTTAAAGGTCAAAACGGGCGTTTTATGGGTGTGCATAATTAATACAGGAACTTCATTAACCACGTCACTTGGTTGATTTGTAGTCAGAACTGCTCGCAAGATTGTGGTAGGAAAAACCAACCACAAGAATAGCGAGCAGTTCATACGCTGTTCGATGTAAACGATTAATCTCTTAAATAGCGGACATGACGTATGGTGCGAGCGGCCAGGGGGCGTCTTTTTCAAAATTACGACCGCAAGTTTTGTTCGCTCGTTCAGACATAGAGGCGTGAACAGACCGCAAAGTGCGAACGGTTAATTTGAATAGCCACCCCTTTTTAATGAACGAGCGAGCGCAGGCCCTATGTGAATTCGAAGAGAAAATAGCAACTCGCACCTCACAATTCGCACCTAATTGGATTGACTCCATAATATGAAGTATACTAGTAACATATACTAGAAAAGTGGTGACTGCCACAGGGTGAGTAATACAAAAACAGTAAAACATAATACAAAATTTACAATAAGTGTCCAAAGAATTATAATATGAAAACACTGTTAAAAGAGGGTAAGGCTGTCTTTCCAGGAATCAGATATTAATGAGGAGCATATCTTGTAGATATCAGCAGACAAGTAATTAACAAGATGAGAAAACAATATGAGTTTGGGGGTGTATAGTGGTGGGGAAAGGTTGGGGTAGACAAAGGAAAACACAAAAGGATAGGGAAATAATAATAAGAAGGTAGGGGCGGGGGAGTGATGCAGGAGCTGAGAATCCCGAGTTCCAAGACTGCAGTATCAAACAATTCACAACACAACAAAATACAGTATGTGAAATGAAGTGTAATTTCTCTACACCTCTAAAAGCAGATGATGATGTCAGTACTACCATTCTGTCTTCTCAAATATTTTAAAGACCTGTTTCTGCGGGGTATCCAGCTTGAAATGTCCCCATTTTTTATAACATTTTATCACAACTTTCTTAATGTCTGGCAGCGTGGATGACCTATCAAAATACATCAGTTGTAACATTTTATGTTTTAGTTCATTAAGGGAGGGTGAAGAGGAGATAGTCCAGTGCATCAATATAATTTTTTAGACATGGTAACCATCATCGTCAGAAGGGGTATTATGGATATCTTATTGGGACCTAGGTCCCTATTTGTAAAATTGCCACATATGCAGGCTAAAGAATCCGGGGGAGAGAGAAAGCACAAACAAGTCATTTATATATAATTATACTTTATACCAGAATTTCTTGATCTACCCACATTCTCAAATGGTAACATTTAAGGCATGCAACTAAATCAGTGGGTACCATATGTTTGCATTGGTTTGGGGAGACATATGCCCTGTGAATGGTATGCATATGTACCTCTTGTAGGTAAGCAGATTGTAAAATTTCCACTGTTTTATCATAATGTTTGAAAAGGTCATCAAGGGATATTACTGTGGGTATATTTTTCTGCCAGGAAGAGTTAGTTAGGGTGGTTGCAAGTTCAGGATAAAAGTATTTGGTCTTGTATAGGTTTGTGGAGGCAAAACTGAACAGAGTATGTAAAGTAGAGGTGATTTGGGGTAATGAGGCAATATAATGACGAATTTGCAGATACATATGAGAATTATCTTTAATGTATCATAAAGATAATTCTATATTTGGTAGAGGAAGATAGAATTATGGATGATGTCAGATTTAAGTGTAGATGTGCTAAGCCTTGCAAAGAGAAAAAGTGGAGAGAGATAAAGTTCCAACCAATCAGCTCCTAACTGTCATTTTCAAACACAGCCTGTAAACTGACAGTTAGGAGCTGATTGGTTGGTGCTTTACAGCATTCGATACCATTCACAAGCTGCCACGGGAGGAGGGGGACGGCACTGACACCGGCAGCCACAGGGAGAGGGGGCCGGAACTAATACCGGCGGTCAAGGTGGGGGGGTCGGCTACAGACACCGGCAGCCAAGGAAGGAGGGACAGACACTGGCGGCTGTGGCGGGAGGGGGGGAGGGCCAGGCAACCGCGAGGTGGAGGGGTTAATGACAGTTATGTGGAGAGCTGGGGTACAGGGGACGCAGTACAGTGGAGCCATCAGTGGGGGCGAGGGGCAGGCCCGCTGAGAGCCGCGGCGGGCCCGGGTAATAGGGGGCGTGGCCTAATTGCGGGAGGCCTGGCCACGCCCCCTTCCCGGGAAAAAATTAAGATTTGCAGCGCCATGAAGCGCTATGCAGAGCAGCGATTTGTGCTCTCCCCAACCTCCCTCCCACCGCGAGACACTGCGGCCCGCGGGTGGGACAGAGGGACAGTCCCAGAAAAACGGGACTGCCCCGCTGGATGCGAGACAGTTGGAGTTGGGAGGTATGCTTTTTCCTAGGAGCCTGTTAACCATCATCAGTAGGCCCAGTAACCAGTAGCATAGCCAGGTTTTGAAGTGAAGGGGAGCAAAGGGTGAAAATAAGGTTTTCAAAAACTTCAAAACTAGGGAAATTGCCAACCACACCATCTAACTAACAAAACACAAAATAGAGCTAGTTAGTTAGGGACACACAGGGGTAGATTTACTAAAGCATACTGCCCATCTGTCCCGCTTCTGGTGGGACAGTCCCGCTATTCAGGTACTGTCCCGCTGTCCCACCCACAGGCCGCAGTGTCCCACGGTGGAGGGAAGTTGGGGAAAACAATCTCACTTCTGCTTTAAAGTTTGAGCAGTCAAAGTGCTTTTAAAAGTGTTGGTATGGAAATTTAAAGTGGATAGCATGGTGCCTGGGGACTGTCTAGACCCCAGACGTTTCAGGAATTTTGATAGTGAGAAATTAATTTCAGATGCTTTTTTTTTAACACTCCTACCACCAGCTGAGACTCTAGTAAGGTGGGTACACACTGCACAGATATATCTGCAGATGATGTTCGTTCATACACACTGAACAGCCATCATCTGCTTCTGGCCGTGGGTCCCGTTGGCGGGGAGAGGTGTTCCACCCCCCTCCCAGCGGCCTCTGTTGCATGCGTACGGTTGGTCTGCAGACCGCTTGTACACATTGCCCGATGGACAGATATATCTGACATCGGCTGTGCAGTATAGCTGTTGCGATATGTCTGTGAATGATGTCATTCACAGACACATTGCTGGTACACAATGGTCGATGGGCACCAGATATATTGGCAGATCGGCTATTGCCACAGGTCCATGGCTTGGAGGAGCTCTGTCTGTCATAGGCTGTCATGATCATCTCACGAAACAGAGCTCCTCCATTCATCACACATGTTCCCTGCTTCTGCCCTCCCTTCACAGCTACAAGCTTCCTCCCTCCATCCGCGGCACCCCCTGACCCGTCCCCCCTCCCCCACACAGGTTCCCTGCTCCTGCTCTCTCCCCTAATACAGCTCCAAACTCCCTCCCCGCATCCACAGCACCCCACCCCCTCCCCCACTTAGCTTTACTGTTCCTGCTCTCTCCCCTCACAGTTCCAAACTCCGTCTCCCCATTTGTTGCACCCCCTGACTCCACCTTCCCCACACAGGTACACTGCTCTTCCTCATACAGCTCCAAACTCCCTCCCCCCATCCGCAGCATCCTCATGACCCCCCTCCCATGCACAGATTCCTCGTTCCTGCTCTCCTCTCTCACAGCTCCAACCACCCCCCCATCTGTGGCCTCCCGACTCCCCCCTCCCCACACAGATTTCCCTCTTCTGCTCTTTCTCCCCTCATAGCTCCAACTCCTCCCAAACAATGACCGCCCCACAGATTCCCCCTTTTGCCATCTCTCCCGTCACAGCTCCAAACCCCTCCCCATTCATGGCATCCCCCCTTTCCCACACAGGTTTCCCTCTCCTGCTCTCTCCCTCCTCCAATAGCTAAACTCCCCCCATCCACAGTACCCTGACCCCCCTCCCCCACACAGGTTCCCCTCTCCTGCTCTCTACTCTCAAAGCTCCAAACCCTCCCTCCCCTTCCGTAGCAACCTGATCCCCCCTCTCACTCCGGTTCTCCAGCAGTGAATAAAGACTGAAAGAGGGAAGAGCCAAGCGTCATCATGACCGTCCACACACCAACATCATCCTTGGTGAGAGCTACAGAACCAGTGAATCCTATTTCTCCACATTGAAGGTAAGTGACATGTTACACTTATGAATTATTATTAATATAAAGTAGCTATATATTAGAAATGAAGAGCACTGGAGGTTATGTAGTTATCATGCTGACATTTAGAATGTTGACACCATAATGTTGACATTCAGGATGTCAACATGTTCACAATGTCGACATTGACATGCCGTCGTTGTGCGTGTCAACAGCCAGAAAGTTGATGCATAAATTTAGGGTTAGGATTAGACTGAGGTTAGCGTTAGGCTGCAGTTAGGGTTAGACTGAAGTAAGGGTAGAGTTAGGATTAGGCTGCATTTAGGGTAGAGTTAGGATTAGGCTGCAATTAGGCAGCAGTTAGAGTAGAGTTAATATTAGGCTGTGGTTAGGTTGCAGTTAGGGTAGAGTTAGGATTAGGTTGCAGTTAGGGTTAGGCTGCAGTAAGGGTAGAGTTAGGATCTGGCTGCGGTTAAGGTCTGGCTGCAGTTAGGATTAGGTTGTGGTTACAGTTAGGCTAGGGATAGGCTGCAGTTAGAGTAGGGTTAGGATTATGCTGCGGTTAGGGTTAGCCTGCAGTTAGGTTACAGTTAGGATTAGGCTGTGGTTAGGCTGTAGTTAGGTTAGGAATAGGCTGCAGTTAGGTTGTGGTTAAGATTAGGCTGTGGTTAGGGTTAGGCTGTAGTTAGGTTAAGGATAGACTGTAGTTAGAGTAGGATTAGGCTGCGATTAGGGTTAGGATGCAGTTAGAGTAGAGATAGGATTAGGCTGCGGTTAGGTTGCAGTTAGGGTAGAGTTACGATTAGGCTGCAGTTAGAGTTAGGCTGCAGTAAGAGTAGAATTAGGATTAGACTGCAGTTAGGGTTAGGCTGCAGTCAGGTTAGGCGCAGTTAGGGTGAGGTTAGGATTAGGTTGTGGTTACGGTTAGGCTGCCGTTAGGGTGCGGTCAAGATTAAGCTGCGGTTAGTGTTAGGCTGTAGTTAGGTTAGGGATAGGCTGTAGTTAGGGTAGGGTTAGAATTAGGCTGCAGTTAGGGTTAGGGTAGAGTTAGAACTAGGCTGCGGTTAGGCTGTAGTTTGGTTAGGGATAGGCTGCAGTTAGGGGAGGGATATGATTAGCCTGTGGTTAGGGTTTGTCTGCAGTTAGGGTAGAGTTAAAATTAGGCTGTGGTTAGGCTGCAGTTAGGTTACAGTGAGGTTAGGATTAGGCTGCCACTACGGTTAGGCTGCAGTTAGGGTAGGGTTAGGATTAGACTGCGGTTAGGGTTAGGCTGTAGTTAGGTTATGGATAGGTTGTAGTTAGGGAAGGGATACGATTAGGTTGTGGTTAGGCTTAGTTTGCAGTTAGGGTACAGTTAAATTTAGGCTGCAGTTAGGCTGCAGTTAGGCTAGGCTACAGTTAGTGTGAGGTTAGGATTAGGCTGCTGTTAGGATTAGGCTGCAGTTAGGGTGAAGTTTATGATTAGGCTGCAGTTAGTGTTAGGCTGCAGTTAGGTTTGGGATAGGCTGTAGTTAGGGTAAGTTTAGGATTAGGCTGCATTTAGGGTAGAGTTAGAATTAGGCTGTGGTTAGGCTGTAGTTAGGTTAGGGATAGGCTGCAGTTAGGGTGAGGTTAAGAGTTGACTGCGGTTAGGCAGTAGTTAGGTTATGGATAGACTGTAGTTTAAGTCAGGGATACGATTAGGCTGCGATTAAGGTTCATCTGCAGTTAGAGTAGAGTTAAACTTAGGCTGCGGTTAGTCTGCAGTTAGGTTAGGTTACAGTTAAGGTGAGGTTAGCATTAGGCTGCCTTTAGGGTTAGGCTGCAGTTAGGGTGAGGTTAAGATTAGGCTGCGGTTAGTGTTAGGCTGTAGTTAGGTTAGGGATAGGCTGAAGTTAGCGTAGGGTTAGGATTAGGCTGTGGTTAGGGTTAGCCTGCAGTTAGGGTAGAGTTAGGATTAGGCTGCGGTTAGGCTGTAGTTAAGTTAGGTATAGGCTGCAGTTTTGGTGAGGTTAAGATTAGGCTGCGGTTACGGTTAGGCTGTACTTAAGTTATGGATAGGCTGTAGTTAGGTTAGGGATATGTAATACTCCGCTTAAATGAGTCCCTCTACTTGTAGTCCTGACTAGCGATAAATGTCACTGACTCTAACCAGTTAATTCTTCCTTCTTTCTCATACAGAGAGTTAAGGACTCCCATGTTTTTTCACATACTAAATGACACCGTACTTTCAAATAGCCTATGTTTTATTAGCCTATGCAATGTTAGCATGCAAATCTAGCAGAATTAAATAAATCACTATTTTACTTTGGAATGTAAGTTAAGCAGATATTAATAAGTCAAAGATTCAATTTCACAATTTGAAATAAACATATTTCAGCAATATAGTTTCTATTATGTATAAATCTGAGGGTTAAACCCGTTACCTTAAACTAACACTAATCTTATACAGTGCAAACAATACAACAATTACAATCTGTATACGGTTTCTTAAACTGATATATGGCCGATATATCTAACCTAGATAACTGTGTTTTCTGCAAATTGACCCGGGTCACAAACCGTATACCCATTTTTTTAATAGATTAACTCTCTCCACTGTAATGGCTTAGGCCCAATTCAGTTAAAATGGTGATATGAAGTTTGCTGTCTGGTTTTGAACAGTTTAGGAAGTATTGAGACATATAGTCCAAGTTTTGTAATTTCCTGGCAACAATATCCCTGAGAAAGCTGCAACTTGGCTTGGTCATCAGTTATCTAGGTTACTTGTACATGCACGTAAGTCTTTATTGGAGACCCTGCAATGCGAAGATCAAGCTGCTCTATATGAAGAAGACTTATTTGTTTTGTGCATCCTTATTCATACTGCAGCTCCTAATATATGTTGTGCACAATGGATTCAAGCATGCAAGTTAGGTACCTTACTACTTACTTCCAAAGTCTGTTTTAGAAGTTTCTCAAGGCATGCTGGGTCCTGGTGGAGCTGGGCTGGATATGCAGATGAGCAGCATCATGGGTACCAAGCAGGTGTTTCTTGAGCAGTCAGTAGTAGGGGGTGGAGTCTCACAACTGAGCTGCCAGGGCTTCCTATAACTGTGGCTTAACTGGATCCTCTAACTGACAGGCAGCAATGATTACATACTGACAGGGATGTAATTGGGGGAATAGTAATCTTATAAAGTAGAGAAACACTTAGGAAAACAAGAGGGGCTAGGCTGCTTTCACTTGTCAGCATTCGCTACAAAACCTGTAGGGCAGAACTGCCATTATTAGCCAGTATCAGAAGTCTATGCCTCGTAGCCAGACCTGTGGAGCAGTCACTTTACCAACAAGGGCTTTGGGGCTGGGCTGACTGACAGGTGGGCAGAAGGGCAACGCTTCAGTACTGGGGATTCTTCCTCACCCGGCTGCTGTCACTGAGATGCGGCTCATACACAGGCACAGTCACCAGCAGCACCTCAGCACCATAGCCAGTCCACTGAATGGGCACCTCAGAACTTCCTGGTGCCTCTCCTCTCACAGCCGACAAGTCACTGGCCGGACTGCCACCCTGACAGGCAGCACTCTGGTAGCGCAGCTCCAGCTGCTCAGAATGTTACCTCAGCAGCTCTCTCCTCAGGGGGAGTGAGAGCTGCTCTATATCGCCTCTGGCTAGGTGCCAGGATGTTTCCCGCCCACAGCACAAGCAAGTTAAAATTCTCTCTCAGCCCAATGGTTCCCCCAGCTGCAGTGTATCAGGGGAGAGGGGGGGGGGGAACCCCTGCAGAGTATCTCACAGTAACATGTCCCCAATGCAGCTCACACACAACAGTTTATTCAAAGCAGAGGCAGTACAAATATATACAGTATGGATGTGTGCCACCCCCGTGTTTTGGTTTTGGATCTGTATCTCCTTGTGTATTGGATCTAGATTTGGTTTTGCCAAAACCGCCCCTTGCGTGCTTTGGTTATGGTTTTGGATCTGTATATTTTTTTAAAAAATTGATCAAATCTGCTAAAATCACCAAAAAAATTTTTGTTTATTCCTACAGTATTATTAACCTCAATAACATTAATTTCCACTAGTTTCCAGTCAATTTTGACCACCTCACAGCTTAAAATATTGTTTTTATCTGGTTTAGGCCCAAAATATGCATTAAGCTAGCTGGCTGACTAAGATAAGCTAAGCGGCAGCAGTGGGCGGCACAAACACGTGGCAGTTCAACTTCCAACATGGCACATAAGGAAACATATGTTTTAATTAATGAAGAGGAGTATGTATGTATGTAGTAGCAGGGACAGGAAGGGTTGATTGGTAGTACATTTTATTAAATTTTTTGATTCCGAAGCAAATTAATGAGGGAGGAGGGGAGACCATGTTATTTTTAAATTAAAGGGGCTTTCAGGAGATGCTGTTTGTGCCCACAAACATTTCTGGACATTTTTGGCATTCAGCAACCACATGGCACATCAGGAAACAAATGTTTTATTCAAGAGGCCTCAGGGAGTTGGGGTATGTATGTAGTTGATGGCAGGCAAAGAAAGATATGATTAGTAGTAAATTTAATTACATTTTTTGATTCCGAAGCAAATTTATGAGGGAGGAGGTGAGAGCATGGGTGAACAATTTATCTCATATTTTGCCCACATAATCAACTTGCTGGTTCAGAATATTTTTTTAAAATTAAAGGGGCATGCAGGAGATGAGGGAGGAGGGGAGGCATTTCCAAAAAATATTTTACTCATTCACATCAGTCCTTGCCCCAGAAGAATCCTTGAGTGCTATGCCTGCTGCTGCTGGGAGTGGATTTTCATCCCAGAAGGGGACCAGGAAGACTACTAGTAGTGCTTTAAAAACTATTGACTGGTAAACAATCCTTTGAGAAGATTCCACTTCACTAGAAAAGCAATTCCCAACCTGTATAGGGACATTAAAAAAACTTAATTAGTGGCCTCCAAAATGCCATTGTATCCACTGTCCACTTAACCACAGATATATGGACAAGCTGAACAGAACAAAATGCAATATTTAAGGTTTAAGTCTTATGTTGTGTCTTTCTTGAGAATCCTTGAGTGCTATGCCTACCACTGCTGCTGCTGGGAGTAGATTTTCATCCCAGAAGGGATGAAGTCGAACACAGATCTAAAGAGATGCAAAGAGCTCTTGTTAAGCAAATTGTCAGCTCAAGTGGCACGTGATGCAGCAGCGGCTTCTCCTTCAGTTTCTCCAGCAAATGCATCTGCTGAGAAAGAACTAAACTTTCCCCCCCAAAAAAATACTTGTGATGCAGATGAGTCAACACAACCAAGTTTTTTTGTATTGTGCCCAGGCATGACAATGGGCTTTTCCTTATCATGGGCAACAACTGTTTCATCCACTGGTGTGTAATTGACACAAACAACATCCTCATCAACATCATCCTCATTATCAACATCCTCATCATCAACATCCTTATTAGCATCAGCTACACAAATATCCTGCTCATCCTGATGCTCTTCCACAGAAGCATCCTCGATTTCTATCTCAGCATGTTCACTTGTGCTTACATTATCATAAGAGGCAGAACCACCATTCATAAATAAAGACCAAGGCCTTAGCCTTTCCTTTCCACTTCATGTGGTGAAACTTTCATATTGCCAATTTTATGTCTTTCTGCAGCTAATTTTCCCTTTGATGCTTTCTTCTTTACCACTGTAATAGATTGGTTCTTGATTTTAGATACCCTGATTTAAGCCCTGTATGCCCTTGAGCATCGGGTTTAGTAGATGATGTAGATGGACTAGTATCGTCATTACTGATGGCACTGCCAGCAGCTCCAGCACTAGTATGTGGTTCCTGCACTCCTCTGAAGTTTCAAGTGATTGTTCTCCATATCAACAAACACAAATGAAGTGGGGTACAGCACACGAGTCAATTGTACCAATTTTAAATATTACACTGCGGTATCAATGATCTACAGTGTCACAAGATTTTTTATGAATAAGAAAAGGATAACTCACTGCGCTGCCACTTACAGTGTCACAAGATTAATTATTTATGAATAAGAATAACAAACTGCGCTACCACTTTACAATGTCACAAGATTAATTATTTATGAATAAGAATAACACACTGTGCTACCACTTACAGTGTCACAAGATTAATTATTTATGAATAAGGATAACACACTGCGCTACCACTTACAGTAATCTCATTATGTTTTATATATAACATGTTATTTAAAACTTTGTTGTGGTCTTGTAGTCGGCGTGTAGACTAATCATTTATTCACGATTAAAGAAAGAAGTGAAAAGTTGAATATTAGACTGCGCTACCACTTACAGTGTCACAAGATTAATTATGAATAAGAATAACACACTGCACTACCACTTAGGGCCAAATTCAATTAGAGGCGAAAAGACAAGTTGCTGAACTTTTCAACGTCATCGGAGCTTTTCTTGGGGATAAAGTATCGGGCGCGTGCCCGAGTATCCCCATATTCAATTTGGAATCGATGAAAACGGGACCCGGCGGAAAGGTAAGTAGCGAAAAGTCCTGTAAATTTTGGGGAAATCAGCCTGTCACTCTCCAAAAGATGCACTAATATGGAGGATCACTATGGGTACTCCCGAAAAGCCCTGCTAAAGTTATTTGGGGTTTTTAAATGGTCTCTACAGGTGCTTTAATGCGTCTTTAACAAAGTGGTGAAGAATAGCATTTAGCAACATTTTTTTTTACAAATAACTAGTCCCATCAAATTCGGGGTACATGAAAATGGGTGCAAGCATATTTTTAAGTCCCTAAAGTGAACTTTAAAAAAATCTTTAAAAATCCACCTGCCGCAACCAACCGCAACCAAAAAAACACCTGCCACATACTTGGGGACCCCCCCCGAGTCTATTTTGCTAGTTTATAAGTTTGCCCCCCAACTGTTTTTTTTGCCCCCAAAACGAAACCACTTTTTTTGGGGGTGTCCTATGGAACTTTTAAAACATTTTTGACACAGATTACTTTTAGGGGGCATTCCAAGGGGTGTAGGGTACTTTTTTTAAGTTTGTACCCCAAAACTATAATTCTGCACTTTTTTTGCCACCTATTCTAAGGTGAAAACTTATCCTAGGATTTTGACAAAGGCTTTTGGCACCTGCAAAAAGTCTTTGAAATTGAATATGGGGAAAAGTGAAAACGGCAAAATTGACATAATCGGTGATAAAGTATCGCCGATAACGAGTTTTCATTGCCTAATTGAATATGGCCCTATGTGTCACAAGATTATTTATGAATAAGAATAACACACTGTGCTACCACTTACATTGTCATCACAAGATTATTTATAAATAAGAATAACACACTGCGCTGCCACTTACAGTGATGTCATTATGTTTTATATATATAACACATGTTATTTAGCACTTTGTTGTGGTCTTGTAGTCGGTGTGTAGACTAATCATTTATTCACAATTGAGGAAAGAAGTGAAAAGTTGAATATTAGACTGCGCTACCACTTACAGTGTCACAAGATTCATTATTTATGAATAAAAATAACACACTGCGCTACTACTTAGTGTCACATGATTTTTTATGTATAAGAATAACACACTGCACTACAACTTATAGTATCACAATACATGGATGATAAACTGCGGTCTGGCCGGCAGTGTCACCAAACAATAATAGCGCAGCTAAGTTGCTAACGCACGCACACACACAAATAAAGCACTTTTGTTTTTTTGGACACTGGGGAAGAGCACCCCTGAATGAAGCAGCAGCCCCTTGATGAACAACACAGACAGCACCCCTTTTTTTGGACAACAAAGCACTCCTGCCGAGTGTGGACAGACCACCTGCAGAGTCACAAATACTTGGACGATAAACTACGGCAGTAATAATAATAATAGCGCAGCTAAGTTGCTAATACACACACACAAAGAAGTACTTTTATTTTTTTTACACTGTGGAAGAGCACCCCTAATTGACAAAGCACCCCCTCCTGGACAACACAGCACCCCTTTATGGACTGCAGACTTAGCCTGATGGACAAGACAACAACACAGTGACAGCAGCAGCCACAGTTAATTAATAGGACAAGTGACACAGCAGCTGCAGCACCCACTGAAGGAAGCCCCCCTTTATATACTGCAGCCTAAGCCCCTTTATGGACAACACAGCAGCAGACTTCAGGGCCAAGACCCCGACTGGACACACACACTGAGTGACTGACTACGTCTGCTAGTTTCTCTCTCTACAGCCGGAGTAAAAATGGTGCCGATCGTGGGGACCTTTATATAATCCAAAACCTGCCAGAATCCGACAGCGGGAGGATGATGCATTTTGCCTCCTTTTTGGATCCGAGTCAGGTGGGAAAACCTGAGCCTAGCTTGGTTCTCGACTCAGATCTGGAAGTTCGGGTGGGTCCGGTTCTCAGAGAACCGAACCTGCTCATCTTTAATATATAGGGAAGTCATACAGGAATCGGTTCGATTCCAGGCAGCGGCAGCCCGACACTGGAACAGATCCCGGCAGTGGCAGACCGACAGTGCTGGAAATCCCAATCATCGTAAGGTAAGTAATGACTAACCTAACCCCCCTAACCCTCCTTAGGGGTGCCTACCACTAACCTCCCCCCAAGTGCCTAACCCTAATCCCCCCTGTAAGTGCCTAACCCTAACCCCTCCTTCCCTGCTGCCTAAACCTAAGTCCCCCGGGGGGTGCCTAACCCTAAGTCCCCCCCAGTTAGGTTAGGCTACAGTTAGGGTGAGGTTGGATTAGGTTGCCTTTAGGGTTAGGCTGCAGTTAGGGTTAGGCTGCAGTTACTGTAGGATAGGCTGCAGTTAGTATGAGGTTAGGATTAGGCTGTGGTTAGGTTAGGCTG
The DNA here is from genome assembly GCA_031769625.1 of Taudactylus pleione. Taxonomy (NCBI): domain Eukaryota; kingdom Metazoa; phylum Chordata; class Amphibia; order Anura; family Myobatrachidae; genus Taudactylus; species Taudactylus pleione. The sequence goes on along the minus strand of JAUIMM010000702.1, from coordinate 6,448,932 downwards.
CAGTTAGGAGAGGGTTAGGATTAGGCTGCAATTAGGGTTAGGCAGCTTTTACATATTATTTGCCGCTTCTTTAGGCAAATGGTGTTAGACATGCTTGACACTGTCAGTACTCATGGTTACTTTAATATCATTACAGCATTGGTACCTTCTGAACAGATCCCACTGTACCTGGTGCTGGCTGGGCTGAAGAGCAGTCTGTTGTGGTTATAGGAGGAGCTCAGTGACAGATAGGGCTATTGGCACTCTCCTCCCATAGGACAGGCCTGAATCTCTGCCGCTCACTGTTAAAAACTGTTGTCATGGCGCCTCCTGCTCCAGTCCATGGTCCTGCTCTGCCAAGTAAATGACCCTCTGGTTGAGTAACGATGTATTATTCAAGTGTAATGTCTGGAGCCTGACCCATGAAGCACCAGGTATTTCCTCTGTCTCTGTACCCCTGACTGTCTCTGGAGGCATCTGACTGTCTTCTCTTGTCCCGGACCCACGCAGATGCACTTTGCGTGGACAGGGAGGACTCATCTTTCCGCTGCTCTCACTCTAAACCACTCCTCGGCTCTGGCTGAATGTATGGAGCTGCCAAGGAACTGCTCGCAGAGTCCTATCACTAACTAGGTACCTCACCAACTGCAGCGTTGTAACAGTCTGGCAGTGAATCAATATGTCCAGGTATAGTGATGTTGTAATTCTGCCTACTTTGGTGTTGGCTCTGCCTACAGTTGATTTGGTACCACCCATGTGAGGCCACTTCCAGAAATTTTTCCAGGGCAACTTTTAGGGGTCTGTTTATCAAGCAGTGAAAAGTGTGGAGAAGTGGACCAGTGGGAAAGTTGACCATAGCACCCAAACAGCTCCTACCTATTATTTTATAGACTGTACTTGATAAATGCTACTTCAAAGCTGATTAGTTGCTATGGGCAACTTCTCCACTGGTCCAATTCTCCACGTTTTTCACTGCCCTTAGTCCCCAATCTGTCCCTGACTGCGCCTGTTGTACTAAACTTAATGCATTATTAGTTGTTGCATGAATGCTCTGGTACAAGCATATTTATTTATTTTTGTATTAATTTTGATGTTCACACAAAATACTACACCTAGTAGGTGCCTATCTAACATTTCCACAGATATCACTTACCAGAAGTACAACTGGTTTAGAAGATTAGCTACCACCCTCCACTCAGCGGAGGTACCTATATTTACATAAGACTTTTCTCCTTTGGACTCTTATTATTATTTTCCATATTTGTGTTATTGTATCAATTCAAGTGGTTTTGGGTTGTAGCCCCAACTCACTGACTATTGTTATTTATACTGGACATATACACACCCTACTGGTCAAATGTTTTAGAATAGTCCCATTTTCACAGTTTTTTTTTTTGCTGAAATTTATTCAGTTTAATGTTTCAATGTGAAATTCTGAAATGAAAGTATAGAAAAAATAAACAATTGTAGATAAATCATAGATGATTTTGTTGCACAAAATTTAATCTACAGTTTTGACCCTTCAAAGTAACACACTTGTGGCATTCCTTCTACAATGTAAATCACATTTTGTTTATGAAGTTCTTCCCAACACAATGCCTGATTCAGATGTAGATGCTATTTCGAAGTTCATGCAGTTCAACGATTATCGGTGGACTGCGCATGTGTTCTAGCCGCAAGCGCAAGTGCAAATTTGACTATGGTTGTAGTGAGGATTTGTTTGCAAGTGATTGACAGACAAGGCTCAGTTTGTGAGAGGTAACAGGGAGTGGCAGCAGAAATGCAGGCATGTCGTGACCGGTCTCGGGTTGTGTATATGGTGCCAGCATCTCAGTTCCCTCAGCCATTCTGTATCACCATAGGCTTACTCAGATGATTACTCAGATGATCGATTAATGAAGGATCTATGACCACCGCTGTGTATTTGTACACACTTACTTGGATCTGCGAGACCACCGGTGGGCGTCTCAATGCATTTCCAGCTGGCTGTAGCATTAGCATATTTTCGCACTGCAGCTACTTACAAAATCGCAGCAGCTAGTGCATTAGCGTTTACATCTGAATCAGGCTCACAGTTTCTTTGCTTTGACCCTTCTTTCTAGTTCATCTCAAGTCAGCTTGATGGGTTTAAGTCTTCAGACTGTCCTAGCATTTCCATGATTTTAAGCCTACTGTCCTGTTATTTTCCTCAAAGGTAGTTCTAGCATAACCTGAAGGGTCACAAGAGATGTATAAGCCTTGGAGAGTGATAAAGTAGAGAGAAATAAAGTACCAACCAATTTGCTTCTAACTGTCACTTTACAGACTGTGTTTGAAAAATTACAGTAAGGCTTAGCACATCTCTAATCTTGCTGTATATTAACCTTTTAACTACTAGGTGTAGGCCAGTGGGTATTGCATGGTGCTGTGAAATTTGTGGTAGCCCTTTTGGTTCATGATGCCTGTCACTCTTTGCAAGTTGAGATTTAGAAAATGGAACCCTAGACTGTCATTCTTCCTTCTCCGTGTTTGCTAGTTGGCGTCATGGGGTTTGTACTTTTGATGAAAAGGTGTCTATATACTACATTTTGAGCATCTTCTCTGTTTTTGTATGTCTGTTTTCTAGATCCGTTGCCAGCGAGGAGCTGACACAACCATTTCTAATTTCTAACCCTGTGTCCCCACATTAATCCAGCAGCAGATCAAATGAAGAGATCTGTGGACAAGGAAAGAGAGAAGAGAAACTGAAGCCCCCTGAGAAAGAGTCTGTCACAGTCCTGCAGGCCGACCCTCCAAATATGCCAATCTTAGAATCGCCGCCTGTGACTTTACTGGTTACCTCAGCCTGTGTGGTTACTCAAACACGGTCACTGCCACCAGCAAAGGGGAATACACACAATTATGGACACTTAGTAAAATAAGTAACATGGGACACATGAGGCCTTGGGTCTAAGAACACAGAATCAGAACTAGAATTTTAAATATTTAATTCCGAGAATATCTTCAAAGCTTATGTTACAAAAAAGTTACAAAGATGATAATAATTTTAAAAGGTCACACCAGTTACTCAAGAAATAAAAGAAAATAACAAACAAGGTAAGAATCACCATTCGGAACAACTGGACAGGGCCAAACGATGGCGAAAGTGAGGTCTCTTCCTACAGGTATGGTCGCACCCTAGCATGTCTTCGCCTCCTCACGAGTAATGCACAGTGTTTCATACCAAACACACATTTGTAATGCCCTTTTGCAGGCTCATCTTGGTCACTACCCCCCTTGGGATAGTTTTTAACCCTTCCCAGATCACAGTTAATTGTTTAGGTGACTGTAACACAGGGGCTCCTGGCAACATGAGCAGGGGTTAGTTAATTTACTCACTCCATCCTGTTTGAAGCTCAGAGACCAGGCCTGTGTCAACAGACCTGGACAATTCTTACAGCTGGCTAGGAAAAAGATTCAACACCTTGCTGGCTGGTCTGTCTCTCCTTGGCCTGTAAGCCTGACCCCCTGTGAGGTTATAAACAGACCCCAGTCTTTGATCAGTGTTCCCAGCAAGACAAACCACAGATATTAACAACTTGTACATTGAGGACCTAGTGGCTATAAGTAAACACTAGCCAGTCAATTATCTCCCAGCCATCTGCCATACAATTTGAAATACATATTTTTTCTACACAAAATACAGGAATACATGCAGCCTATGAAGATGACATGGGTTATGCTACAGAGGCCACACAAACCATGTACCCCCATATCTCTGCTGGACTTTAGAGATGAGATGCTGATCATAACCTCACTGGGGGGGGGCACCAGCAGCGATGATCCTTGCTGCAAACTGGTTTTTACTCATAGTTATATGATTGCCTGTGAATAAGAAGCAGTTTGCAACTAGAAACATTAACATGAATGGGCCGCGCTGCCAGTCTGGGCCCCTGTACACTGATATCCCTTGTACCCCCCTGATGCTGGCCCTGTGTAGACACGATTTATATGACCCTTGATTGCAGATCTGGGAGCAGATGGCGCATGCACAGTCATACTCTGAGGGGTATCTTTTGCAAAAAAATACTCTGAGAAGTGTATAGATAAAAATACCCCATGTCACACATAAAAATAATCCCACTGAAATCAATTTTGCAAACACATTGCATATACTGTATGTGTAAATAATTACCGAATAGTGCTTACAGGCATATAGGACAAAGTGAAAGCAAGGACCTGATTCAGACCCGCTCGCTAGGATGCGTTCACTCGCAGCTGGTCATTTGTCGCTTTCTGTGCATGCATACTCATTGCAGTGCACGTGCGCAAACCAGTGTGAGAGATCGGGAAGCATTCGCTTGTTGCGCATAGATAGCCCAGCAGAGTGAGTGACAGGAGAGGCCATATGTGGGTGGTGACAGGGGCTGGCCACTATAAACAGAGTGAAGATGAGAATGAAGGCATGCCTGAGCATCCCAACGCCATTTCAGAGGCGTGCATAATTAAGAGGCAGCATCATTGTACATGTCACCTGGCTGTTTTTTACACTGAAGTGCTTGCAGCAGGGTATAGTCAGCCTAAATTGCTGCAATCGCATCCAATGATACCCGTTGTACTGATGGTTGCATACACTTCCTGGAGATGACATGCGCAATTGGGATCCTTAAGACAGGCTGAGGGGCGTCTACATGCGCCTGCCTTGTCGTCACTTAGCCAAATTTGCATACGCTGGGTGCGAGCACACACATCTAGTGAGTGGGTCTGAATTGAGCTCCAAGTCTTTTGTTGAATACTGTTTGAATTGCTTCTCTTAGAAGGGCATAAGAGGACATTCTCACAGAAATACTGGGAGGCATTACATTATGGCTCCCAAAGATCAATAAAAAATTCCCTATAGCTATTCTAAACCACTTGTACATAGTTTTGGTGAGAATTTGCATAAAATATACAGTATAGTAATGTACATCTTCATTGCTTCTATTTGAACCATGTCTCACTTGTTTTCTAACATAGGCAAGTATTTTATCTTGTTTTTCAAAGTGATATTGTACTTTTTCCTTTGCATTTTGTCATACACATATTATTACAGCTTTATTAGCCCATCTAAAGCAATTATTTTGTTGTAATCTATTTAAGATTGGTATTGGGGGAGGTTTAGCGTTAGGCTACTTACCTTCAGGCATCGGGATTCTGTCAGGATGGTGCTGTCGGTATTCTGATAGCCGGCATCCCATACCCAACCCTGATGGAGAGCGCAACACACCAAGCACTAGAAGGGAGAACACTTCTAACCAAACATTGCTAAGAAGGGGGCAAGACCAAAAAACATGGAAAACTTGGCACACCTCACCGCAATTTCGCCAATAAAACTGAGAGCATGAGGGCCAAAAGGTGTGTAATCTGTCAGGAGTAAAGGGACCTATACATTAGATGACTTTTTAAATGATCCGACCAAAACCAGGAGGTTTTGGATGCATCATTCAGAAAGTTGTCTAATAGATAGCCGGCAAGGACCAGTGATGCGCTGTAGAGGAATCGTTTCTATATTTTATATTTATACCATGGGTTGCCGATTATTGAAGATGGAGTCTCTAATAATATTGTTTCTTTACTATATTTATAAAGATATTTTAAATATAGATAAAGTTCAATTAACATCCGATAGATATATATATATATATATATATATATATATATATATGCAAATACATGCATATGTATGAATTAATGATATTATGATTCCAATGAGTTCAGACGTGAAGTTCAGTCTCTGATTTCTGATATTTATTTACAGGCAAATTGAATGATACAGAATGAGATATACACAGTAGTTACATATATACTAATTATATCTATGCTTCCTAAAAAATAAAACTTAATAAACAATTAACAAACTTAGGCCCTCATTCAGAGCCACTCGCAAACAGCAGTACGCTCGTTGCGTTCCGATGTTGACTAACCGCGCATGCGTCGGTGTTACACTACGCATGTGCGTACGGCAGATTGCGAGCTTTTTGTCTCTCGTTCCTAAAATAGCGTACAGGAAGTGACATGTCAAATGTGATTGACAGAACAGGGCGTTTTTGGGTGTTGACGGGGGTGGAGATGGAAAAACGCAGGCGTGGCGAGGCGTTTTTGGGGCGTACATACATTAGCAGATGCGAACGTCAAATGTGTTCGGACCGTCACATACGTCACTGGAACATCCTCTTTCCCTTCAAAATGCTCGCACAGTTTAGGGTCTGGATTACTCGACCACATTGGCGATGGCCTTCTCCTCCGTCCCAGGACTCCATGATGTTGCAGCGATTAATCACGGGTGGTCACAAAAGCAATTAGTGTTGTATTGAAAACCGGCTTGGTATGTGTTTGGAAAGCAGTTTATTGGGATAGCACAAAACCGTACGCAGGTGGAAATCATACCTGCTAATGTCAGGATTACACAATCAATTGGCGTACATTTTGGGGGGGGTTTTTTGGCCTCAATTTGTTGTTTATGGCCTATTGTGACAATAATGTCATCATGTTTTAATTAGCTCCCCTTTTTTTTTTTAATGTGGAATTTGCATCGTTATGTGTTTTTTTAAACGTTCACTCAAGAGGCCTTTTTTGTATACAAATGAAATGGTTTTTTGTGTCCTTTTTTGCCTTTAGGGCCAGGATTAAATGTAACCCATTTGTACAATAATGTCACAATACAATGTCAGATTTTTTTCATAAATTTATTGTTTAAACACAAACCAATTGGCATAATATATATATTTTTTTTTTCTGCCAAAGATACTTTTTATCAAAAATAAATAATCAATAACTGATAACATAAACGTACAAAAATAACTTAAAAACATTTCACAAGAAAGGAGAGGGAAGTTTTGACCAGAAAGGAATATGAGCCAAGCACAGAAGGAGTGTGGGAAAAGTCGCCATTGCTGTCACCGTTTTTTCGCCCGTTTGGATGGGGGAGGGTGGGCGCCAGACCGGGTCCGGGATGCCATCGGGCTGGCCTGTCCAGAGGCAGATGTTGTGGCCTCTGGACTAGGCACAGGGCTAGGCACATTTGGAGGATTGGCTGATGTTGTGCCAGAGGTGGAGGATCCTGATGTTCAGGCAGGAAGGGAGGTCGGCTCCACCATGTGCTGGCGAACGAGCTGCTCCAGGGCATCGGCGATGCGGATGTTGGCCCTGGTATTTTCCGCCAGGGCCTGACCAATGGTCACGTTGGCCGCAGCATTTTGCTCCAGGGCCTCAGCCACCCGTATCAGACTGGCGTCCATCCTCTGCAGAATCTCCGTATGGAAATCCGATTTGAAATTGAGTTCTGTGAGGAGGCCCACTGCCTGCGAGGGGGCACGCCCTGGACTGGCTTCTGCAGGGTCCTCAGCCGGATGTACTGGTTCCTCCCCTGCAGAGCCAGCAGAAATTCTGCGGCCAAGGCTTCCCTCTGGAGCAGACTCATCCGCCTGTGTCTCTGTTGGAAAAATGAGAAAAGAATCACATTAGAATCTACATATTGGCACAATAGCATTTCAGAGTTGGTGACATCACAATACTTACCTGGGCCAACATGAGGAGCCGCAAAGTCTGGCATGTCTGTATCCATGTTGGACACGCCAAACACCTCCACAGGCTGCACACACCCCTGTGCCAGCTCTTCTAAATCCGTCAACTCCAATGACACAGGGGTGGGACCCCCACCTGTCCCCCTTGCATGCCTAGCCCTGTCCGCGAGTTTTTGCTTTAGGCGATATTTGAAGTCGCCCCATCTGTGGGGAAAAATGGAAGCCATTATCCTTTGGTTTAAAATGGGGTTTGTTTTTAGGGGGGGCAAGGGTTTACTTACCGCCGTTTGACATCCCGGGCTAGACGGACATAATCACCCACTCTATTGACAGCAACGGCTACCTCTTCCCACATTCTCCACTTCTGGCTTAGACTCATATTCCTGTCTGCCTGTGGCAGGATGTCCACACACTTCTGGATCAAAACCTCCATCTCCTTTCTTGTGAAATGTGGCTGCCTTTTTTTTTTGCCCGCTTTGGCCGGAATACTGGGCCCAGCAGCCTCTTCCATGTCATCCTCCTCACCTATTTGTGTAAATTTACAGAATTCAAAAATCACAACTTGCCTAATCTTATGTTTCAAATTAATCGTTGATAGAAAATGCATGAAAGACTTACCGCCTGACTCTTGTGCATTTTTTCCCTGGTCTGTCGCCATGTCTGAGGTCCAAACAAGAAATACACCAGAATTTGAATGTGTTTTCGTGACGTATTTATACATGCGTCCTTATTTTGCGGCCGCATCATTGATTGTGCGGCCCTATGATCCCTCCTTAATTTGTGCGGGAAACGAAACACTATTTATGGCTTGGTGTGTCTCAAGTCGAGGTGGCGTTTTTGGATTGTTGGAGGTTATCTTGGCTGGAGTTTATTGATTGCGTAGAAAGGAGTTGGAGGTTGGAGATTAGTTTGTTGGTTAGATTTGCGTTTTTTTGTCCGTTATCTTTGTTGGTTTATATTTTTGGGACCTCGTTTGTTGATTTGGTAAGTTATGTGAAGTCTAACTTTTGTTCAATTGTTGTTTCATTGTGTTTCGTATATTTTGTAATTTTTGGATACCTAATTTATTCTATTTTAGATTTTGTTTATTTTCGACCCCAAAGACCTTTTGATTTTGCATCTTAGATATTTGCTCTTGGTAAGTCCATTTTTTATCTTGTATTAGCGAACTAATTAGTGCATTTTTAGTAGTTACTCTTGTGACTTGTATTAGCGAACTAATTAGCACATTTTTAGTAGTTACTCTTGTGACTTGTATTAGCGAACTAATTAGCGCATTTTAAACAGCTTAATAATCATTCTAACTTTTGGATGGTTTAGCTTTCGCTTTTTGAGCCAACATTTCGACCCGTTTTGATGTACTGTGTTAAATGTCGCTTTGCGGTTTTGCTAAATGGGTGTTTGGCATATTTGAACTTTGGTCTAGCACAAAATGTATCAACAAAAATGCATAGAGTGAAATGTGTCAAGTAATTTTGTTGTTTATTTTCAGTTTGGACGTATCATGACAATACCCCGGCATGTAAGCAGCAATGGATGGTATCATCAAGCTAAGTTGTTTTAATATAGTTTTGGGGTGGGTCAAAAGCCTTACTTTGAAATTTTGGAATTTCAGGTTGATCTGGGGCGGATTGTTCTGGCCATGCTCCCGGAAGCCGACCAACCTCAATCTCATCCCAGGCGTAGGCATCGTAGGCATGCAAGGCCCCAGATATTTTGAACACGTGTCACCCTTTTTGGAATGCCCGATGATGAGGTTTTAAGACGCTACCGTCTACCTCCCAAAATCATCATAGACACTCTCTCATTAATAGAAAGTGATCTTGAGCGGCAAATTGACAGTCCAACAGCAATACCACCACTGACGCAATTTATGGCGGTGTTACATTTCTGTGCCTCAGGATCGTTTCAAACAACAGTGGGAATAGTGGCGGGCATCTCCCAATCCTCCTTTTCCCGGATCCTGAGGGCAGTGATGGAGGCACTTTTCAAGCACCTCCATCATTTTATTCAAATGCCTTTGGATATGGGTGCCCTTAGTGTGGCCAAGGCCAATTTTTACCAAATAGCTGGCTTCCCACACATCATAGGGGTTGTGGATGGTACTCACATACCACTTCAGCCTCCAGCACGGCTGGAGGCAATATTTAGAAACAGGAAACACTATCACTCCCTGAATGTAATGGTGGTATGTGATGCCTCCCTCCAGATCCTGTCCCTGAATGCTAAGTTACCAGGAAGTGCACATGACTCCTTCGTCATCCGGCAATCAGGGATATGGCAGAAATTAACCAACCTACAAGCTGGTGATGCGTGGCTTCTGGGTAAGTGGAGACCTTTAGTACATAACAATGTTAAGCTTGATACACAGTGTTCCTGATGTTGTCTCTTATTTTTCACAGGAGACAGTGGATACCCTTGCATGTCCTGGCTGCTCACACCAGGCCCACAAAGTGAGTATAATTCCGCACTTACAGCCACCAGGCAAGTGGTGGAGCACTGTATCAGCCTTTTAAAAGGCCGATTCAGATGCCTCCACCGCTCTGGTGGCGAGCTCATGTATTTGCCGGATATGGTGTCGAAAATTGTGGTCCTGTGTGGGATATTTCACAACATCGCCATAAGGAGTGGTGTCCCAATGCAGTCATAGGATACCTTACCTGAGGATGGCCCCCCGAGGTTGGTCGGAGGTCAGTATGTGGGGGGCCATACGCGATGATGTGGTGGCCAGATTTTTTAGGTAAGTTTGACCCAAACTACAGTGTTTATACCTAATGTGTTTGTGTTTGTTTGCGAACATCTAATTTATTTATTTTTTTTTCACCATCTTCTGTTTGTTCACATAATCTTTGCCACTCCAACGCTCACTACTTCCTGCTACCCTTACCAAACCTGGATCTGGTGATTTTGTCCATATATTCTGGAACCCATATCGCAACGCCATGTTTGTGGAATCATGTTGGCATGGTCCTTCGTCAACCAGTTCTTGATTGTTTTTTTTAATTAAATATTTTATTTGTATGTGTTGTATTTGAGATTATCACTGTTTTTTTTTTTTGGGACTGACCACTTTGATTTCTCATTTATGTTGTGAATAAATGTTTGGAGAGTGAAATGGTCTTCCTTTTTTTGGACGTTAACAGCAAGTGTAACCAGGTTAACACACCTTACATTTGACTAAGGGGTAATCCAGTACTGACACCAGTTGATGTAAACTGAAATATGTTTGCAGGTTCCCAACCCACACCAAAAGGAAGCCTGTCCAAACCTTTGGATTTTGAAGATTGGCCTAAGCAGCTTGCACACCAACTAGGAACCTGTAAAATGGCGAAATATCTAATTTACACTACACCCAAAAAGGGAAATGACATTGTTACTGTTATGTGTTTCTTGTGGCTATTTAACATACAAATACAAAATACAATCTAACTTTTAAAAAAGGGAAATCCTTGCAGGAACAGTCTACTTATGTCAGGGAAAACTATTTTTGTTTTTGAAAAAAAGAATGAGCCAGAACGTATATTAGAACTACAAAATTTATTTACAAAACAAAAATAAACAAAAAAAACTACTGGCGAAGGATGCCAGACAGCCGGTCAAGGGCCACAAGAATGCCAATGACATGTTGGCGCATCTGGCCAACACAATCGTCCACCTCTTGTCGACGCCTCTGTTCCTCTGTGGGTGAGAAAAGTGTGTGGATTAATAAAACAATAGGGAATCCACATTAAAAAAACAAAAACACAACGAAATCACTCCTAAACCGAAAAAAGAAAAACCAAAACAAAAAGGGGGTGCTGCCAAAAATACAAGGCCTATGTACAAATTCACACAGGTGTGATATGTGTATGTTGAAATCAGCAGGAAGAGGTAAAGGCAAACTGCTAAATCACCAAAAGTAAACCAAACAAGCACGAATAAAGGCACGACACATGATTACATACAAACAGTTTGTGGTTAAAAAAAATGAGAAAGAAAAACATACCGGGAGCCAAAACGGGAGCTCCGGAAGTCCCTCCATGTTCCTCCTCGGAGGAGCCTTCATTCCCCAAAGAACGGGGAGGGGTAATGATGGACTCCGGGGAGGGGGTAATTGGAAGAGGGGTGGGTGGAGGAGAGGGGGAAGTGGGACGGAGGGGAAGGAGGCCCGACAGTTCCGGGAGAGGGTCTGGGAAGGCTGGGGAGGAGTGGGGTATAGGGGAAATATTTGGGGTGGAGTGTTGGCTGGGGGTTGGGGATAGTGGCCGGGAACGCCGTCTGGCCGGACGGTGACGGCGTAGTCTTGGCTGTCCTCCTAAAATATGTCAAACAAATTGAGGTTAGTTTCTGGGCAAATCCGGGGCCCAAATAAAAAAAAAAAAACCAGCAACAAAAAACATGCAAAAAGGAGTAGAATGAAAAAAACAGAAATAGAGGGAAAACAAGCACACGCTGATATGAGGACAAATAATTAATAGGACAGACAGGAAAACATGCACACGCAGATATGAGGACAAATAATTAATAGGACAGACAGGAAAACATGCACACGCAGATATGAGGACAAATAATTAATAGGACAGACAGGAAAACATGCACACGCAGATATGAGGACAAATAATAAATAGGACAGACAGGAAAACATGCACACGCAGTTTGCCCCACAAACACAAACATGAAAACCACAATACATAACACTTACTTTCAAGGATCTGCATGTGAAAGCATGCCAGCAAGCGGGGCGTTCGCCGTTGCAGGTCTGACCACCTGCGCTCCAGCTGCCCGATGTTGCGGCGTGAACCCAACGACCGCAGGCGGGACCGTGCCTCCGCATACGCGGAGCGCTTCTGCCGGTTGGTGATGGGTGGAGGCTGGCTGGTGATCCGCCTATCCATCACCTCCGAAAGCACCAGCAGCTCGCGCCTGGTGAATGCGGAGGCTCTCATGATGGCAATGGAGTTTTTCATACAAAACATTTTTGATAAAGTGTGCCAAAAATTTCTGATTGGCTAATGTATTTTGGAAATTAACAGGAGCAATTTTATTGGTTAGTGTATGAGTCATGTGTTCAACAGGGCCAGAAATCTCTGGAGAGTTATGATAGGCTTGATGCAGTGACATGCGTTTGCAAATTTAAATAAAGAAATGAACCCCGGAAAATATGCGGGGATCCACAGCAATAGAACAATTGTTTAATTGTGGTTCACATGTTTTTTGAACAATAAAAGCGAATGTTCCATCCGTACGTATTCTGCGGGTAAACACAAACACGGACAAGAGTAAAGTTTCTTGCACTGTGTTGAAAAAAAAAAAAAAATTAAGCTAATTGATACATTGATTGGCATGATACGATTGAGGGAGGTAGGCAGAATAAAGGAGCAGGTAATCGACATCTGACAAGGCCACTTCCGGTTTCACTTGTGCGTGCGTTCCCTTCAAGCCATTTCGGGGATGTACGCTCGCTATTTCGCACGCTCGTTAGTTAGAGGAGGGGTCGCCTGAGTTTAGGGAGGAATTTTAGATGCGAACGAAAATACGAGCGAGCCATTGAATTTAAATAATTTTGTACGTACGCCTAACGTACGTGCGCCCGCTTGCGAGTGGGTCTGAATGAGGGCCTTAGACAATTAATAACAACACAGATTATATACTTGCAAATATTAGTTACCGTACTTCCTCCTGCACAAACTTTATGTTCTTCTGGACTCTGTGTTACATTGTGCTGACCTCTCTCCAGGCTGAGCTCCTATACTCACCATACCTGACCTCTTCTTACATCTCCTCTGTTCTCCCCTAACTAAGCTGTACTTCCAGTGCTATCTTTTATCCTAAATCTTTCAAAATTAATTTTGCCATCTCCCACTCTGTCCAATGTGGCAGATAATTATGGGTTTCCCTAAATCAGATTCTGAAGTGCTATAAAAGTGTCAGCTCACTTTTACCCCTCAGGTGGGCAGTAGGGAACGAATTTTGGGATCATAAAAATTTGATATTTGTTTATTCATCAAACGATTTACCTTTGATTATTTGATGTGCAAACAGATCTGTTTTGCCTAAGGTGCTAGCATCAATAGATGTGCCCTCTTGATGATATAGTAGATAAATTGCCCCTGGCCTGGATGATAGATGAGCTGGTTTATAATTGTCCAAGGTATGCAATACTTTGATCTTGATCTTAATTGTATGTGTGTGTTGCCTACGCACCTGTGCATACCAGTGCCCATTCCATTGTTTTATGATATAAGCAGGAAAACTTGTTCAAACTGTCCTAACAACAGTGCTACATTTGATGTACATCAGACATATAAACTTGATTATTTAAATCATTCCCTAAAGTATTTTATACATGTATACATACTCGTATAAACTAATGTAACACATCTACTGAACTTCTTGCTACAATATATATATATATATATATATATATATATATATATATACATATATATATATATACCATTCACTATGGTGTAAATCACATTCAATCATTAATGGTATTTTAATTCAGGCAATATCTCTAATCCTCATATTCCTAAAATATGAATAGTTACCAAAATGGTAACAGTTGCCCCCTTGTGGCCATGAGAAATGAATTGCCACATATTAAACTAATGTAATTTTTCCCAATACATTTTGAAATATTTCAAACCATACTTTTCCTTCCCTAATCATTATTTTAAACCATAAAGATAACAGTAATAACCATTGTGATGGTTGCATATATTTTCTCTAAGATATTTTTAGCTTAGCTCACTATCTTACTCTATTGTAACTTTTACTGAGGTTTTTATTCAGTATTCCTGAGGAAAATATTTGATCAGTCATTTAAAATACCATAGCATAGCTTGATTGTAGATATCCCATTCTCTATGTGTGCTGATGTCTTTAAGATACATCTTCTGTCCTGTGCCAACAAAAATTTGCTCCTGTTTGGACTATCATCTGTGTGTCTTGCATGCCATTGGAGACACGTTACCTTTGCAGTATGGAGGCAGTAGAATTTGTGGAAGCTGCCATTTTGCTTGCTGCACAGAGTCCTGTGTACTTTGAGTGCTGTGGTCTTTATTCATTATTTCTTCTTCATCACAATGCTGTACCACTCAGTACCTTCAGTGTCACCTCGGTAATACAGTCTTTCGCAGATGTGCATTGTGCGTGCTTTACGATTATCCAATGATGCAGCTATGACAAGTGTCCATATAATAGTCTTTTAAGGTTTTGGTGTTGAATAGAGAGCAGGTATATATATGAAACAAAGTCTCTTCTCCTTTCTTGGTTGTATATAATTAATCTCAATTTTCTTTGTCCAATGGCATTCCAAATGACTGGAGTAGATAATGTCAACCATATTCTCTATATTATTTTCCTCACTGAATAAATTTCCATACAGTAAGGTCACATTCTTTCCATGTTCCTATATAGTATCTATTTTCTAAATTAAAACTAAAATAACCCTACACTAGAAAAACCCTATTCGATGGCTTTCTATATTTAACTTACAATAAGATTAGCAATACTATTTGGAATGCTTTAATGTGTTTATCATAACATCCTATCAATAAAATAAATGACTATACATATATGCTTATAACAGACATTAAATATCTTTCAGGAATGGCTTTCTATATGTGTAACCCCATTCTGCATTACGCCATATGCCACAATGTGCATATGATTACAACGACCCTTTTTGTGCTAAAATTAAATTCTCTTAGACCCATGCGGTATGTATTAAGAGAATAATAATTTCTCCCAATTAATAAATTTGTCCCAACGGGGTATACCATCTTCACTAGATACTTAATTTATGTTTGAAGCCTTTAAGATGGAAGCATAAATATCCCACTGTGTAATACAAAATAAAACAAAATAAACTATTTACAAAGTATGTTCTGATATAAAATGTACATCGTTCATGTATACTGGCATGTGATTTCAAAGTTATATGTAAAAATAAAACTATTTTGTATAATTGCAGTGATGAAATGTACACTGTAATTGGTGTGTACATGTATGAGTTGAAAACAATTTGACATAGAACATTTCAAACGATTGTAGTGATGAAAGGGTTAACGGAAACTTCCCCTTCCTGGAACTGAAAACTGCTTTTGGGATTTGTCCATGTGTCAGTATTTATGGCAGGTGTCGACTGCTGTGCTAATGATCTTCTGTTGTGTCGCCAATCACTGACATCATGGGTTCTGTAGCGAATCTGTATTTGTAAACTAAAATTCAAACAAAGAAATACAATGAATATAATGGCTATTTACAAAGCGATTTAGCATTGCTTGCTATGCGTTCTGTCCTGTCTCCTGCATGTTATATGAGGTACAGAATTTACATATCTGGGTATTTAAGGATTTACTAACATCCAGTTTCTTTTTATCTCTGTAATATTGTGTGCCATTGACAATACAAACTTTGCTGCAGATAATCTGCAGGTTGGATTCAATCATGAAATGAGAGATTATTTTGCCATGTGGGATTTCTATAGGGAAATTTCTAATTTCAATCCCCATAGTGGCTGCATTTGATCTAAAAGGTAAGCCAAGTAAAGAAGTGATACTGCCATCCTGGCTTGAGATCATACTCTTTTGAGGAAATATCTGGGTCCAGAATTTCTTCAATCGTGGATTTTCCTCATCAGTGGGACTCCTTAGCTGTGAAGCGTCTTGGAGATTCTGCTAAATATTCTCATGTGGAGAAAAACTTGTAAAGCTGGGCCATATATCATTTGATGGTTCCAGGGCTTTGTCCAGAAGTGCCACAAAATGATTGTGGCGCAAAGGCACACAAATATTTTTCCCCTGGTGATTCTTTTTGTAATTTGGTATGGTGTTTTCAGAATGACACTCTGCATGTGGTCTCTCTGAGAGACTGCAAACATTTGCTCCACCACTAGATGGCTCTGAGTGATGTGTGGGGTTTCCATAGGAGTTGGAGCTGTGTGTCTGACTAGATGTCTGCACTTCTGAATTCATTTCATAGTTCAGCTCTGTCAACATGTTTGTGGCTGAACTGATTTCAGGGATCTGCACTTTAGAAAATGTATCTACTCCTGTGTGCACTTCTTTGCTCTTGTCTGTGTTTGAGACTGTCTGTTCCATTTTTCCTAGTGGTGCAACTAATTCTTCCATCACATTGGGGCCTGTGAGTGTGTATTCAGTAGAATCACTCTCCTTCTCATAATCAGAGCTCCATTGATCACTCACTTCAGCAAAAATTGTATAGGAGACATTTGACATTGCTCCTACCTTCTTTGCATCAATTTGCTCTTTTTGGATTAATACATCCTGCACCATGATTTTCTCTTTCTCAATTACAGGAACCTGATTGATTATATTAATCCTGACTCCAGTCGACTCCGTGTACAAAGTCTCAAATTAATCTACAATATTTCCTTTTGTAGTTTTGGGTGTTTCTATGATCTCCTCCTCCTCAGAGGTCTTGACAGTTTGAGTACAACCTGACAGGCTTTTGGCTTCCAAATTTTTCTGTTTAATTTTATTCCCTTTGCCTTTGAGGAATTTTAATAATGAATGCATTTTTGCATTAACGGTCAAGCATACTTTATAAAGACTTGAGCCTGATTTCTAATTACATTTCTGTTTAGCCTCTTTGGCTGAATTAGCACTTTGGTGCATTTTACTATATGCCACAATAATTGTGTACATATTTGAATTTGCATTAATTTTACAATGCTATATTTATTTATTTATTCCCTGTTTTATCAGATTCAACATTGCATTTATTTTACAATGCTATATTTATTTATTTATTCCCTGTTTTATCAAATTCAACATTGCATTTATTTTACCATGCTATATTTATTTATTCCCTCTGTTTTACACATATATCCTCCCCATAAGATTGTCGGTGTCTTAATGGTTACATTAATATATGTTAAGTACATTCATTTATTTGGGAGTATTCAATTTCAATATTTTAAATAATTTTTAAGAGTGATATCGTCCCTCATCTGTTCGCTAGCCTGATGAGTTAAACTCTAATATCCGCTAATCATTATTCATTTCTTTTTATCCTAGGCCTTTCTAGTCATTACCAGCTATTCCAAAGTGATCTTGTTTTTGTCAGCAGGGTTACCGCCCATTATGCTGCTCCTAATAAATATAAGGTATCATATAGTTTTATAACCAGCTCTATTTCACTAATACATCTATTCTAGGTATACAAAATACAAGATAAGATAAATACAATGATAATAAGGCTTATAATTATTATGCTTAAATATATCCCCACTGTGATTCTACAAATTTGGGAGCTGACTTACAGCATGTGCTACTGCTTAATATAAATATTACAATCAGATACCGGAATCTAACATGTCCCTTCGTGGTCACCAATTGTAGAGGAATCGTTTCTATATTTTATATTTATACCATGGGTTGCCGATTATTGAAGATGGAGTCTCCAATAATATTGTTTCTTTACTATATTTATAAAGCTATTTTAAATATAGATAAAGTTCAATTAACATATGTTTTATATATAGAGAGAGAGAGAGAGAGAGAGAGAGAGAAAAAAACAGCGGCACTCACAGGACTTGAAAATAAATGAGACCCACGACTCCAAAGGATCAGCGTCCAACGTTTCAGTCGGTGTGACTTTTATCAAGAACAACAGTGAAGTACAACACATCTTACCTAAATACCCCGTGACATCCCATAATGTCCATGCCCAATTGACCTGCCGCCTGCCCGTTGACCAACGTCATAGAGGCGGGGCCGGCGCCGCCATGATGACGCGACCGTCTGGAGCTCCAGGTGCCGCATATTGGTTGCTGTGGCAACCCGGCTTGTGGAGCGGTCACGTGACTTGGCGCAACTCACGCAAGCGTCGGACGTCTGAGTGCTATGTGGGGTAAGATAAATAAAGATAAATGCAGGCTATGAATGAAGATAATATGTTGTAAGTAACGAGGTGTCTGAGCATGAATAATGGAGTGACAACTGATAATGACAAAAATGAGAAAAATGCTCCGAAATGCGCGGAGGTGCCGTGCAGGTGATATAGGCAGGACAAGATGTGATTAACATATAAATGATACATAATGGATGGTGAAATCAATCTTGTGCAGAAACACAAATCGAATATGCAGTACATACTGCATACACAAAAATATTGTAACACATCTACTGAACTTCTTGCTACAAAATATATATATACTATTCAATATGGTGTAAATCACATTCAATCATTAATGGTATTTTAATTCAGGCAATATCTCTAATCCTCATATTTCTAAAATATGAATAATTACCGAAATGGTAACAGCGCATGCATTCTGGGTCCTTGCCGACCCCAACTATCTACCAAACATGCTGGTCAACCTGATGACGCTCATCAGGTTCCACATGTTCGCAGATAGGGAGGCCAGTCTCCTGCACTGAATGACGGTCAGTGAACGCCGTTCAGTGCGGGCACCGCACCCGGTGACCTGCAGGACTGAACGCTAGGTGGGATAGGCCCCTTAAGATATTATCTATTTAATAGCTTAACATGCATTTCCAAATGGTTTAAACATTGACACATTGGGAAAGACATGGAATAAATCAACTCCTATTGGGAATCAAAATAGGGTGACCAAATTCCAGTTCCACCAGAGTTGGATAGATTATTTAACAACAGGACATAACCCTAAGAGAAATGTATATCAAAAACATATTGGCCCTCATTCAAACCCGGTCGCAAGCACTGAGTGCTCACAACCGGGTCGATGTTAAGGCCCTGCACATGCACAGTGGCCGCACTGCGCGTGCGCATGCCCTGGAGCGAGAGAGAAATTCTCTCGCTCCGGAGCTCACTACAAAAGGGGTGGCTGTCGATGTTGATCGACAGCTCACCTCATTTTGTAGGCGGGGCAGGGGGGTGGCTACACAAACGGAGGCACTCCGGAATGCCTGCCATTTTGTGGGTGGCCGCACTGACATCAGCAGTGATGTCAGTGGGGAGCTTCCTGCTCGATAAGAGCAGGAAGCTCCCTGGGGCTTGCGGTTGCCGAGACCCAACCTTAGGGTCTCGTCACAAGCCCCGATTGTTGCAATGGTCTTGACCATCGCGACCATCAACCCGGTCGGTCACTGAAGCTGTGGGTGGTAACCCACAGCTTTGCTATCGACCAGGAGGCCGCACTAAAACATACAAGCAGCCGCCCTCATTCAGAACGAGCGCTCGCTTCTTGCAAGCACCTCTGAATGAGGGCCATAGTCTCCTTATTCCCACCCACTGTTTGATGGGATAAAAGGTCACTAGCGGGTAGTTTCAGGGGCCCAGAGAAATGTATCACACTCCGGAACCAGTGGTGAATCTGGAGATACTGAAATATTTCTGTAGGAGGGAGGAAATAGTGATCTTGTAAACTAGGGAATGAAAGGAAGAGGTCACTATTCATGAGATCCCCCAAAGTTTTAATACCCCAGCAATACCAAAGGGAAATATTAGGATTAGGAATTAATTTAGCCACAGCCCTGAGAGAAAGGGCAGGAGTTAGGGGAAAAAATGCTGGGACTCAGGAGACCAACCTATCCCAGACATGTAATGAGGCTTTCATGGAGGAAAGTAATGGAAGAATGGAGGGTCAAATGTGTTTAGGAGTTCACAGTAGATCTTCTAAGGGGGAATCAGGGCAACAAGTCTGTTCAAGGGGCATCCAACAACTGGCAGTAGGTTGACAGAACCATTCCTGAAGCTGAGCCAGTAAGCATGCCTCTTGGTAACACTTGTATTTAGTTGTTATTATTATTATTATTATTATTATTATTATTATATTATTATCCTTTATTTATATGGCACCACAAAGGTTCCGCAGTGCCTTACACAGTACATAAATGAGCACACAAGAAAAACAGTTAATAGTAATACAAAACAATGCAGGACAAGGGCATGGTTTATAAACATAGCTGCATAACACAAGCAGCAGGGCCTCAGCAACCAAGTCTTAGGTGCCAATTGGGGAGTTAGGAGTAAATGATACTATAAGTAGGGGGAGGAGAAGCACATGAGGGAAAAGGGTCCTGCTTGTGAGAGCTTACATTCTAAAGGGGAGGGGCAGACAAACAGGGGCGACACAGATGAGGTAGATAGTGATGAAGGAGCATGGAGCAGTGGGTTAGGATATGTGCTGCGGAATGTGTGTGTTTAAGATGACCTTGTGTTATGTCAAAATTAAGTCCTTCATTCATCTATCTCTGACAGAAAATAGATTTTGTTTATGTGTTATTTACATGAGAGATGTACAAAATAAAGTTGTAGCACTTAAATTATTGTGTGTTACATTTTAGTATCTAAATACATTTTGTTAAAAAAATGCAGCTATTATGGGACTGTCCTGCCACCCTAATTCAGTAGTGACTATTTTAGTCCCAGCTGCTAGGTGCTATGCTATGTTCCTGTGAGTGGGTGCATCTCACATGCTAGACCCACTCACAAGTGGGTGCAGCCATGCCCAACATGCTGTGGTCCCATAGGATGTTACAGTACCCGGGCCCAGAATTTCTCTTGGCAGTAAATGGAGGTGACAAGCAGAACCAGGATGGAATGGGGCAGTGAGTGCAGTAAGGAGTTTCCTGGATATTCATACAGCAGCAGATGGTGAATTTGGTAATTCACATAAATATGTTGCTTAATGACGTTCAGAAAGTGTCCTGGTTTTGAGGAGGTTTTCCCTCAGTTTTCCTCAAACTTAACCCTGGTGTAACTCCGTCTTAGTTATCAAATTGTAATTACACTAATAATCTAACACTTTGAATCTAACGCTGACTAATGCAGCCAAAGTCTATGCAGCCTAATTGATCACTAATAACACAACAATAGTTGTTTTGTACTGTTTGTTTGGTACAATTAAGGTATATCTTTTTTTTATTATTTGCAGCAGGAAGAAAATTTGTTTAATGGTGATAGAAATGAGAAAAATGGGGAAATAAATTATAATTATTATTACTCAAACAGATTTATAAATGTATAAATCTGGAAAAAATAACTGTAAATGTTGGTAGACATATGGACATTATGTAGTACCATGTGTGTACCACTAGGTGGCATGAAGTAATGAACAAATGATTAACTTATTTGAAACAACATTATAAATGGAATAATCCCACATCAATATCACTGATTTTTTTATGCGGTACCCACACAAATTATACCTTGTATTTTCAGAAAAAAAACATTTATCTTTTTACTGTTTTAAAATGTAAAAAATAATTAACCCAAATGGCCAAAATAAAAGTTTTTTTCATTGAAATTCAAGAAACGTAACTAAAATGAAATGTTTTTTTTACTCTTTCATAAATACCACATATAAAAAATTTGTAGTTCTTGTTTCACCAACAGTCCACCTTTCCAAAATAGTAGGAAGCAGTCTTGCGTAGAATTAGTAATTCATTTTTATGAGCATCAGTTTTTCCACATTTTTGTGGAAGTAGCTTCCTACACCGATTCCTCACAAGGTTTCCGGTTGTACTAAACATTCTTTCAGAGTACACACTGGAAGGTGGGCAGCTTAAGTACACAATAGCTAGATTATACAAGGGGCTCCAAATTGCCCTTTTTACTCTCAAAATTCAAAGTGACTGTGTAAGATGCTAAGTTGTACATTATCATTTAAGTAATCCTTCACCTTCTATTGATACTTACTGTATTAGCTTGAGTCAATGTAGAGGTTTCAATATATGTGGGCAATTCTTTCAAGCCTTGCCAGATATCATAATGATTCGCACTGGTGTGCTGAGCTAACTCATCATCCTCATCATCACCAGTGGGTCTCTCGGAAAAGGCCACTTTTTCCTGGCAGCATTTGCAGGAGAAACTGAAGTGGGAGACATTGGGCCTGATTCAGAGCCGCTCGTAAGCGGCTGCTCGTTCGTTCCGAGCGATGTTCACACATCTGCGCATGCGTATGGGTTTTAGTATGCATGCACAAACCAGTCAGTGTGGTCAGAAATCGTGTGCTCGCAAAATAGCAAATGCCTGCTAATTTGAGTGACAGAGTAAGGCGTTTGTGGGTGGTAACAGGGGAAGGTGCTTGAAAAAGGGGAGTGGAGATCCGAACGCAGGCGTGCCAAACAGTCAAAATGGGCGTTTTAAGGGTGTGCATAATTAACAAAGCAGCGTCATCGACCACGTCAGTTGGGTGTCTTTTAGCCAGAACTGCTCGCATGATTGCGGTAGGAAAATGCAACCACAAGAATAGCGAGCAGTTCATTCGCTTTTCGATGTACTCGATTAATCTAATAAATAGCGGAGATGACGTATGATGCGAGCGGCCAGGGGGTGTTTTTTACAAAATAACGTCTGAATGTTTTGTTCGCTCGTTCAGACATAGAGTCATCAACAGACCGCAAAGAAAGAGCGAACGTTCAATTTAAATAGCCAGCCTCTTTTTCTGGACGAGCGAGCGCAAATAGCGTCCAGCTCTGAATGAGGTCCATTGTGTCATGTGCCACTTGAGCTGAAAACTTGCTTGCAAAGAGCGCTTTGCATCTCTTAAGATCTGTGTCAGTTAGAAAGCAAGACATTATGTAGGACTTAAACCTAAACGCGCATATCCACTTAGCGACAATGAAGGACTGAACAATAACGATATCGTTATCGTTCAGTCATTCATAATACTGTGTAGTGCCCACACTGAACGATATGTTGTTCAGTTCAAGCACCCTCCCTCATCCCCGAACATGCTCAACCTGATGATATCGTCAGGTTGATCGTCATGTTCGAGCGATGAGCGATGCCAACAACGACCAGTGGGAGCGCGCTTCACTGGACGTTGCAAGCATATCCACTGCACGATTAATGAACGACTGAATGATAACAATGTCGTTATCATTCAATCATCCATTTATATCGGCAAGTGGATACCCGGCTTTAGATCAAGCATGGTTGCAAACATGCACTGATCTACTTGCAAGATGTTGCAAACCCTTTGATCTTGGCGAAGTGAATAAAGAACATACCTAGCGGAATCACTTAGTTTCATCTCCTTCAGCTTTTCTAGCTGCTTTTCCTGTAGATTGATTATGACCTGACTTAGACTGCCAGTGTCTGAACTCACTTTGTTGGTTACAATTTCAAATGGTTTCAGTAGCTTGCATAAAACTGAGAGTATTCTCCAGAGTGCTTAGTATTAATTCTAGGCCTGGTGCTGGGCAGGGCACCGTGCCTCAAAAAGGGCATGTCACCTCTGAAAAGGGGGTGTGGCCATGAGGAAAAATGCACCCCCTTTTCATCACTCTTGGGGGCATACCCAGCACTTATGGACATGCTGGGCCACCACCAAGCTCTCCTCTCACTGTGAATAGATGCTGTGCGCATGTGCACGGCATCCAGTGGTGGATTCAGGGGGGCACCCAGGCACATACCCCACCTGTCATATTCGGGCACCTAGTTTTTTTATTCCAATTTCTTTATTGCAATCAATGTGATGGGAATGTAAGGAATGAAGGAAGTAGGAACCCGCTCAGCCAGCACCCGTCCATAACCTCTGATTGGACAGGTGCCAGCCCACGTGACCTGCTGAAAGGAAAGTAAACTTGAGATGCGCTGTTGTGATGTGACCCTGGAGGTGTGAGAGCTTGGCTCAGTCAGTATGGGCAGCTGTAGTAGGTACTGTGACTGTTGTGACACATCAAATGCAGGCTGCGCTACCATCAGTCAGCCCGCCTTCCCCTTCTCCTCTTGTGGATGGAACCAATAAGAAGCTGAAGGAATGAGGAGACATATGTAGCAATCTGTCAGCCCAGAAGAGAGAAGGTAAGGATTAGGGGTGGTGCTGGAAGGAGACAGGGCATGAGGGCTGGATGGTGGAGTTCAAGGTAGATGGGATGAGGGCAGGATGGTGGCACTGGACTGAGACAGGGCATGAGGGAAGGGTTGTGGAACTGGATGGAGTCAGGGCAGGATGGTGGCACTGGACTGAGACAGAGCATGAGGGCAGGGTGGTGGTACTGGATGGAGACAGGGTATGAGAGCAGGATGGTGTGATGTACAGAGACAGAACATGAGGGCAGGATGGTGGAGTTTGAGGGAGATTACATGAGGGCAGGATGGTGGCACTGGATGGAGATGGGGTACGAGGGCAGGGTGGTGGCAATGGATGGAGACAGGGCATGAGTGCAAGATGGAGGAACTGGACAGAGACAGGGCATGAGGGCAGGATGGTGGCACTGGATGGAGATAGGGCATGAGGGAAGGGTGGTGGCACTGGACAAAGGCAGGGCATGAGAGCAGAATGGTGTGATGGACGAAGACGGCATGAGGGCAGGATGGTGGAGTTCAAGCGAGATGGCATAAGGTCAGGATGGTGGCAATGTATGGTGACAGGGCATGAGGGCAGTATGGTGGCACTGGACAGAGATAGGGCATAAGGGCAGGATGGTGGCACTGGATGGAGACAGGTCATGAAGGCGGGATGCTGGCACTGGACAGAGATGGCATGAGGGCAGGATGGTGGCACTGGAGGGAAGCAGGACATGAGTGCAGGATGATGGCACTGGACAGAGAGAGGGCATGAGGGCAGGATGATGGTGCTCTAGGAAACAGGGCATGAGGGCAGGATGGTGGTGCTGGAGGGAGACAGGGTAGGATGATGGTACTGGAGGGAGACAGCTCAGTATGGTGGTGCTGGAGGGAGACAGGTCAGGATGGCAGACATGAAGGGACACAGGGAAGGATCATGGTAATGGAGTGATGTATGGGTATGAGGCTGGAGAGACAAGGAGGGTAGACATTACAGGGGGGATTGCATTGAAGATATTCAGGGGATGGGGCTGGTGAAATGCAGAGAGGGATGAGGCTGGAGAGACCCAGTGAGCAGGAGTTGTTTCAAAGTCAAATAATTGGATATGATCTCTCACAATTATTATCTGATGATCTAGTCGTCTATAGTCTGATGGCGAGTAAATTGGATGCTACTTTGCATTGCGCAATCCAATGCACACAAATGCAAACCCACCACACACATACACTGATACACATAATGCACACACATACATACACATAGATGCTCATACGCATATTCACATTCAGACATACGCACATTTGCTATTTTCACTACACAGACGCACACATGTGAACGCATACATATAAAAGGGTTCCTACACATTAGAGTTAATAACCAGAGTTATTAAAGGTATTATATGTTAATAATTATGATATAATATGTACTTAAATGAGATCTAAGGTTTAGAATACAGTGGACATGTCATGTTTGGAAATCCGTTTCTATAGGCAAGGAAATCGCATCATGCATCCGCTAGTTATGGATGATAGGGAGTTATTGCTTAGAATGTTATTACTTATGTGCAGTGTTGTAGCCAGTTTTAACCAGTTGTTCGGTGGGAAGCTACACAAAGAGACTGTCGGAAGAATGAGCAATAGCCCTGATGATACCATATGAACTGACGAATGACCTGATTGACCAGAAGCAAGAACCAATGGAAACCTGTCAACTAGTACCTTTGTTAACTCCGAAATCTGTAAGGTATATAGGCTGTGTCCCGATCCCAGTGTTCAGATATCTTCTTGCGACCGCAGACTTCTGGATTGATGACTGTATACTGGGACCAGTGCCCACGCGTATGTATCGGCTTGTACTATTTTCATTGCTTTTTACTCTAATTGTTAAATCTTACATTGTGTTATCCCTTTTACATAAATAACTTTTTGTGCTTTGGAACCACACGATTGGACTGGAAAGCAATTATTTCTTAAGCGACTTGCAGCGCTAAAAAGCGACTAGCGACTATTAGTAATCAATAGATGGGGGTCATCCTTGAGATCACGCTACCAGGAATTACGCAAAGTGTATGGATTTCGGTTCCTCAACAAAGGGTGGAGATGCGCATTATATACGGGTAAGAACGCACTGCGTGCGAAGCCTGTTTATCACTTTATGTTGTGAAACCGATAGTCCGTTTTTGTGTGATTCAAGGAGCGCTGATTAGAATCTAGGGACAACAGAGAAAAGTCTGTTTCTTTTATTGTCATTTTTGCGCTGCAATAGGCGATTCGCAAATAGCGTATGCGTCTTCCCTGTATTACTGCCACATGCAGTCTTGTATCACTTGTTAAAACCTCTAAATAGGTATTGCCACGAGGGAAAGCATTTTTTTTCTGCGCAGAAAACAAAGGTATATGAATGTGAATGTATGTGATGTGATAAGGGAAAAGAAAAATGGAAAAGGTTTTTTCTTCACTGTTGGTACAAGACAGGAGAGACCCGGTAGGTGTCTGATGAGGCACAACTACTACCGAGTAGGTATACACAGCAGGTATACTGGTAGCGAAAACAGGGATTTCTGTTTTCGGCGAAAACTGGAAGGGGTTTTCGGCAGGCACACCCAATAGTAATCACAAAGCTTATTGATAAGTTAGTATCTGTAGGCAATGTGATTGGACTGCACGGTTGCGTACACACCGCATAGTTGCATATAAAACTATGATTGTGACAAAGGGTTGTGCTGGAAGGCAGAAAAATTGCATAGGCTATTTTCTGCTCCTCATTGTGTAAAACTGGCAAAACACGCTTAGCGGTCGGTTGTGCACAGTGGGAAGAAGTGAGTGGACGCAGCTTGTGAATTCGTCCACCGGTTGAAATCTCTAACGAAAGTAGAAAAGCATTGTGCCAGATGGGTGCTAAGCAGTCGCTAGGGATGGTCGAGGAGATGTTGCTTATGGAAGGGCCAACTGGTTCCGCAAGGTATATAATGAATGTGACGTATGGCACAGACACTACGGCGTACTGCAACATATGGGTCACGATGATCAAAGAATGTATGAAACCCTTTCCCAAAGTTGGCAGTTTCGATTCGGAGGTAATAAGTGATGCTAGAGATAACCTATGTTTAGTCAAATCTTTGAAGAAAAGAGTAAAGTATAATGATTGTTTAAAGTTGTGGCAGGAAGAGGGGAAAACATGGCAAGGTGGTGTATGCACGCCGCAAAGCAGCGTACTCACACTGGTAGGCAGCGTGCACACGCCGCAAAGTAGAGTCTTCATGCCACAAAGTAGCATACACACGTGGCACAGTAGCACACCGCAAAACAGCATACTCATGCTGCAAAGCAGCATGCCGCCAGGTAGCGTACCCATGCTGCAAGGTAGCGTCACCGCACATAAAGAAGATAGCGCATGTGCACCTCTGCCACCATATGCGGCCGCAGGTGAAAGTACAGCCGATACAAAAAAAAATAAAAATCATAGCAAGTAACTTATACCCTGTTTTAAGTCAACTCAAGGAAAATGTTATTGTAGAAGATGATGAACCCACTGTAATTTCAGCCATTTCCCAAGCTGTTAATTTGCTAGATGTTCCACAGAGACAAGGAAAGGCAGTGGCTGAAATTGGTGAGATTAAGTGTATCATGGCCATAAAGGGGCAATTGTTAACATTTTAGATAGTTAGGTAATCATTCATAATTTTCAGTGATTCTGACCCTAGTGGATGTTTTACATACATAATTTGAATGTACTGTATGTGTTAAGTGAACGCAGTCTTAGTCATTGTGCATTCTGGTAAGATCAGGTTTTTTTTCTTTGATCTACTTGGAAGTCTAGACAATGGATCCATTCATTGTTTAATTCACACTGAACAGCAGGAATAAACCCTGCAGCATATCTGCAGTGAAATTTATGCATTAAGGTACACATTGGCACATGTATAGTGCATGTTTTAAAGTACTGGAGAATTCATATTTAATCACAGCAAACCCAAATATGAAAGCTCTCTGTGTATAGTTTGTATGTGCTGCATATGATAATTTTCTGTGTGGAGTTTATATGTACTCCTGAAAAAGAAAATCCTTGCAATACAGTAGTTAAGGAATTCACTTCTGAGTAAGTTATAACATGTGGTGTGTTATACTTTATTATCTGTGTATTAGATCACATGTAAACCACATATAATGTTTTAGTTATAATTGATTATGATTTGAAGGTTTGCTGAATATGCATAATACATTGTTTAAGATGATTTGGTGTTGTGCTCTGATTCGTTTATGTCATGTATAAATGATACTAAACTATTGTTGCAAAGGACAAATTACAGCTATGCCAGACTAAGGTTAAATACTTGGGACACTATCTAACCCAGATGCTAAGACACTTGACAACAGACAGAATTCAATCCATACAGACCATGACACTGCCGCAAAACCAGCAGCAAATCCATACATTCTTGGGCATGTGTGGATACTGCAGGACGTGGATCCCAGGTTTTTCTATTTTGGCATTACCATTGCAGGACTTAGTTTCATCCTCAAAGCCCGATCGTGTCACACACACTGAGGAGACAGAGCAGGCTTTCCTTAATCTTAAGGATAGTCTGACGAAAGAACCTGCCTTGGGAATGCCAGATTATGAAAACCCTTTGAGTTATATTGTACTGAAGCTGATGGCTGCGCAGCAGGTGTCCTCACACAGAAACATGGTGATGCTAGCAGACCTGTAGCATACTAAGTGCACAATTGGACACTGTAGCAAGATCACTCCCAACATGTTTAAGAAGTGTAGCTGCAACTGCTCTTCTGGTAAATAAGAGTGAGGATATAGTATTAGGACATAATACAACTGTCTATACACCGCATGCAGTATCTGCTTTGTTAAATTCTGCCCAAACCAGACATGTCTCTTCAGCAAGGTTCATGAAATGGGAACTAGCTCTAATGGCACCTGCAAATATTACCATTAAACAGTGCAATACTTTAAATCCAGTAACGTACTTACCATATGTGCCTCGAGATGAACAAAGGGTGGAGGAAGGTGAGTCTCTGGTTGAAGGTGAGTTTTGCAGGTATACTGACACACATGATTGTATGGAGTATTTGAATCAGACCTTTACTGCAAGACCAGACATATGTGACACACCAATAGAAGATATACACTTGATATTTTACACGGCTGGGAGTTGTCATAGGCAGACGCAGAAGAATTATGCACAGGTTATGCTGTTGTAAATGATGAGGATGTTGTAGAAGCTGAACCACTTGGTCCACCTCACTCAGCCCAGGTGGCTGAACTGGAGGCATTAAGAAGGTATGCGCAAGTTGGTCAGAGCATATTGGTGTGCACCAGGCTTTTCTTCTCAAGCTGGAAAGAGAGCAATGCCCTGTCTGACTTATTTGAGGAAAAATGTCAGGAAGACAATACCCACCGAGCCATCCCATATCATATCCCTCTGACAGACAGTCCTTTTCAGGTAATACAAACTGACTTCATCCAATTACCATCTTGCAGGAATCTCAAGTGTGTATTAGTTTGTACTGACGTATATCTAATTGGGTAGAGGCATATCCAGCTGCCACTAATTCTGCTGTTTTTACTGCTAAAAAGATTGTTCAGGAGTTTTTATGCAGACACGGTATCCCTAGAATCATAGAAAGTGATAAGGGTACTCATTTCACTGGTGATGTTTTCCAGAACATGTGTAAGCTTAAGGGTATCAATAGTAGACTTCACACCCCCTACTGATCACAAGCCAGTGCCAAGGTGGAGAGGGTAAACGGTACTATTAAGAACAAACTGAGTAAGATCATGGCTGAAACTGCATTAGGATGGCCAGAAGCCTTACTGCTCATCCTCCATAGCATCAGAACCACTCCTAAATCTCCTTTTAATCTGTCCCCTTTTGAGATACTGTTTTGGAGGCAACCTCATTTGATTATAAGTACACAGGAAGATTTGAAGAGTAATAATGAGGTTACTGTGAAATATCTTATAAAAATGAGTAGACAGCTGAAACAGCAGCCACAGAAATTGAAAATGTTGTTACCTGATATGCCAGAAACAAACTGTCATGATATTGAACCTGGAGAATATGTTACGATCCAAAATTTCTTACGCTCAGGTTCTTTGACAGACCAGTGGGAAGGTCTGTACCAGGTGTTGATGACAAGTACCACATCTTTGAAGGTAGCAGAAAGAGATACCTGGGTCCATTCCACTCACTGCAGAAAGGTCAACCACCCGAAGGAGGTACAAGGCAAAGTCGAGACAGCCAACGTGGACCTGTCGATTGTGAGCCTGTTCTGGGAGAACTAAAGACTGCAGTGAAACACCTGAGCCAGAGACGTGTACAGATTACAATTCCAGCAATGGAGTGGTGATCTGTTTTTGTGTCTTTATTTTGTTCCAGGGTTCTTCTCATCCTTATTTGTTTCAGGATTTCCTATTTCTGTGATGGAGGACAGATGACGGAGAGGGAGGCTGATAGAGTGGAGTCGGAGGAGAGAGCGATAAAACAATCAGGGCAACCTATGGTCAAACTCAGTTTAGGATTGTTAACAGATCTGTTAGCCATGGAACTCAGAGACAGTGTGAGGGGTTATTGTCTGAGGAATATTGTATATGTGAGTACTGTGGATCCCTAGTTGATGGGAAATGCATCCAACAATGCCAGTCCAAGAGTAATCTGTATTTGGGCAAGCATCCTTTAAAGGATTACCATTCCTTAGTGGGTAAGGTCTTAAACCAGACTGAATGTTGGGTGTGCACTTACGTGCCTCAGGGACAACATAATGTAGGATTAGTACCATTCCCATTACATTTCTCTGAGGTCCTTGAATTACCGGGAGGGAAGTCCATAGACGGGAAGTATAACATTACCAGGTCCCCTAGTTTAAAGCTGCACCAATACTCCATAGATCGTTCTTTGCTGTGTCTGAACATTTCATACATAGAAAGACTGGAGAATTGGGAAGCAGATGTATTGGATCAGACAATGGCTTGCCACACCAGTAGTGACAAACCCCAGAGGCAAGGAACAACCGAATGTGGTATCTATTGGAAAGGTTCCTATGTGGTATTGTCGAAATGTTGTTTAGGCTGAAACATGTCTTGAGCAGATGAGGACAATAGGCATAGGTAGTTTTGTTAAAAACTTTATGTGATATTGTGCAGGATTGTAATATACCATATGTCCTCCCACATAATGTATACTATGTTTGTGGAAGGAGTGCTTATTCTTGGTTATCTCTGAGTTCCAAGGGTTTATGTTTCATAGGTAAATTGGTCCCAAAGGTAATGACCCTTACACATTATGAAATGATTGGTATCCATAAAACCACACCACCTCCATACATACACATACAGTATGAACATCGTGACAAAAGAAATATGATACCTGGTGCAGAACATATAGCCACACAGTTGATTAGTGAAACAACTGGCTTCCAAAGTTTGGTAGCATTAGATCCCACCAGGATCACTCGGGGAACTTTAAATTTTAGATACGTCCAAGACCTGGCTAAATTAATAGACAACATCACCGAGATGTATGATGACACTTTCAAGTATACTGGTAAGGAGCTACAGGCTTATAAAAAGGAACTGGAACAACATAGGCTAGTGTTAATCTACCTAACATCTATTACTGGTGGATATTGTGTGACTTTGGCCACCCAATTTGGTGTCAAGTGTTGCACGTACATCACCAATAATACTAGTGACCCCAAAGAGGTGATAGACCAGAAAATGGATGAAATCCTACAACTGAAGTGGGAATTTCGGAAGGACCATAATACTTCCTTGTATGAGATTAGAGGTAAAGGTAGAGAAATGGTTCTAAACTGTGTCAAATGGTTCGCCGTCTGGGAGAGTGGGTACAGGAGATGGTTGCTAGTATAGGTAAGCTCCTTATTCTTATACTTGTTGTCATTTTAGTAATTGGTTTATGTGTCAGATGTGTTCTTACTGTGGCAAAGGGTGGAATATGTACCACCAAGGTAAACCGTGAAAATGAAATCATGATGGTGGTGAATGGTGGTGGTTTAGGTACTAAGGTTGATAAAGAACTGCACTACAATCCTGAAATTGAATGTAGCATCAGATAATAACATGTGAATAGGCTTGGTCATGTATAATAAAATGTATTGTAAATGTTCCGTAAAACATCATAGATAATGTACTCTCAATTTCCCCCCCAAACTTCCTTTATAGGTTCGATGAAGTCCCACATCACACCAATGATCCCCTATAGATCCGCAGATGGCGTATAAGGGTTGTTTTACCCTTTCCTGACATGCATTATTGACGGTTCAATACCGTTCAACTGTGTCATACCATTTAGAACATTGATAACTAATTTATTATGCATGACTAAAAAAGGTTAAGAATAGAATGTGATAGTTTTATGTTTGCTATCAAAGGGTGGACTGTCAAAGTCAAATAATTGGATATGATCGCTTACAATTATTATCTGACGATCTAGTCGTCTATAGTCTTATGGCGAGTAAGTTGGATGCTACTTTGCTTTGCGCAATCCAATGCACACAAATGCGAACCCACCACACACATACACTGATACACATAATGCACACACATAGACGCTCGTATGTGTATCTACATACGTACACATAGACGCTCATACATGTATTCACATACAGACATACGCACATTTGCTATTTTCAATACACAGATGCACACATGCGAATGCATGCATATAAAAGGGTTCATACACATTATAGTTAATAACCAGAGTTATTAAAGGTATTATATGTTAATAATTATTATATAATATGTACTCAAATGAGATCTAAAGTTTAGAATACAGTGGACATGTCATGTTTGGTATCATACTTGTCGAAGCCGGATGATTGACTGAGACCAGATCTCAAGTTAATATCAGGCGATGCCATTTTATGTTGCCTCTGATGACACCATCTTGCGTCATCAACATGAAACCATTGTGTGCAATGCTAATATGCTATTATTAGCATCATGCGACTGCATTGCTACCGCATATTGTTAAAAGTCCTACCATACCCCATACGCACATTAAACCATACATATAATATACAAGACGCACAGCACACAGTTGCGCTGTTTATCAAAGCACTCTACACATAAAACGCACCACGCATATTAGCGACTATACGCAATATCCCCACACTGACACATTACATACTTACACAAAAGGTTCCCTAGCATTAAGGTTAATATTAAAGGTTTTATACGTTATCAACTCTATTGTGAAATACATATATTTGGTATTTAAGGTTTAATACATGATAAGCAGACCGTGTTTGATGCTATTCTAAACCACTGTTTATTTGCAGATTTCCGGTTCCATCGGCAAGGTAATCACAACATGCGTTTGCAAGTTATGGATCATAGAGAGATAGGCATTGAAATGTACTCTGTAATGTAATGTTTATTAGCCAGTTTAGACTTGTTCTTCGGCGGGAAAATGCACACAAAGAGCCGTTGGAGGGCTGAACTATTATAATACAAACTGACCTATGAACTGTATTGTAACAGAAGAACCAGGAGGAAGAACCAATGGGATTATGCCAACTCGTTCTATTGTATTGCCTATCTCTGTAAGGGTATATATACAAGCACTCTAGATCTGGTAGTCTTTTTCTTTCTGTTGGCAGAGGTTTCACATTTGATGCCAGGAAAAATCTGGATCCAGGGCGCATGCGTATGTATCGACTGTACCTTGTATATGTATAATCTTTTGCGCTAAATTGTGTTTAGATCAAGGTGTGTAACTGAATACTTTTTATATAATAATAAGATTTTGTGCTTTGGAACCACACTCAAAGTCTGGAAAGCAATTATTTCTTGTGTACACGCAACGCTAAATAGCAACTTTAGGGTATAAAGATTAATAGGAATTCATATACTAAATCCCTGTTTATTTGCAGACATCCGTTTCTATCGGCAAGGAAATCGCATCATGCGTCCGCTAGTTATGGATGATAGGGAGTTATTGCTAAGAATGTTATTACTTATGTGCAGTGTTGTAGCCAGTTTTAACCAGTTGTTCGGCGGGAAGCTACACAAAGAAACTGTTGAAAGAATGAGCCATACCCCTGATGACACCGTATGAACTGACCAATAACCAGATTGACCAGAAGCAAGAACCAATGGAAACCTGTCAACTTGTCCATTTGTTAACTCTGAAATCTGTAAGGTATATAGGCTGTGACCCGATGCCAGTGTTCAGACATCTTCTTGCGACCGCAGACTTCTGGATTGATGACTGTATACTGGGACCAGTGCGCACGCGTATGTATCGGCTTGTACTATTTTCATTGCTTTTTACTCTACTTGTTAAATTTTACATTGTGTTATCCCTTTAACATAAATAACTTTTTGTGCTTTGGAACCACATGATTGGACTGGAAAGCAATTCTTTCTTAAGCAACTTGCAGCACTAAATAGCGACTAGCGACTATTAGTAATCAATAGGTGACACAGGGAGCATGACTGATTGAACCTCTGTTTGTATGATGATGACATTGAATATATTTCTACACAAATATGGGCATCTTCCAGATCTCCTACATGAATATCATATACCGTCTGAAGATGCTATCTGCCCAGGGATGATCAAATTCAGCCAAGGTTACCTGTTGCAGAGAAACTACCATATAAATAAGGTGTATTTTTATTTAGTACATACAAAAATTCTGCATAGATGTTTTTTTAAGGTGAATGTCAATGGGATTTTTCTCCCTGTGCTCTATTTGGTCTGGAATCGTCCCTGCAAGTTGTGACGCACTTGTATGACAAGCAACCCACTGGCATCTGTCATAGCAAGCAGAACAGCCTGTGGAGAATCTCTTAGCATCAAGAGATGATGCCATCCTTGTCAGGGCTGGCTTGAGATACGTTCTGCCAGGGTATCCGCACAAGGGCGCCAGAACGACAACCTGGCCCGCTCTAGTAAAACCCGCCCTTCACCCTCCTGCTGGCGTTATTGGTATACATTCAGGGGAATGGAAGGGGTGACAGTGCACCACAGGACTGCGTTGGGTGCTGAGAAACCTAGTGCTGGCGCTGATCCTTATCTTGTGAGACAGAACTCCTCCCTCAGTGGGGCATTGGGAGGCTCCCTCTCACTTGCTTCTCCTTAGCAGGGCAAGCTGTATATAGATGGCATGCATATGCACTTTGTGTCTTTTCACTGGAAAGAGGGACTGGGGGCATGCCCAGCTGTTCTGGGAGGGCTGGGAATGCCCTCAGCATGCTGAAAATGTGGAGCTTGATTCGCGAACATGGCCTTTTATGCAAGGCCATGCCCCTTGTCACAAGGCCACAGCCCCTTTTTAGGAGCATGCAAAGTTCCCAATCTCCAAAGCAAGAAAACCTATATAGGGCCACTTTAGGCAATTTTTCCAGGGCCATTTTGAATTTCCAATCCACCTATGAGTCAGCGTCAGCTAGCCCCAGCACAAAGATGCTGAGAGACTTAAGGAGGTAAGGTGAGGTAGAAAGACTACAGGAGCAGAGGTGAGGTGGATTGAAAAAAAGCAGAGGTGAGTTGAATTGACTAAAGGAGGAAGGTGAGATGGAATGCTGAAGGAGGAGAGGTGAGGATGAGAATAGAGATTATGGGGTCTTTGTTTTGTCTTAAATATATACTGCAGTTTTTGGTGGCACATCGCAATCACCATATTTATATTAATTGTTATGCCGAGACAAACCTTGCGCTAATAGTCTCTCTTAACGTACATTTGCCTGATAGCTGGAAATAGCTGATAGCTCCAAATTACTAATTACCTAACTTACTTTACACTTCACCTTTCTCATTAGAGCAATGCCCTGGGGTGGCTTGGCTGAGCTGGTTTGGAGGTGTCCTGTGCTCTGGATTTGAACCCTAGTATGTTAGGGACCTACCCTACAGAGGTCACCTGGATATGGTGTTTAGGCCCATAACCTTGGCCATGATTATGCCAAATACCTATATGTTATTGCATAATGTATTTTTATATAATTAGTAATTTAGAGTTGAGCACCTGTGATTTGTCTTTTTCTGTGCCTACATATAGAGTTCTAGGTAAGATCAGCACACTTTTAGCCTGATTCAGACCCACTCGCGAGCAGCTCTCCACTCGCGAGTGGGTCGATGTTCTGCACTGAGCATGCGAACAACAGAGGGAGCTCCGTCGTGCGCATGCGCCAGACGCGACGAGCGAAGGACTTTCCTTCGCTCGTTGTGTCTGGTCAAAGGGGACGTGCTGTCGATGTTGATTGACAGCACGCCCCCTTTGGTGGGCGTGCCGGGGGCGTGCCTCCCTGACGGGGGCGTTCCTAAGGGAACGCCTCCCGTCAGAAGCCTGCCCATTGACATCACTAGTGATGTCAGTGGGAGTGATTTTGGCTTTGATAGAGCCAAAATCACTCCGGGCCTTGCGGTTGAAAACCTCAACTGCAGGCTCCGGCTCGCAGTTTCGATGGTCGCGATGGTCAAGACCATCGCGGCCATCAAACTGCACGCTCGTATAGGCTGTGGGTGGTGACCCACAGCTATACGAGCGTCCAGGAGGACGTTCCATAGTTATGGAGGCCGGCCCTCATTCAGAGCGTGCGCTCTGCTCAGAGCGTACGGCTCTGAATGAGGGCCTTTGTCCATTAAAGAGTGTGACAGACTAGTAAAAGTAGGTAGCTATACTTCTTTTTAAGTGGCTTAACATTTGAGTCTCAGTTGGTGGCAGAAGTGCAGAAAATGCATCTAAACTTAATTTCACACTTTCAATATCCATAAAGCGTCCCCAAGACCCCCGGCCATCTACTTTAAATTTACATACAAGCACTTCTACTTACTAACTTCAGTCACTGAGCTGCTCAAAATATAAGTGAGATGTTAATTTGCTATACCATTTGGCACAACAACTTTAGGTGGATGTATAAACAGCAGACGTGTGGGGCCACATCTCCACTCCATCTCCCCCATCTGGCCAAACCCTGAAACCATGCTTCCCCAATCACAGTGCCTCCCTATAATTCTTTTCTGGATCCACCCCTGACAGCATCTATTCACCGGTGGTGACTGCTGCACAGCAATTCCCCCCCGCCCGCGCGGTACACTGTGGACGGCACCCAACACACCAGGGCCAGCTCCAGCAGGAGCCGTGCCCTGTGCAGCCAGGAACACAGACACCCCAAAACATGAGCGCTGATGAAAAGGGGTGTGCATAATTACCATAGCTCACGCCCCCAAAATGACACTATTTGGGGGCGTGCCAATATGGCACACCTCCCATGTAACATCAGGCTGAGGGTGAGCCCAGCACTACGTCAGTAGCTCGGCTGCCCCAGCTCTCTCCTTGCACTGAATGGATGCTTCACGCATGCACATGGCATCCATTTTTCTTCCCCAGAGCCAGCACCTCCACACAGGTGTGGCCGTGGAGGTGCCCAGCCTCCCGCCCACGGGACACGTCATCCTGCGAGTGGAACAGTGGGGCAGTGCCTGAAAAATGGGATTGTTTGATCTGAAGAGTTGCAAAGAGCTGTTGGAGAGCAAGTTGTAAGCTCAAGTGGCACGTGACGTGACGACATCTCCTTCAGTTTCTTCGGCAACTGCGGCTGCCAAGAAAAAACTCAGCTTTCCTAAGAGACCCAGATGCAGATCACAACATTTTGACATCTGGTTGGGTCAAACAGAATTGCCGACACTATCACCTCTACCGCAACTCCATCTGATATGTCACCATTCAAAGAATGGTTGAAGATTATTTTCAGACAGCATCTGAATAGACATGACAGGTAGTCCTTTTGACTACTGGCAGGAAAAAAAGCCAATTTGGAGGCCTTTACACAAACTGGCTTTGCTTTACTTAAGATGCCCACCCTCCAGTGTGTACTCAGAAAGAGTTTTCAGCAAAGCCGGGAACCTTGTCAGTGATTTGCATAGGAAGCTACTTCCTCAAAATGTGGAAAAGATGATGTTCATCAAAATTAACTACAAATTCCATGAGGAAGACCATTACCGGTAATTATGTCAAAGTCTAGAGGCACCTGTAATGGTGGGTTTCAGCAGGGACGAATTAATATTGTGTGAAGAAGATGATGTACTGATGAGGGTGAGGATGTTAGTGGCAACAACATATTGCCTCTGTAGAGCCAGTTTGTAGGTAGAGATCATTGCCAGCAATGTCAACTGCCCATTGATCCTGTGCTGGACAATTATCCTG
The DNA here is from genome assembly GCA_031769625.1 of Taudactylus pleione. Classification (NCBI taxonomy): domain Eukaryota; kingdom Metazoa; phylum Chordata; class Amphibia; order Anura; family Myobatrachidae; genus Taudactylus; species Taudactylus pleione. The sequence continues at coordinate 6,410,515 of JAUIMM010000702.1, read as the reverse complement.
AATTAATGGCCTCCTTTAGGAGAATCTTTGATGAGCCAGGAAGAATGTCGTCAGTTGCCGCTGAGATTCTATGACTACGCCAAGGCAACCCCACCATGAGTCAGTATGTAGTCCAGTTCCAGACGCTGGCTTCGGAGCTGAGGTGGAATGAGGAGGCCTTGATCGCGGCGTTCTGGAGTGGTCTTTCAGACTAAGTAAAGGACAATCTCTCCACTAGGGATCTTCCTTCCTCACTGAATGAGGAATAGTTATGACTTCCGTGTCCACATCATTCTTTCTGTGACGTATTTAGTAAAGCTGGGGCGGATTCCTTACCGCTGCACCGAGACTGGGATTGCCCCATTGAGTTGATACCAGGGAAAACCCCACCACGTGTCCACACCTACCCTTTGTCCCTGCCAGAGACCAAGGCCATGTCTGAGTATATTCAGGAGAACCTGCAAAAAGGCTTCATCAGATCTTCTACCTCCCCAGCCATTGCGGGCTTCTTCTTTGTAACCAAGAAAGACGGGGGCCACCTTCCTTGTATCGACTATCGGGGATTAAACGAGATTACAGTGAAAAATTGTTACCCTTTACCTCTCATCACTGAGTTATTTGATACGGTAAAGGGATCTACAGTGTTTTCAAAATTGGACTTACGAGGAGCATACAACCTCATCCGAATACCACCTGACGAGTGGAAAACCGCTTTTAATACTCGCGATGGAAATTTCGAGCATTTAGTTATGCCTTTCGGGTTATGCAATGCTACAGCGGTTTTTCAAAGCTTCATTAATGAGATTTTCAGAGACTTGCTCTATTCCTCAATGGTTGTGTACCTCGATGACATCCTGGTTTTCTCATCTTCATTGGATGAGCATCGGAAACGCATGAAAGAAGTCCTGTCCCGTCTCAGAAGAAACCATTTGTTTTGCAAAATTTAAAAATTTGTTTTTAGGTTCCTTCCATTTGTGGGATCTGGGCTGGAAATGGATCCTAAGCATGCGTAAGCCATTCTGGACTGGTCCCGTCCTACTTCCTTGAAAGCAGTCCAGAGGTTCCTAGGATTTGCCAATTATTACAGACATTTCATTAAGGGATTCTGGACATCATTCAGAGTCAGTTGTTGCGGCCGCTCGGTCGTACACCACCGATGTTTGCTAAACTGCGCATGCATAAAATTTGCAATGTGTGTGCGCAAACTAGCTATTACAATCAGAAATTTCTCTCTCCTTCAACTTCGCCAGGTCATTAGTTTGACTAACAGGATGAGGCGTTTGTGGGTGGTAACAAGGGAAGGTGCTTGTGAACGGGGAAGTGGAGATCCGAACGCAGGCATGCCTGACTATGCAAACAGTGTTTTATGGGAGTGCATAATTAACTAAGTAGTGTCATGACACATGTGACATGGGAGGTTTTTACACTGACTTTATCGTAGTGCTTATGAGAGGGTATGGTCTATGTTAAGCTCTACAACCAGCTCCGATGGTCTCGATTAATCCTTATATGCCCAGAGATGACGTGTATTGTGAACAAGAAGGGGGCGTATTTTTAGTCTTACAGCCGCATCCTCCCTCGCTCGCCCAGCTAACGATCCCAACTTAACGACACAACTTGCGAGCGCTTCATTTGCATATCCGGCCCCTTTTACCTTATGACCGAGCGGCCGCAATGACCGACTCTGAATGAGGTCCTCTCTACCCTAGTGGCACCCATATCCGCTCTGACTCAGAACGGAGCAGTTCCTGCTCGATGGCCTCCCAAAGCTGAATCAGCGTTACAGTTGCTGAAACAAGCATTTATCTCTGCTCCCATCCTAAGACAACCTGACGTTGAGAGACCTTTCTTCTTGGAGGTGGACGATTCTTCCAAGGCGGTTGGAGCAGTACTGTCCCAGAGGTTCGAGGACAACCGAATCCATCCTTGTGAATACTCCTCCAAAAAGTTCCTACCAGCGGAAATAAATTATCCCATAAGAGAACAAGAACTGCTAGCAGTCAAACTCGCTTTCGAGGAGTGGCGCTATTTACTCGAAGGGGCTAAACATCCCATCTCAGTGTTCACAGACCATCGAAACCTACTCTTCATAAAGAACATCCACTGCATCTGTCTTCATTTGGCCCAGTGGGCAATCTTTTTCTCCTGGTTTGATTTCTCCCTAACATTCCGTCCGGGGTCACAAACCTGTAGGCCAATGCCCTATCACGTTCTCTCTTTTCCGAGAACACTACAGAGGAATCTGCAGTGTCTATAGTTCTGGAACATAAAGTTTTTGTTGCCATAAACATTCAAACTCCCCCTGGGCCCCGAACTCAGGAAGCAGCTGTTAAAATGGGCCCATAAATCTCGCTTCTCCAGCCACATGGGGTTCGCAAAACCTTAGAATTTATCCAAAGGTCTTATTGGTGGCCTGCCATGATATCTGAATTTATTTCCTCTTGCACCCAATGTGCTCAGCACAAGACATCCTGTCAAGCTCCTGCCGGAGAACTTCAACTGCTACCCATACCAACCCGTCCCTGGACTCATCTATCCATGGATTTCATAACCAAACTCCCCATCTCTAATGGATACACTACCATCTGGGTAGGGATCGACCATTTTTCCAAGATGGTGCACTAAATACCACTCAAAAAACTACCTTCCGCTTCTGATCTGGCTCAACTCTTCATCTCTCACATATTCCGTCTGCATGGGTTACCAACCAAAATTGTCTTGGACCAAGGAGTCCAGTTCGTGGCCTGATTCTGGAGAGCCTTATGTTCAGCACTATAGGTCAAGCTAAAGTTCTCCACGGCCTATCACCCCCAAACCAACGGGTGCACGTAGAGAATGAATCAGGACATAGAGACATTCTTAAGAATTTATATGTTCTCTTCCCAGGATAATTGGGTGGATTCTTTACCCTGGGCGGAATTCGCACATAACAGTTCATATCACTCCTCTACCAGACAAACCCCATTTCTCGTTGTCTACGGCCATCATCCCAGAGTCCCTGGGTTCCAAAGTCTTCCTGTCTTCGATGTCAAAGCGGTCAATTCTTTGCTTCAACAATTCTCCTGAATCTAGTCCCAAGTCCACTCCTCTTTAATGAGGACATCCAGTCTCTACAAGTTAGGGACAGTCTATTCCCAGCATGAAAATCGGGGATCAAATTTGGCTTTCTAATTGTAACTAATTACTTCGGGTACCCTCAAGGAGATATGCCCCTTGCTTCATCGGGCCTTTTGCCACTACAGAAATATTCAACTACCCACTTACCTCAAGATCCCAAACTCATTCCATAACTCCTTGCTCAAACCCTTGATCCTTAACCGATTCCTTCAAGTTCTGCCTTCACCTCCAAAGGTCCATATCAAAAGAGGGGAGGAATTTGAAATAAAACAAATTCTGAATTCTCCAGTCCATTATGGTCAACTCCAGTATCTCCTAGATTGGAAGGGTTACGGACTGGAAGAGAGATGTTGCGTGAAGAGTGAGGATGTCAATGCATCCTGTCTAGTGGCTAAGTTTCATTTCGAAAACCCAGGAAAACCCCAAAAATGCCCAGAGGTCACTCATAAAGGAGGGGGTACTGTCACGACCAGGGCTGTGAGGGGTCGGGGTCAGCGGCACTTACCTGTCCAGATGCTCTGGCGGGGTCCTTCTCGTGGGGGTGCAGGCACATGGAGGTCCGCACTGCTACAGGGGTCTGGAGGCATAGTGTCCTGGCTGCTAGTGTGAGTATTGCACACTTTGGCAGTGCTGCAGCGCGACATGGGCGCCGCCATCTTGGATGTGATCAGGGGACTCCTTTCAAACAATCCAGGCAGAGCATTCTGGGAGTCCTAGCAACCAATCCTGCACTTCCACCGGGTATTTAAGGGCTGATCTGCAGTTCTTTCATTCCAGTGCAACGTTGTTCCCAGCCTAGCTGGGTGTTAGTTCTCTGAGTTCCCTGCTATTCCTTGTTCCTGCTGAGGCTCTGCTTAGGCTATCCTGACAGTCTGTGATCCTCCCGGAAGTTCCAGTTACCTGTTGGGTGTATCCGCAGTCCTCTCCAGGTGTATCTCGCCTCCAGCGTTTATTCTTCATTAGTGGGCCATCCATGAGCAACACACAACACAGACCAGCGTCCTTTTAATATCAGATGTCTGCTCCTATAAACTCCCCTGAATCCACCCCAGGTTCATTTCTGCAAGTACTTAACCCTCTTGTGACAATAAACAACCGTTGTGATGTCAGCCAGCTCTGTTGTTAAAGTCACTGCTTGGTAGGCTGATCATGTGACAGGCTTGCTTCATAAACAGCCATTGTGATGTCAGCTTTGGTATAACTGTCACTGCTTTGCAAAAACTGTCAGTTGAGAGAAAGGGAAAGAGGGTTCAATGGGTGGGAACAGGTAGGGGTGCAGGGAAGCTGGGAGTTAGGGAGTGTTGGAAGGGAGGTGGTGGGTGTAAGGACTGAAGGATGCATGGAGGGAGTGTTAGAGGGAGGGCATATGGGAGGGAGGGAAAGTGGGAGGAAGTGTGGGAGGAAGGGTGAGTGAGATGGAGAAAGTAAGTGAGGGTGGGGGTTAGGGAGTGTGGGCAAGGGGACACTATATAATAGTGGAATAACACAATTTCCACTACACATCTTTGTACTTTTATTATTCTTGCTATTTTGCTCTTTATATAGTTTTTTTTGTTTTTTTTTCATGTTCAGTCTATATTTGATATTTAATAGCATCCATTTTTAATTAACTAGTAAAAGTAACATTTTAGTATGACCTATCGTATATCAAGAGTGTTCCCCTTTTTTTTCTAGAGTTTCTTTTTCTGTCTGTTTTTTTGTTCATATTTACTGTATATGGCTCTGGGTGCACCTCATTTTTTGGATGCTTTCACTCAAAGTATAAACTATTAGAGATTTTTTTCTCCTGTGGGCGAATCTTACTCCCGTTTTCCCGTTCCCACATACAGTAATTACACAATGTGCCATCTCTGTCACCAACTGTGTCACACTGTCTGCAAAGTTGAAGACATGGCCTGACTATGTGCCTGATTCAGATACGCACACAAATGCCGATGTTTATGCAGATTGAGCGATTGTTAGCCATTGCGCATGCGCAAAAGCTGCATTGTGCACGCACTGCCATCTATTTGCGACTAAGTTCATACAAATGATTCACTCGCAAAGTGAGTGACAGGTAGTCAGCGTTTGGAGGAGGTAATGGGGGGTGGCTAAGCAAATGCAAGCGTGTCGGTACTGTTTAAACTCCATTTCATGGGCGTGCATAAATTAGCCATTGCGATCTCCTTCACAGCATGAGAGCTCTTAGCATGTCAGGAGAGTCGCAGCCAGTGACGGATTTTACCTAGGGGCTGCAGTCGTCCCCACAGGTAAAATCCGCTACTTCAGTGAATCTGTTGCACTCTCTTCACTGTGACTAGAGGTGGCTTCCCATTGGAAGCACCACCTGCCAGTCACTCAAAGGACAGGCAGCCCCAGGGGGAGGTGTGTCTTCCCCCTGGGACTGTCGGGACCCACACAGCTACGGCCAGAGCAGCGGCAGCTCCCCTCAGGTAAGAGGGCAGGAGCCCCTGCTGGTTGCAGCGTTTGAGACAGGTCAGACTTAAGCTGGCCACACATCTAAAGACTTTCTGTCCAACCAGCCAACTAGTTGATTGGTTGGAATGAAAATCTGGTAAGGTATGAAAGCAAATGACAATCAGCAATTTGCTCCCAAATGCTGGAAAATGGACAAAAACTGTTTGAACAAATTGTTTAGCTCAAACATTTAACAAACTTGTCTGACGACCATTTTCATCTGTTTTCTGGCATTTAGGAGCAAATTGCTGATCATCAGTTACTCCCATTCCTTACCAGATTTTCATTCCAACCAATCAACTAGTTGGCTGGTTGGACAGATAATCTTTAGATGTGTGGCCAGCTTTACTCTGGAGTTGCATGGCTCACAGATCTGCGTCGATGTTCCCGATGTTCACACTGTTGCACGGCATCGGACGTATATGAGAAGGTTAGCAGTGTGCGTCCCTATGCTCGGGTAAGCTTTGGAGATATTTGCATCTTTTCGCAATTGCAAATTGTGAAAGCTCGCAGCTGCAATGGCATTTAAATGCAGAACTGAATGAAGCCTAATGTATTGAAGGAGCAATGGTGGTTTCCCCACTCAGGGCCTGATTCAGAAATGGAAGCTAATGCAATCGCAGCTGCGATTTCACACGGACTGCAGGTGTGAAAATATGCTAATAGTTCCAAAGCTTACCTGAGCTTACCCAAGCATAGGGATGCCAACTGTTGCCTTTGCTTCTGCATCTGACATCGCATAACACCGTAAATATTGGTAAATCGACGCACATGGACCAGCCATGCAGCCCTTGAGGCATATCTGACCTGTCTTAAGCACAGCAGCTCTCATGACAAACAGAGAACTCTCATATTGCATAGGAGATCGCAATTACTAATTTATGCACGCCCATGCAACGACATTTAAACAGAAAGACACACCTGCGTTTTTCTAACCACACCCCAATTACCTTCCCCAAACGCTATCTGTCACTCACTCTGCAAATGGGTTCTCTGTGTGTGTGTAATGGCAAGACAATAGCAGCGTGTGCGCAGTGCGACTTTGACGCATGCACAATAGCAAAAAAACACTTGTTCTGCAAAAAAATCTGCATTACATCTCTGAATCACGCCTCAGCTAATAAAAGAAATGCAAGATGTAGATTAGAAATTACAAGAGCAGATTCTCATGTATGCGCACAATTGCAGAGCCTGGCAAAGCGATCAATTAACTCTCGCCACTCCTGGCCAGTATTGTTGGGGCAGATGAATATTGCTCATCTGCCTAGAATATATTATACTTTTTTCATAATTACTGGTAATAAGTGTTTTTTTATCACCATAACAAATGGCAAGCAAAATTCATACTTGTTATAACCATGATGGTTTTGGCATTCATAAATAGGCCTCTTAATTATGTAAGCTTGTGACATTGAAACATGAGCATGTTCTGAGTTTGGAATGTTGGGACACAGGGCTTCATTCAGAGCCGCTCGTAAGCGGCCGCTCGTTCGTTCCGAGCGATGTTCGCACATCTGCGCATGCGTACGGATTGTAATACGCATGCGCGAACCAGTCAGTGCGGCCGAAAATCATGTGCTCACTAAAAAGCGAATGCCTGCTATTTTGAGTGACAGGAGGAGGCGTATGTGGGTGGTAACAGGGGAAGGTGCTTGAAAATGGGGAGTGGAATTCTGAACGCAGGCGTTCCTAAAGGTCAAAACGGGCGTTTTAAGGGTGTGCATAATTAATACAGCAGCGTCATTGACCACGTCACTTGGTTGTTTTATAGTCAGAACTGCTCGCAAGAGTGCGGTAAAAAAAAACAACCACAAGAATAGCGAGCAGTTCATACGCCGTTCGATGTACTCGATTAATCTAATAAATAGCGGACATGACGTATGATGCGAGCGGCCAGGGGGCGTTTTTTTCAAAATTACGACCGCAAGTTTTGTTTGCTCGTTCAGACATAGAGGCGTCAACAGACCGCAAAGAGCGAACGGTTAATTTGAATAGCCACCCCCTTTTTCTGAACGAGCGAGTGCAAATAGCGTCCGGCTCTGAATCAGACCCACTGTTTGGAAAATAGATGGGTACTATTAATCTCTTGGAAAGCTGAGCAATTAATGAACATTATAGGCTGTGTCCCCTCCTCCTCCATCAAACACAATAATAAATCAGTAGCACCTACATTTAATAAATATGATTCCTCACCCTCTAATTAGCTCAACATGAGATGATAATCTGTTTTGCTTGATACATAGATCTCCTTCACCCAGCCAACCGCAACATTAAATTAATAGTTTTCCCATTTAATAATAGACCTATTGTTTTGCCCACCATCACCAACTTTAAGTTAAAACATCATATTTAATAAATAGAAACGTAGGGCCTGATTCTTAGTTGCACATAATGTGGTTGCAATTCCAGACACATACAGCGATCGTAAGTTTTATGCGACTATCCACTCATATTCTGCAACTGCACCACCCTGAGCCACAAGAGCTGCCATCCTCACTGGTAACTAACGGCATGGTTGGTGATTAAGATGTGACTGAACATAGCATGTACCCTCTGTATGCACAACTCAGAATAGGTCACAACTCTGACTATACGCCCACAACATGCCCACAGGATGCTTCTCTTACTTGCAAACCCATTGATGTCCTGTTGCCACCCTGTAACGCCAAATCAGCCATTAGTGAGAAGTGAATGAGATGCACACAACTCAGTCTCTCATAGCAATGTATGTTGGCTGTGAAGCATGTGCAGTTTACTAACAATCGCAAGATACATCCGCATTTAGAATTATGTGTGACTCAGAATGAGGACCATATTGCCTCATACAAGTACAAGTGTTTATATGAGGTACGTGAACTTACAAGTGAAAATGCAAGTGGAAAAGGATAAAGGGAGGTTGCAGGTTATTAGAGATAGATTGAGACCATCTATTTCTATGCTCAGCTGAGGATGGGTGAATAGCTTGTAAAAGGTTTTAGGAATAAGTATTGTTAAAAGACACTGGTCCTGGTGCAGTCAGGGGCACAGAGAGCCGACCAGGCCCGAGTGAAGGGGGCGTGGTCTAATCAAGGGAGGCGTGGCCATGCCCCCTTTGGTTAGGGAGGGGAGCGCTGTGAGTAAAGCCATGGGGGAGCGCGATCAGCGTGATCGCTCCCTTCCACAGCAGTCTCCCACTGCAGCCTAACACACAGCAGCATGTGCTGGGCTGCGGTGATTTAAGAGGGAGGGGGGGGCAGCGCCAGACTCCCGCCGGGCTCCTCCAGCAGCCCGGGCCTGGGTATTTAGTATCCGCCCCCCCCCTCTGCACCCCTGGGTGCAGACATTGCAGTGCGGGGTTCAGTGTCTTCAGTCTATGCCCCACTCCCTTTGAAATAAATGAAAGTTGGGATTCACTGGCAAACAGTCCCATTGGGGATTTCCCCTGTACCCAGTTGGGCCAGTCCGACACTGATCCGAGGTAACATTTAAAATCCAGTGGAAGATACTTCATGTCAGTCATCACATTCTGGTGTCAGAAAGCACTGTTTGTATTGATACATATTTTATTTACAGAACCATAAATGGAGATGGTCCAATGATCTGCATTATAAAGTATTTATTAACAAGTTAAAGATGATGGTGTTATAATTTACAATCAAGTAGTATTTATTTATACAGTTGAAAGAATGTGATAACTGTACATTTCAATATGAGCATGCAATAACAAAACATATACATAGTATATGTACCAAAATATATATATATTTTTTTCTCATCCATCTTATTAACTTTAAACTTTGCAACATTTTTGAACAAATATATTACATTATTGAAAAAAATAAAATGAAATGAATGTCAGTGCATGTGCAGTATGAAATTAATGGTCTTTTATAGACTTGAAATAGATTTCCGTGTTTAGAGCAAAAATTATATCCAAATAAAAAAAAATCACAAAATAATCCTTTTGTTGAGAAGCAACTTTTAATGCTATTGGCAAATTAGATGTTGTTCAAGTTGCCTATTAACCCATGGAAAACAGCAACTCAACATTATTGGCATATCAGCTTTTTCATTGACCCTTACAGTCATCACTGATTGTTCAGTAAATAGAAGGTCTCCAGAGCTTATAGCATTGAAATGAACCGAAATTGCAAATATTCTGTTCTTGGCTGCCACATAAGGAACTTGCTACTGATGGATGGTGTGAGTCAGAAATGAGTCCATTATTTCTTGCTAGTCGTGGCTTTACAGGGATGTAGTCAGGATTCCAGCAGTGACCATCCTAATGGTCACAATACTAGCAGCAAAATCGTGATGGTCAAAATACAGACGAATCCCAACAGTAAGTATTAGGGTCAGGTTTAGGGTTAGGCACTAGGGGTAGGGTTGGGGTTAGTCTACAGTAGTGGACGGTTAGGCTGCCAAAGTGGATGGTTAGGGTTAGGCTGTAGTAGGGGACTGTTAGGTTGCTGAAGGGGACGGTTAGGGTTAGGCTGTGGGAGGGGTGAGTTATGGTTAGAAATACTTACTAAAATTCATTGGGTTTTGACCTTCGGGATTTCGCTGCCGGTATTGAGACCGTCGGGATACTCACCACAAGGATATCATACCCAACCCGGCTTTACAAACCACATTTCTGTGTAATCCAGCTGCGTAGATAAGTGACACTGGAATAGACACCAGGCTTGTTTGGTAAGGCACATCCATAGCCAAAACTAACAATTCCTATAAGTGTCCATCTATTGTTAGAGTGTAATGCAACCAAAGGACCTCCTGAGTCTCCCTGCATTGAGGGAAGAAAACACACACACTTTGTGGTTAATATGTTTTACATTTCTAAACATGATAATACACAACTGTAAGAATTTCTTCTGGAACCCTCCATACTTTACTGTATCATAAAGTACATTTAATAAATAGTAAATGAGTATATCAAATACATAAAAATATTCTAGTAAGGTGCATTCCTATAGTAAATAAGCATAGCAGGGAGCCCCTCTGTGTATTTATGATTATTTGCTAGAGCACAATTTAAGACAGTAGCCTATTTCGCATTTAAGTAATGATAAATGAAACCAAGTACATTCAGACATCACAAACTGTGGGCCTGATTCAGATTTAGGAGCAAATAAAAAAAGAAGCAAAATAGGTGCAATTGCTCCTGGAATAAACCATGTTGTAATGGGGTGCAAGTGTATTTATTTTTTTGCTCATAAGCAGTTGAAACGCGTTGGTGTTGGACTATGGCTGAGACCTAGAAGGTTGGGATTATGACCAGGCACTTCTAAACAGTGGAAGGACAGTGGACTCCTGATCCCAGGAAGTATTGGACTTCCAACTAAGTGTTTGTAGGTGTAGAGCATTTACACCCACACCATCTGGTACGCCTTTTATTTTATCAAATGTCTGGTGTTTTTAAAGTTATTTTTCATGTGATATTTTATTTGAATCCATAATAAATGGTAATATACTATGGTAAACCCTCTCTTTCTATCTTCCATGTTTCAACATATGTCTTATGGGAGATCTGAAGACTGATCCACGATCAATAACCTTGGAATTATTTTATACCCTCCTTTTATTAAGGATTTTTTGAATATGAACTATTGTTTTTGAACTATTTCAATTGGACATTATTCTATCCGAAACTTAACTTATTTTCTACAACTCTAGTTTTTGCGTTTGTGTGTCTTCTCTTTTGTTTTTATTCACATTTCCACTGGGGTCTTTATAGAGAAAACCCCCTAGACACGTATAGCTGCATACAGTGAAGCGCAGGTTCCTAAAACCCCTTTTTTTATATGCTTCTCTTTTTATTTGCTCCTAACTCCGCAATTCCTAATCAGGCCCATTGTCGTTCCTTAATTACTGCAGTAGTCACTGTTATTAATATCTAGTAGGAACTTTTGGATATATGAAATGCCAGTTGTGTCCTACAGGCCATAAAGGTAGATGTTTTGTGGACTGAACCAATATTCATGAAAATGTAGCCTTTGCTTAGAAACGGTGACAAGTGGAGGCTTGCCCCTTCATTAGAACTATTCATTCATTAAAATCAGTGATGTCACTGAATGTCTAGTGAATTCAGAGATGGCTGCCCAGACTTTAAACTCCCTTATTCACAAAAATAGTCTCATTATAATCTACAGATAAAAGAATTAAGCAAACTTACCTGACATGAATCTATTTTTCCTGCTAGATAACCAGCACATATCATTGATGACTTTATTAAATTTCCATAAACTTGGAGACTGCTGCATAATGCTTTGTTAATTATCTTCAATTCAGCCTGTTGTAGAACTGATGCTAAATTCCCTTTAAACAGAACAAAACTTTTTATCATATCCAGTGTGTCCCAGGGTAGACATCCTTAATGCTTTCTAATGCTTTACAGATATACTTTGATGTTACCAACCTCCATCTGTCAGTGTTCCCCATCCGGTAACATAACATGAGGAGTTGTCAGGAAAGATATTGGATATCTCTGGGAGACATACTGGCTGGATATACGGTGTAAAGTTTAGCGGATTTGACAGCTGAAGAAGTGCAATGTCATTTAATTGTGTATCACTGGAATAATTCTCATGAATAATGATGTTATTAACTTGCTGTAAACCAGATCCAGTACTTAAAGATACTGTTCCTAAGACTACTGTATATAAAGTCACATCTTTAACCCTGTGAAAACATAAAACCACATCTTAATCATGGTATTCGTATTTCTCTACAGTCATTATGGCAAAACATATATCTTACTGTCACTTTTATATAACTAGGAGCAAAAGTTTGTTTCATTTTACACATCACACTTGGAGATTAACTGATTATGGGGCCTATTCATCAACACTAAAATAACGTTTTTAAGGACATTTTCCTTAAATAACGTTATTTTGGTATTCATGAACAGACTTAACACAGGAGATATCACAGATATCTCCTTGCTAAGTTCCCCTGCGTTAATTTCCACACTCCCCAGGCTCTGCTCCGTCCTCAGGCTCCGGAGGCTGGTCGGACATGTGTGTTCCCCAGCAGAGCACAAGAAAGTTTGGAAAAAGAAAAAAACATTTTTTTTTTCTAATCTGTCATGTGGTCTGCTGGGAAACCACATGACAGACCAGCAGGACGGAGCCGGAGGCTGCTGCGCGGACAGGTAAGTCGGGGGGGGGGGAAGGTGAGCGGAGGGGGGTGGGGGGGGATCAGGGGGTGGTACGAAACTTAACGCATCTGTAGGCAGTGCTGCGCATGCGCTGGTTTTACAGATGTAACAGCGCATGCGCAGCACTGTTTCCAGATGCGATAAGGTAGTGTAGGCAGGGAAAAGTATCTATTTCCCGAAAAGCTGTCATCGCAAAAATGACAGCTTTTCGGAATAGATACTTATGGAGAGGTGGAATGATGAATTCCACCTATAATTAGCTAGAACTCCATGAGAGTTCTAAAGCTAATTATCTCCAGAGAATTTTAATGTTTAATGAATAGGCCAGTATGTATGTGAGATATGGCTGGAGATAAAAGGATTTTTTGTTTTTACACAGTACTGTATAAATTGCCATTGTCTAACATAACCATATGAGTGATTCTAGAACTTATATTTACATATATTTTTAAGCATACAACATACAAATACTGTCATGATTGAAAATGTATCAATATGATATAGCAATGTTCCATGTTGGTTCGGAATTGTAATGAAAAATATTGGCTTTTACAGGTTGACATATTTCAGTTTATTTAATCTTGACACTGGGTTTTCTTAACTTACCTTAATTACACCCTCAGGACAAGACCAGAATGTTGATGTAGGGATTCCAAATGTAACAGGTGTGTAGGGGCCTATTCATGAAACGATAAATGGCACAGTAACCATGCGAGAACGTAGGTTACCAAGCCAATCATCATCAGGGGTACCGAATAGACCGCCTGATATTCGAGAAACTCTGAAAACTTTCAGCTTTTGGAGTTTGCTTGCGAGAACAAGTGCCATCTTCAGATGGCGCTTGTTCTCGGATCCCTGCTCCTTCCTATGGGAAGGAGTTCCGGGGACGCGAAGAGCGATCCAAGCGGATCCCTCCACCGCCTTCTCAGCTTTGCATAGCCGCACGGTGGAGAGGTAAGTAACACAGCGACTTCTGTAGCTGCGCTACTTACCGCGGGGACAGCTGCTTTTCAGAGCAGCTGTCCCCGCACCGGCACAATGATGAATTGCATCGGTGTAAAGTTTCACTCTGCTGCAAGTTGGATACTTAATACGGTCCCCCATGATGAATAGGCCCCTTTGTGTGATAATTATCACAGTAGGCACAATATTTTCATTAGTGCAATTGTACCCTTTTTGTACAATTGTACATCATATATATTTGTGATGGGATTAGTCCGTATTTTGTATACTTTTAAAACCTAAAGGGAAGGTCCAGTGGTAATTGCAGAGGGCATGGGGATGAAATTATATCTGTCAGTTTTAGGTGGCTAATGTTGAATAGCACTGCTAAAACTAAAACCACACCTGAACGATTTCAGTCACGATCCGACCTTTACAGTTTTCAGAGTGATTAAATGATCTTGAGAACATTCAATTTCAAGTGTACACGCTACTGATTTATCTTTCCAATTTATTTATTATCTGCCCTAGATCTTCACAAAGCTGAGGTTTTTAAATGAACTATCTGCTGAAATGTTGGACAGATAATAATCAGAAATTCTTCCGCACTAAATAATGTGCAAGATATCAACTCATCATTTTGGAGAAATGTCATGCAGTAGGTAAGATCCAATCATCTGATCCAACTGGTTGTGGGACAATAATCGTCCCGTGTTGCAGTGTACAATCAGTACAGTGTATAATTAGCTGTTCGGTCCGATTATTGCATAGACTAGTGTGTACTTAATTAAGATGAGTGAAAACTGGTATGCACAGTTTCTGTTACTTTTATGATAGATGAGTTTAGAAAACATGCAGGGATTTTTTTCAGGTGTTTTTAAACTAAAGACAGACAAAAGTTTTCTATGACTTCAAGCAATGTTAAAGAAAAGCATAGGCAATTTGTATTAAGGCAATGACCAAAAATTTGCAGCACTTAACTAAAGATATTCTGTCCTCATATAACTCCAAATGCTATACGTGATAGGTCAGTCATGTACAGTACATCATTCGATAGGTATGTCAGGATAGAATATCTTAAGTTAAGTGCCACAAACATTTGTTCATTGTATTTGATATATAAGGTGGGACTCCTTTATATACAGGCAGCTACTGAAAGATGCCACATTAACCCGAGCGATCATCAAATAAGAATCTAGGGGCCACATCACCAAATCTTGCTGCTGACTCCAACTTGTAGACTATTACATTTGGGCCACTTTGTTTACTTCCCTAGAGACTATATGGATAGGCATGTGCATAGCTATAGTTGGTGCAGGGGTTCCATTGCTATGGGGCCCAGAGGCTTAGGGAGCCCACCTCTGTGGCCTGACTCAATTGCACCCAGGTAATATAGTTGTCTACCAGGTTTCTGGAATTGCCCGCTAAGTACTGTGTGGCGTAATATGAACTGGTGGAACTGTGTGGCATGTGTACTGGAGGTAGTACAATGCAGCATATTGTTCACTTGGGGCACTGTAATGTGGCATAATATGAGCTGGGGGTCACAGTGTGGTATAATGTGAACTAGGGCCCTACTATGGGGCATAATATTAACTAGGGCACCGCTATAGTTCATAAAATCAACTAGGGCAGCACTATGGGGTATAAAATGAACTAGGATACTACTATGGTGCATAAACAGAACAACTGCTGTGGAGAGAAGTGTCTCTCTAGAAGGTGGAAGGCGACTCTTCAAAATGTTGCTATGGGGCCCACAAAAATCTGTCTATGGCCCTGAGGATAGACAAAGAAATGTTTACAAACTTTTGCTATGTGGCCTTCAAATACCTAGTTACTCCCCTGACTCAACCCAATTTAAAAGTATAGCAAAAATTATATTGACATTCTTATTGAATTTATATTTAGGTACTAGCCAGAAGGGAAAAGTGGCAAAAATCTTTACCCAGGTATCTTCAGAAACACCAACTTGGCCTAAATGTAATAAAGTGAACAGTAAATGGAAAGATGAGTGTGGTGTGGGACTGTAATAGCGATCAGTGACATCGGCGGTGTTGGTCAAAGAGGCAACTACAGTAAGACTTTTAGTTTTTTTCATTTTTGAACAGTTTTTAAACAGTGTTATTAAGCCATGATTCTTACAGTTATATAAACTGCAGTAATGGACTCTCAGGAGTTAAATAATGTGTAACTATATATAATATGTTTGACTATTTCAGTAAAGGAAATTGTAAGCATAAGATAGATATATTAACTTACACACTAAAACAGTGGGCAGCAGTAATTAGCCAGGTATTGCTGATCAGTGAGGCTCCACATCTATGGGTCCCCCTGAGATGCAGACTGGCCTGCCATGGCCATGCACCCAGAGATGCCTCTGTTCCTCCTACTATTCTACTTGATCTTTGTGGACCTCCAACACCGCAACCTGTTGAAGTAGTGGAGTAACAAACATATGTGTAAATTGCAGGTTTGTAACATTCTTTGCTGAATGTACACATTTAAAAAAACTTCAATATATAAATGTATAATAAATACATTAATTCATTCCTGATAGCTTTAAATCTGAGCCTGCCCTGATCCTACTTGCGTGCATAGGTTTGTAATAATGTATGGGTCAAAACTACATATTTTGCTTTGAAAATTATTGCTGTTCTAATCTTCCTGCTGAAAAACACAGAGGAGCAGCTTATAAAATCTTCACCTTAGTTTGCATGCAAAGTCGGACTGGGCCACAGGGGTACTGGGGAAATCCCCGGTGGGCCCACCCCCTCCTCTAAGGGTCCAGTCTGTGCATCTGTTACATTATACTGCATTCAAAGGATTATTGTGTATTCACTACAGCCCTTTAACATGGACAGGGGTGCTGAGAAGGGGGGATGTGGGAACTATTTACCCAGCGTGTGCTGGACTGCAGGGGGAGACTGTTCGTGGCTGCTGATCAGCAGTTGCAGCAGTCTCCTATGCCTGTGGAGAGGAGCAGTCACACTGATCACGCCCCCCCCGGCTTTGCACCGGGTTGAGGGGCTTACAGCGCCCCCCTCCCCAGCACGCAGTGGCACTACGCGGAGCTGCAAAAGTGTTACTTTTTTTTGTGCTCAAGAGTGCGTGGCCATGCCTCCTGGCCGGGCTCTCTGCGCCTCTGAGCATGGGCCCCTACAATTGCATTTCCCAGGTGGGTCCATCATGCCCCAGTTCAACACTGTTTGCATGTCATATATAAATCATTGCACATTCAATATATAAACACTAGGTGGAAGCACAATGCTTTAAAAGTCCCAAGATAGCTTATAACCCTTTCAAACAGAAAAGCAAATTGCCAGGTAAAGCACTTTTACCTGGTAATTTGCTGATCAACACGGGTCCTTTTTCTGTCTGTAAGGGTCAACCCGGGTCAAAATTCCCAAGACTTACTGGGTAAAAAATCAGGGTCGGAGAACCGGGAATTTGGACCGGGATTGACCCTTTCAGACAGAAAAAAAACCTGTGTTGATCAGCAAATTACCGGGTAGACTTGCTTGACCCGGTAATTTGCTTTTCTGTCTGAAGAGGGGGGTGGGGTCATGCTGGGACCGGCAAAAAAGGGTATTAGGAATATTTCTGTGTGAAAGTGGTATTAGGGGATATTTTTTGGTATATAGCAGGACTAGAAAATGTTGGACCCCACTAATTATAAACAAAGATTATTATGTCAGTTTCTTTTAAATGTAACATAACAATTTGATCCACTCACCTCTTCAATTATTACATAAAACTAACCAAGCTGCACCCTCCATTTCCAGTATATTGGTTGTTTTGGATGTTGTTAAAAATTGCAATCAATATAATAAGAACAGTGAGTTTTGTTAACAATGACATCACTTACAAATGAAGCTTATAAAAAGAAGTGATATTGATAATACAATAAAAGTAGCATACATAAAAGGGTATAATGAGGGGTGAATATATTGTGTGAAATGGAGGAGGTGCCCCTTCCGTGCTGATGCCCGGCGGCAGGTGCCTCCATTGTCTCCCATAGTTCTGCCACTATAAGCCACCCATATTTAGAGATGAGATATTCTGAAATTAAACAGTGGATAGTAAAAACATGAAAACTAACTTTAACCACTTAGCTGACAATTTTTTTTCACAAAAACACTTAGAAATTGTAATTTTCCTTTTATTTAATAAAGTTTAGTTTTTAAAATATATTTAAATATTTTATTTAATTAAATTATACATAGGGGGTGTTTTGTAACCTCCCTTGTCCATTGTAAAGTCACTCCCCACCTCCCATGGCAATGACCCTCGCTTGTATTAGTGCCTGCCTTCCTCATGAGTCACTGTATATGTAATTGTATATTTTTAATAATTCCCCCCCACCCCAGCTAAAAACCCTTTTTGTGGGGCATAATCCATTTCTACACCCCCCATGGCCAAAAGAAGACCTTCTCATTATTCCTGGGTCGAGTGACACGGGAATTCAACCAAGGTAACTTGCAGAGTTTAACACAGGAACAGCCTGTGAAACTCTGCAGTGTAAATGGCGTGATCTGGTTCACAATGCCACATGCCGCCCAATTGGCTGATGACGTAATCTCCAAGCGCGCACTGCAATGCTGAAAGAGCCGGGTCACTGCAGACCCTGCTCCGGTGAGAACAGTGCCGACTCGGGAATATCCTGGGTCAGCGCCGCAGTAGGAAAAGGTTAAGTTCCGGGACTGTTCAGGATTGGAACCCTATTCTAACGGTATGCAATCGGGAAGTCGACTGCCTAAATACCGGCAGCCGGCTTCCTGACTGTCATATCCCGGCAAGGGTGAAATGCTGGGCGTCTAGATGTAGACGCCCGGCATTTCTCCGACGCCGGGAGACCGGTGCCCGGCATCCCGATTGTAGTGATGCCGGGCGCCGCGAGCGGACAGCCACCGGGGGGAGGGTTAGGTTTAGGGCTCCCGGGGGGGACTTAGGGTTAGACACGCCCCCGGGAGGGTTAGGGTTAGGCTAGGGGGAGGGAGGGTTAGGGTTTGGCACCTCCGGGGGGGATTTAGGATTAGGCACCCCCCCGGGGGACTTAGGTTTAAGCAGCGGGGAAGGGGGTGGTTAGGGTTAGGCACTTAGAGGGGGGATTAGGGTTAGGCACTTGGGGGGGAAGTTAGGGTTAGGCACCCCTAAGGAGGGTTAGGGTTAGGGGGGATAGGTTAGTAGATACTCACCTATCCACGATCGGGATTTCCAGCGCTGTCGGGCTTCCGCTGCTCGGAACTCTGCTGATGTCGGGCTGCCGCTGCCGGGAATCGAACCGCCGGCCATGCGGCCGGTGGTATTTCATACCAATTCCTGTTCTAACCCCTGGGTCAGACCCGGAACTTTTGTGTAAAAGAAGTATGACAGTGACAAATACATCAAATTTCGTGATTGCAAAATTCAAGTGGCACATTCAATTTTCCTAAATATCTGCTTTGATAGCTCCTCATGCAACTGTTGCTTCCTGCAATAAAGAGATATACCAGATGCAGAAACTACTGCAAGTGATTTTGTAGAAGGGACAATCTTCTCCCAAAACATGTTTTTTTTCTGGGTCTGAAAGGGTATTATTCTCAAGGCCTTGGAACTTGACTGGAAAACTATGGCATGCTCATTTAACTTAACTTTATAGTTGCTTTATTTGATAGAGCTGTCATTGAAATTTGCATATACTGTACACATTTTTTTTCTTCTAAATATTTTATAGAGCATATGCTACCCAGTGAAGATATCTAGACATGAAACAAATAGATAAAGGTTAAAAAGTGGAAACACTTGGGTAAATGAGGGACATGAAGCAAGGACTTCCAAACAATTATGGTTCATGCATTAATTAGGCAAATAACATCCCAGCATGCACAGGGTCATGTATAAAAATTATAGCAGTGCTGCTTTTAACTGCATATATTACTAATAAAAAATATGAGCCATTCCCACAAACTCTGTCCTCCAAAATGTAGCACATACATCTACCGAATACAGTTTCATAAGATCACAGTTGCATGACTTCAAAAATTAGTATGAATATTATTCATCAGGTATTGATGATGACATTAAATACGAATTCAATGCTTTCATCTAAATCTTACATTACTTAGTAGATGTTTGAAAAATAAATCAATAAAACTATAATAAAAAGATTAGACATTTTGAAGAGTGGGAAATAACATAAAAAGATACTTCTACTGACAGAGTCGCAAGATAAGTCGCGTGATTTTTTAAAAACATTTTTTGTATCATTTTTGTTTACTGAACAAAAAGGAATACCCAACAGTAACCAACAGAAACCAGACCAGGGTCACACTCAATGCAATGAGGAAGAGACAAACACAAAAGGAGGTAATCCTCCAATATAATACATTATGGTAATACAGAATGGGAAATAACAAACAGCACCCAGAGGGTAAAATAATTAGGAAGAAAGAAGTGGATCTGGGGGAGGCGCAGATTGAAAGAAGAACTCCATGTACAAGTGGGAAGTTATTTTACGAATATATAAAGGCAACTGATAAGTAGAAAGGTCTCAAATAAAGATGTGATAGGTTTATTCCCTGTCAGCTGGTTGTTTTTGATAAAGTTTGGAAAAGTACGCAAGTCTTCAAAGTCAAGCCAATTAAACCTTGCACTAACCCATGACCTTGGTTTAAAGTCATCCATGTCCCTACAATATACTAGGCTACAGAACCATTCACCCAGATTGTCTTCCCCAATGAGCAAGTAAGACTGCTGTAGCTGCATTCCTGAAGTGTCTCAGCAGGGATTGTTTTATATTGTGAAGCTGGCATAGTAGATAACTTTGAAAGCCAAACTCTTGGCCACTGTGTACCCTGCTTCCCAAGATCTTTTAAGCAGAGATAATATTTTGACAAAACTATCAGATGTGGAGTAAGGTGCCAAAAGCTGTATCACATCTTCAGTAATTGCCTGAGATCCAATGACATATTTTACAAAGCTGGCTTAGGCAGAAGACTTTAAATTGAGTTTTCTAAACTGAAACGCTGTATGCCAACTATGACTTGAAAGACTTTGGTCCAACATTTATCACTTACAGACATCCTTTGGTCTAACCCCTATACTCTTGTAAAGTGGAGCAAACCTGGGAAGATGTTACCATCAATCAGCGATGTATAAAGCGATTAAAAGTCTGAGACACATAATTTTTCTCTTTTAGCTGTAAGAATACTGATTCTCAGCATTCCCATCTGTGACCTTTACCGAGGGCGGCCAAGGTAAGTGTAATTGGGAAGTAAGTGGGGGAAATATGTTTCAATTCTCTGCATCTTTGCTATCAATGGAGAATGGGGTAAATCAATAGATGTTTAATAGAAGGCAATTTGAGGAGCAAAGTAATAGTTAAGACTCATGTTTCCAAAGATTGCTCCTCAATCACCACTCTTTGGGCCTGATTCAGACCCACTCGCGAGCGGCTATCCGCTCGCAAGTGGGTCGATGTTGTGCACTGCGCATGCGCACGATGGCGGGAGCTCCGTCGTGCGCATGCGCCAGACGCGACGAGCGAAGGACTTTCCTTCGCTCGTTGTGTCTGATCAAAGGGGGCGTGCTGTCGATGTTGATTGACAGCACGCCCCCTTTGGTGGGCGTGCCGGGGGTGTGCCTCCCTGACGGGGGCGTTCCCAAGGGAACGCCTACCGTCAGAAGCCGGCCCACTGACATCACTAGTGATGTCAGTGGGAGTGATTTTGGCTCTGATAGAGCCAAAATCACTCCGGGCCTTGCGGTTGAAAACCTCAACCGCAGGCTCCGGCTAGCAGTGGCGATGGTCGCGATGGTCAAGACCATCGCGGCCATCAAACTGCACGCTCGTATAGGCTGTGGGTGGTGACCCACAGCTATACGAGCGTCCAGGAGGACGCTCCATAATTATGGAGGCCGGCCCTCATTCAGAGCGTGCGCTCTGCTCAGAGCGTACGGCTCTGAATGAGGGCCTTTGTCTAAATACAATAAGCTTGGACTGGTCTAGTTTCTTAGACAGAATAATGGCTTGGAAATATCCTGATACCAGAGACAATAACAGTCTCCATGGGAATTCCTCCTGTATCAAAGATGTTCTGATAACCAAAGTGGTTATTTTTTATTTTCTTGTCTTTATCTTTGTCTTCATCTTTCTTTCTCTCTCTGTCTCTCTGTCTCTCTCTCTCTCTCTCTCTCTCTCTCACTCTCTTTTTCTCTCACTCTGGGTTAGATGTACTAAGCCTTGGATAGAGATAAAGTAGAGAGAGAGAGATAAAGTACCAACCAAATAGCTCCTAACTATAATTTTTCAAACACAGCCTGTAAAGTGACAGTTAGGACTAATTGGTTGGTACTTTATCTATCTCCAACAGCTTAGTACATCTTTTCCTACATCGATAGTAAGTTTATATTAGAATCCATCACTTTCATTTTGAAACACAACCACTTCACATTTGAAAACAATCACTATTTATAGGTGGTGGGGATGGCCATAGGCATTTGGTTAGCACCAAGGTTTGCAAGGTTTGTTCATGGGTAAATTCAAAGAACTATTTATATGGAATGGCCCATTTGCTGCGAACCTAGGCCCTGATTCAGAGCCGGATGCTCTGACCAGAGCGCTCGCTCTGAATTAGGGCCCACCTCCATTACTATGGAGCGTCCTCCTGGACGCTCGTATAGCTGTGGGTCACCACCCACAGCATATACGAGCATGCAGGATGATGGCCGCGATGGTCTTGACCATCGCGACCATCGAAACTGCGAGCAAAAGCCTTTTTCAACCGCAAGGCAAGGAGTGATTTTGGCTCTATCAGAGCCAAAATCACTCCCACTGACATCACTAGTGATGTCAGTGGGGCCGGCTTCAGACGGTAGGCGTTCCCTTGGGAACGCCTCCGTCTGGCAGGCACGCCCCCGGCACACCCACCAAAGGGGGCGTGCTGTCAGTCAACATCGACAGCACGCCCCCTTTGATGAGACACTCTGAGCGAAGGAAAGTCCTTCGCTCGTTGGGTCTCGCGCATGCGCACGACGGAGCTCCCTCCATCGTGCGCATGCGCAGTTCGGACCATCGACCCACTTGCGAGCGGACAGCCGCTCGCGAGTGGGTCTGAATGAGGGCCCTAGTGTACTGTGGCCATTATATAGATGATTTATTTATAATTTAGGATGGGGGAGAACACTGAGCACTGGATTTTGTTTCTTTTTTGAATAGCAATAATTGGAATTTAAAATTCACACATTGTTTTGATTACTCACGGGGTAATTATTTAAATCTCACAATTTCCACTGAGGGAGACAAACCTACTTCTATTAATTATAGAAAAACAGTGGACACCAATAACTTCCTCCATTTTTCTAGTGGGCACTGCAAACCTTGGTTAAAAAACATACCACAAAGTCAGTTTAACAGATTACGTTGGAACTGCACATCAACTGAATCCTTTCCAATACGGGCAGATATTATGTCCCAGGATTTTATCTCAATAGGTTATCCTCATAATCTTATAAAAAAAAGCTTATGATAAATCATTGAAAATAGATAGAGAGACTCTACTAATTTCAAAAAAAGAACATATGGTTAATGGTGGTGGTCAATGGGCACCCTTCAAACAGACTGATTCAGAACTACTGTTCATTTTAATATATAATAATAAATCTAATCAATTAAAAAAGCGTTAACAAAAAGTTTCAATATACTAAAGGAGGATCCAATATTGAATGGGGCAATAGATTCTAAGATAAAAGTTGTATTTGAAAAAAATAAAAATCTTAAAAATATTTTAGCACCAGGGGCGTGGCTTGCTGGTTTTCTGAGTGGACGTGCCCTGCTGGAGCTGCTGCTGGCCTTATATTTATTGGCCTTATCTGCCTGCACTACACAGTTTGCTCTGCCCATTTGGCCTCCCTGAGGTGCCGCTGTGTCTCTGTTTGGATCCACGGACCCTCCGAAATTCTGGTGAAGTTCAGCGCATCGCAACATACCTGTCCTCCAGAAGCTGCAGCCTTGAGTTTAGAGCTCAGACGCAAGGCAGTGTGATGTCACCGCCATGGTCGCCACTTTACCTGCTCTCCGCTGGGCTACACTGGCCATGACCTCTAACCTCCTCTGCTGGCCTGGACCCAAACTCCCTCTTCATGGAGGTGCTGCCTGCAAGGTCAGTGGTGTCCCTTCCTGAGCATTGCAGGGGGGGGAGCGTCATTTTAAGTCCCTGTTCCATATCAACAGGGTGCCTGGATGCTGCCTAATCTACCTCTTTCAGCTCCTGCCACACCAGTTTTATGGCTCCCAGACCTCTGCTCTACCAATGTTCCCTGGCTGGTGACTGACTTTTAAGTTTCTCATTTATCTTCTCCCTGCAAGGTAGTAATATCCCCTGTCTGCATGTCTCTTCAGTGATATCCCATACCCACCCCTATGAGATCTCCGCAGTTCACATTCACCTGATATAGTTTTGATCACTCATCAATCCACTTACCTTTTCATTACTGTTTGCATTTGCTGTCTGAAGGAGCCACTATGCCTATTAAACAGGGCAAGCTATGTATTATTATTATTATTATTATCCTTTATTTATATGGCGCCACAAAGGTTCCGCAGCGCCTTACACAGTACATAAATGAGCACACAAGAAAAACAGTTAATAGTAATACAAAACAATGCAGGACAAGGACAAGGTTATAAACTCAGCTGCAAAACACAAGCAGCAGGACATGAGCAACCAGGTGGTAGGTGCCATTGTAGGGAGTTAGGAGTAAATTATACTATAAGTAGGGGGAGGAGAAGCACGTGAGGATGAGGGCCCTGCTCGTGAGAGCTTACATTCTAAAGGGGAAGGGCAGACAGACAGGGGCGACACAGAGGGGTAGATAGTGAAGAAGGAGCATGGAGCAGTGGGTTAGGATATGTGCTGCGGAATGTGTGTGTATAAGACGACCTGATGTTATGTAAAAATTAAGTCCTTCATACATCTATCTCTATGATAGAAAATAGATTGTTTGTGTTATTTACATGAGAGATGTACAAAGTAAAGTAGAAGCACTTTAATTTGTGTGTTACATTTTAGCATCTATATACAGCCTGACAAGAAATGCAGCTATTATGGGACTGTCCCGCCATCCTAATACAGTAGTGACTACTTTAGTTCCAGCTGCTGGGTGCTATGCCATGCTCCTGTGAGTGGGTGCATCTCACATGCTAGACCCACTCACAAATGGGTGCAGCCATACATGATGTGGTCCCACAGGATGTTGCAGTACCCGGGCCCAGAATTTCTCTTGGCAGCACTGGAGGTGACAGACAGAACGAGGAGGGAATGGGGCTTAGTAGTGGGGTAACAAGACCATGGAGGGAGGTGGTTGAGAGTGGAGGTATAGGAGAGGTGGGGGAAAGAAGCAGAGGGTTGGAAGCAGACTGATGAGAGAAAAAAAAGGAAGAACAGCAAGTGGAGGAAACAGGAGGGGGAGGAGAGGGATGGATAAAGTAGAGGATTATGTGGACATAGAATATGGGGGTTGTGTGAAGTAAGGGTGTTCATGCTGTGGACAAGGTAATAATTGAGATGTAAACTGGAGTGGAGGCTGTGAGATATAGAGTCAGTGTATCCATGCATCCCCTATCAGATTTGTACCACAAAAACCCCCGATCCAACACCTTCTGGAAAATTTCCATTGATGTCTAAGGCTACCTTCTCACCTAGCTCTGATATTAGTTTTGACCTCTCTGCTGATGCTCTGCTTACAGTCTGTATGCTCTACCAAGTGCTACAAGCATTCCGAACGGACTTTACCTCTGATTTTCAGGTTTCTATTAAACAACTTACTGGCGAGGTGACAGGTATCGGTGATTGCACTAGCAACTTGGAAAATAAAATTCAAGAATTAGTGTCCTCTCACAATGACCTCCTAACCTCCCTTAATTCGGTCCTGACAGAACTGGCGGCTGTTAAAGATAAACTTGCCAATTTGGAGGATAGATCCAGGAGAAATAATGTCAAGATCAGAGGTGTCCCGGAATCTATGTCTAATGCTGATCTCCAGGACTTTGCTTTCAACATCTTTCAGAAATTACTGCCTTCTGTAGCAGCCCAGGATTTGTTGATTGATCGCATTCACAGTCTTCCAAATCCCCGTTCAGCTCCAGCAAGTTCCCCCTGAGATGTCCTTCATTTCTTTCATATCAAGGAGGATATACTTAGAGCTGCTCGTGAGGCACAGGATGCGGCTGTTCTCAATAATCTTCATTCCAACCTATTACAAAAGCACTGCGAGATAATGACATTCAATACAGATGGGGTTTCCCATTAAAGCTCTTAGGGCGGAAAGATGGCTCTACATTTGCCATGTCATCTCAGGAAGCTGGTGCCAAATTGCTGTTGGAATAGAATATCTCCATCTCCATTCCCTTGTCCTCTCAAGGTCCCCTTATTCAGTCGGAGTGGCCCGTGTGAGTTGAAGATGTTCCAGTTTATCTCCTCGGATTTCTTCAGTTATTGTTATTTACTATTTTCCAGCTGAACTTGGAACTGCTCTGAACTGAGATATTGTATGCTACTTTGTCATATTAATGCTAACCGCTACAGAATGTACCCCCCCTAGTCAGAAGCATAGTTTTCTTTGACATCCATAGTTCTGTGTCTCACCTATGGATGCTATGGATGCTGCATGTTGAATCCATCAGCTGCGAGTATTCTCATATTCCCAGCTTTTGATTTGTTATATGTTGTATTTTTACAGTTCTGATTGGATATACTGCTTAGCTTAAGTGGTTTCACTGTTTTATTTACATATCTTTCCTTTCCATACTGGGAGATGTGGTAAATGTGTTTGCTGTTTACTGTTCTATATTATATTTTATAACAAGTCTTATGGGTGGGGAATGCACAGTCCATTTTGCCGTATTGTTCCCTTATGGCAACTACTGGGGCCCGACACTGGGCTTTTTGTTTCTTTTGTTTCTTTTTTGTGTCTTTGTTTGCTTTTTCTTTTTAGTTCCATGCTTGTTTTTTCTCTTCTTTGTGTAACAGCTACATCTAGTACATTCCCCTTTTTATCACTGTTTTATTATGTCCAATGGTTAAAGTCTTTTCTTTAAGTGTTAAGGGACTCAACTCCCTGATTCAGAGGCGCTTGGCCCTATCAACTTTTCACCAGCATAAAGCTAATATTGTGGCCCTACAGGAAACAGAATTTTCATCCTTAGCTCCTCCTATATTGAGGATCATAGATATCCCTTATGCTATACTACTAACGGCCCGTCTAAACGTAATGGTGTTGCCATTCTGTTCCAAGTGAATACTCCATTTGTTTTACATCAGAAAACTGAGGACAAGAATGGTAGATTCCTTATTCTCATTAGGGTAGTTGAGGAAACCCTGGTCACTCTAGTCTCCCTTTATGCCCCTAACTCCCGTCAAGTCCCTTTTATATGGGAAACTTTTGAGGAAATCTCAAAGGTCCGCCAGGGGACACTTATATTAATGAGTGACTTTAATTTAGTTATTGACTCCAAATTGGATAGATCTTCTCCTCGTGGCCACCCCTTCTCTCCTCATGACGCAAGCCCTTTGTTGGCTGTTAAAAAATAATTAGCGGAGTATAATTTATATGACTCCTGGCGCACCCATTTACCGGATGAAAAAGATCATACTTTTTTTTTTCCTCTGTGCATAATAGCTATTCTAGAATAGACCTTATTCTTTAGATAAAAGAATTCTCCAATCTACTAAAAAGGTTAAAACTCTCCCAATTACCTGGTCTGACCATGCTCCTGTTTTATGGCGCTTCACTGAATATCAATTACGTGATCCTGAGATTCTAAGGGTCCTTAATAACTCTTTCACGATGTGTACACAGACTAATTCGCCTGATGATACTTCAGTTTTCACCTATTGGTGTGCTTTAAAAGCGGTTCTCCATAGCATTTCTATTCAGAATGGGGCTCAACTTAAAGCTCGCTTCTGTAAGATACAGAGTGACTTGGAGTCCACCCAAGCAAACAACTCCAGGAGGTGCGGCAACAGCTCCAGAAACTTTTTATGTCGCGCATGCATTCGGCTCTTACCCGCCTCCTCCATAAATTCTATACCGCTGGTAATAAAGCCTCCCACCTCCTAGCACACAAACTTCGTGTACATCAGGCACGTAATAGAATTAAATGCCTTCTTACTCCCTCTGGTTCAAAATGCCTTATCCCTCTTGATATTGCTAACTTGTTTTCAGACTGCTATGTAAAATTGTATAATTTATGTGATCACTCTTCCATTCCCCAACCCTCAGCTGACTTTATTTCCTCTTTTTTAGATGGCTTATCTCTCCCTTCTTTAGATGATGATAACCTGGCGTCCTTGAATACCCCTTGGTCTTTGGAAGAAATACAGGTAATAGTCCAACAACTACCCATGGGGAAGGCCCCTGGCCCTGATGGCTTTACTAATTCCTTCTACTCTACATTCAGTGGGGTCCTTTCCCCAATTCTCCTAAAATTATATTCAGAGGCTTCTAACATTGGTTCTTTTTTGGCCAAAATGGTGGAGGCTCAAATCGTAACCCCTCTTAATACAAAAACTATAGACCAATAGCGCTACTTAACACGGATGTGAAAATTTATGCTAAGTTGATAGCTAATAGTTTGAATCCTTTACTTCCACAACTGATACATCCTGACCAGGTGGGGTTTGTTCTTGGACGTCAGGCTCCTGATAATACCAGTAGGGTTTTAGACTTAATTAAATGGGTGTCATATAATCCACAATTTCTTCTTCTCTCTCTTGACACTTAAAAAGCATTCTTTAGGCTCCATTGGGACTATATGCACCAGGTGTTATCTAGATTTGGATTCCAGGGCGATATTCTGACCTCCATTAATGCCTTTTATTCCAACCCCCTGGTTCGTGTTTTTAGCAATGGGTTTCTCTCCTCACCCTTTTTGATTTCTAATGGCAATAGACAGGGATGCCCCCTTTCCCCATCAATATTTTTGCTAGCTATAGAACCCTTGGCCCAAATCTATTAATCTTCTGAGTTTCCTGGACTCTCAGTTTACGATACCTCGCACAAATTATGTGTCTTTGCAGATGTTGTTTTATTATTTGTAACTGACCCAGAGACCTCGTTGATACCCCTCCATTCTATCTTAGACAAAATAGTTTGGCTTATTATTATAAATTAAATACTACAAAAACTGAAGCTTTATCTATTAATATCTCCCCTTTGACTCTCCGTTCTTTGAAAGGACTTTTCCCTTTTATATGGAGAGACTCCTTTTTATCATATCTGGGTATCTCTATCCCCACCACTATTCACAATGTTTTTAATGTAAATTAAGTTTCCCTTCTGACTCAGTTGTCATCTCTAGTTACTGCTTGGATGAATCACAAGGTCTCCTGGTTGGGTCATTTAGTGGTGTTTAAAATGCCGTTATTGCCTAAAATTATGTATTTATGCCAAGCCATCCCATATACTATACCTCGAAAACTATTACATCAGATGAGGCGATTGATGCTATCCTATATATGGAAACATAAAGCCCCTAGAATGGCTTACAGTTGTATGGTTCATTCTATACCACAGGGAGGCCTCAATCTCCCCGATCTGTCTAGATACCATGAAGCAGCCCTGCTCTCCCAAGTCTGTGACTGATTCCCTCCCCCTAATATTAAATCTTGGGTAGACCTGGTGCAAGCACTCCTTCAGAGATTTTCTCTTCCAGACCTCCTCTGGTTGCTCCAACAACTTAGACCACAACTCTCATTATTTCCTAAAGCTGTCATTGATACTTTAAAAGTTTGGGATCTCGACTCGCTTTGATTTTATTCTTCCCAATAGGAATGGTTCCCTTCAAGCATTAGACAGAGCTTTACCCAATCTTAATATATCCTACTGGATGTGTTTGGGTATTGAGTCCATGGCAGATTTTTTTTCCTCATCTTCTATTCTATCACATACTGAACTTTGTGTTAAGTATTCATTAAACCCCTCAGCCTGGTTCTACTATATCCAACTTACACATTGGTATGCTCTGATGTATACAGGTCCCACTGTTTCCCAAGCACCGGCGAGTCAAATTTTGAGTAAATTCTCTACACCTTCCTCCCGTGGTGCTACATTGGTGTTCCCAATTATCCCCTACTGATTTGACAATAAAATCCTCTGCTCAACTTCAGTGGGAAATAGACCTTCAACATTCTTTTACCCTTAAACAATGATAGACTATTCATCTCTCCTCTTTTTCCTTATCTAAATGTACTAACCATATTGAAATGCATGTCAAACTTCTAAATAGATTATATCAAACCCCCTGTAGGTTGCATTAAATATGGCCTACAGTTTCCAAATTTTGATGGCGCCTTTGTCACTCTGAAGGTTCTATCATTCATCTTTTTGGGGACTGCCCTGTTTTACGTCCTTTCTGGGAGGAAGTATTTACTCTTATCCAAGATGGACTTGCTCTCCCTCTAGATCCCTCCTTTGCCTTTTGCACTGGTATCCAATTTCTGTCCCTAAATCTGATCGTTATGTTCTTGGCCATATTTTGATATCTGCTAGGGCTGCTATAGCTCAACATTGGAAATCCCCTTCCCTCCCTCCATTTGCCAAAGTTATAGCGAAAACACATTTCCATTTGAAATGGAGACAAGAGAGGTCGCTTACTCCATGGCTGCTTCCTCCCCTATTGTAAAATGGCTCCCTTGGCACCTATACGTTACAGAAGGAAAGGGTGCTCCTCTTCCATGCCCGAACTCCCGGAGTTCCTCACCCACTCTCAATTTAAATGAACTTCCACAGGGAGATTAGATGCCTAATTTATTTGCCATTTCTGTATATACAGATCTGATATTTATGTTATGTTTTTGGATGTACCTTTCTATTTTTTTCTTTTTATTTGTTCATTTAATTATATCCCCTAATATGTTTCCTTAATCTTTTTTCTATACCCCCATAAATATTTTGCAATATATTCAATAAAAATGTATTGATGAATATATATATATATATATATATCTTAGTACCAAGTGTCCTTAAAAAAGAGAAAATTCAGAATAACAATATAAGGCCAGCATGGTTACCTGCATTCCCTGAAGGTAATTATAAATGTGGCAAGGGGGGTGTTTCGTATTGTACAGCCATTTTACTTCCAACTGTGCACCAGCCCTATAATGTTGGTCATTCAAATTATGATAGAAAAAGGGTAGCATGTTATTTTTTTTACTACTCTTCCTAATAATGAAAACATGAATACAATATAATTGAACTCTGGATACAGACTTGCACTAAACAACAAAGCAGCCCAGCAAAATGCGCGTCGTTGTTCCCCGAATAGCTGCTGTTTCCTATTATAGAAAGATATACTGTACGATTGTGGTTATTGTGTCAATGCCGATTGAATCGGACAGGTGGCAAGAGTGTTACTGGATATTTAATAACATTAACTAACAAGCCCTGTGTAGCAAAAATTTAGATCGTAAAAGAGACTCATACAAAACTGTCATACTTAATTGATAATGCTGCTTAGCGCGAGTCTGTATCCAGAGTGAAAGATACAGAGTGAGCCATAATCTTATACTGTGTCAGTGATTGATACTAAGATGCATAGTTTGGAGTGAAGTGTGCAACGTGAAGAATTCACAATATGTGAAAAAGCTCACAGTTGGCATGGTATTATATCCTCACAGGAAAACATAACGAGTTATTGTTAATAGCACACCCGCAATAGCTGTATAAGACCAAGATATAACAGTGGCAAACAAATATCAAGTTACTGGGAGAACTATACAGAAAATAATATAAAGAGTGATTGAATATGAATAGGTGCTAATCACGTTTTGGGAACAATATTAATCGGCATTGAGAAATAATATTATTTATACAACCAGCAGTGAAAGGGGAATCTTCTTTTAAACCCATATCTTTCTATGTTATCTTTTCATATTCTTACTATATTCACAATCTGTAATTTTAATTAATATTTCACCTTTTCATGTAACACATCATTTTTTAAAGAAATATTTAATAAAGACTAATGATTTTAGTTATTGGTTGACAGAGATCTACTCGAAAATTGATCCAAAAGTGCACCTCAGGAAATAGACAAAAATAATAGTAAATGATTAAAAATATCACACAATGATATATATGATATGAGAGTTGGATCAAAAAAACATTTTCTCTGTCAAAAAAGATATTCCATACTTATACTAGTGCGGATTTACAAAATGTGTTTGATGAATACAATATGTTTGATGCTGGTATATTAACCGGCTCACGGTGGAGCTCAATCACATTTGATATACAGGGTGGCCCATAAGCATGGAAATACCCTTATAAAAAGGAAATGAGTAAGAAGATATTAATCCAGTATCTACACATAGGATAAGGGAGTGGGGAATGTTTTAGGGTATGTCATCAGTATGGTGGCCATCTTGAAGTAGGCCATCTTGAATGCAACTTTAATTTTTAATTGTGAAGGTAGTCATGTGAGATATCAAACCAGATGCAGAATTTCATTAGAAAAACAATGGTGTTCTTTTTTTCTTTTCCCAAAATGTTTATATTCGAATTTTCACTCTAATAGATACAATAGATTGTATAAACATACAAAAAAGTGATAACAAAATGGTGGGTGACAATAATCATATAACATATCAATAAATGGGAATATATCCCCACATAAAAACAATTATACAAAACATGAAACATATATAGTAATTACTCTAATTATTGATGAGAAGAAGGGAAAAAGGAAAATAAAGAAAAGAAGGAGAAAGAAAAAAGGTGAGGGGGCGGGGAGAAGAAAAAAAGGAAAAGAGGGAAGAAGAAAAAAAAAAAGAGAAAAAACAAGAACGAAAAAAAAAATCACCTGTAGCCCAATACCATCTATAGCTTGAGCCATTAGTTTAGCTCAATTGAATAGGAGGATCAGATAGAAACACTCTAGTTTCATACCAAAACATAGAATGAAAACAGTTACTGTATGAATTTGTTGTTTGATTGAGATATCAATAATCAATAAAAGATTCCCATATAGAGAAACATATCTCCAGTCATTATATAAGGACGTCTCTACCCAGTCCATCTTGACCACCTGAAAAAGCTTTTCCTTAAACATGTGTATAGATGGAGGGAAATATTGTATCAATTGTTGTAATATACACTTTTCCTCAGCTGAGAAAATCAAAAGCAGTCTACTACAACCTGGTAAAATTGTAGAGGTGGTTGTGAGAATGTCAAAGATGGCGCAATCTGGGGTCAGCGGTAAAAATGTCACTAGTTCTGAAAAAGCAAATTGCTTTACTTGAAGCCAAAATGGGAAGCATCTGGTCTTGTACATTTTGGGCAAGTGGATGGAGAGGAAAAACCAATTAAATGCCTACAAGAGGGGTAGAAATATCCCCTATAATTTTTTTAATAAAACATTTCCTGATAGTAGCAGATAAAACTCGAATAGAATATAAAAGAGCGTTCAGAATTTTTGATTCACTAAGGTCAGGAAAGTGCTTCAGGCAACGTGTAATTCCAGTGTCATAATGACTACTGTAATACAGTGCCCAGAGTATTTTGTATTCTTGAGTTTTAGCTGAATTTTCTTTTGCAGGTAGTGACATTAATGACAATGGTGCTAACACAAATTGAACATGTTGAGATTGTCTTGATATCTGGAGAATGAAGCACATGTGCTATTGTAAATTATTTCAACCAATGTCACCCAAATAGGCCACCCATTACTCACAGTGTAGTTGCCAAACTCCTTGCCAAATTTAAAGAAACCAGATCAGTTGCAGATAAACCAAAAAGACGATGACCAAAACCTGTTACAGATGAAGCAACAACAACTGCTGTGCTGGCATCATTTTCAAAGAGCCCACAATGTAGCACTCATCGTTGGGTTGTCAATGTTGGGTTAGTTGTACAGTCATTTTGAGAATTTGGTCTACACATAATTGGCACCCCTACAAGATTCAGATTTTACAACACCTGACTAGGGATGACCCAGAATGTCAGATGAAGTTTGCACAATGTGTAGCAAAGCAACTTCAACTGAACCCTTATTTTCCATGCCAGGTATTGTTTAGTGATGAGGCAAATTTCTTCATCAATGGTGACGTAAACAAACAGAACCACAGGTACTGGTCAGAGACAAACCCTCACTGGATGGCTGCTTGTAGGGTTGTAGTCTTGGCAAAACAGTTGGAATGGTGTGGTTTGTGGGTTATCCGTATTGCGGGATCATTCTTCATTGATAGAACAATAACAGTAGCACATTACAAGAGGTTGTTAGATGAAGAAATTTTTTCCTCATTGTTATCATAGGATGGGTAAAATCCTAATTTATTCTGTGGAGTTACCTGAAGGAACATACTGTATTTATGCTGTGAGGATGCAAGATCATTATCATCTGCAACAAAGAATTGTTGATGCTTAGATTCAGCCAGACATGTTGGCCAAGGTTCATCAGGAATGGGAAAGAGAGTAGCCTTAACACTGGTGGACAGCACTTCAAACAGATCCTATAAATTTTATGTTAAAACTTAATAATGAATAAAGATACATTAAAACAAAGAACACCATTGTTTTGTAATGAAATTATTCATCTGTTTGATATGTCATATAAGAAAGAGAATAAACTGCGCTCAGCTAGCACGTAGCAATGTCTATATAGTATATGATATGAAAACTATTTGGCTAAACCCACCTCTACCCAGATATTGTATAAAACAATTGATCTGCAAAGCCCCTCCAAAACACTGCAAATAATGTATTGTAAAAGTAAATTTAATACCAAAAGGGCTAAACCATAAAAATCAGAAAAACTGCACATGCACACAATTGTATATCCTACCAAACCATTATTTAAATTTAATGAATAATAAAAGTTAAGTTTTAAGTTTGACATATACAAAACATACTTCTATAAACTGTACAGTCTGAGTGGTCTCCACTTTTTAGAGTGCCCCCAGAGTCTTTTTTCTTTTTCTCCGCTATCTGTTTTTGCATTATACTGACTCGGGGTGCACCACTAGCAGACGAAGTATACTCTAAAAACAATATTTACATAATAGAGAATTGTCTGGAATATACATTTATCCTGATAAGCGAACTTTGTGCTGAATGGAAGTAAATTTAGTTACACAATATGCTGACTGTTTTGGCTATGCACAGCTCTACACCAAAAAATGGGGCTATCAATGTCAGTCCAAGGTTCCACTGTGTTTAACTCAATGTGTAAGTGAGAGCTTCCGCAATGATTGAGGGATATCCAGTGATTCACAAAGGTGACATCACCAAAGAATTCCCAAGATCTTTATAGGGATTGGGGATATTTGTATCAGGTGACTCCTAGGTGTCAGCACTGACAGTTTCCATGTAGCTTGTTTAGAATGCCAGCTACTGTTAAGCTGGGTACACACTACACAATATAACGTATGATATAGTATACCGATGCACAGTGGCACAACAATGGCCCCCAGAGACCCTGCAATGGCTTGGGGGTGATGGGGGTCTACATTTTTGGGGGGTGGGGGGGCATTGCTACGCCACTGCATTGCACATTCTACACTTGTCAGGAGGTTTCGGGGGTGGAGCCTGAGTGTGATGTCAGTAAGGGATGGCCATGCACTGCAGGGTTGTGGATTGGGATTGGCCATCTCTACCAGGAGCAGAGCCTGTGAGAGAGTGAGTGTGCCTGCTTTCCTGCTTCAGCATCGGCAATGTCAGCACCAGAGGCTTCTACTCCTACCAAGCCCCACAAAATGTAAGTAATACTCACGTAATGGTGTGGCATGTGCTGGGAGCTGCAGACAGCAAGATAACCAGGAGGGAGAGGGCCAGGATTGGGTCACTTTGCAATCCAAACTGATATATAGGCCTGTTATTGTTACTGCTGCTATATTACTGCTACCCCTCCTCTTCCCCATCATGGGAAATAGGAGAGGGTACCAGTAGTATTGCAGCAATAACAGGCCTTTATATCAATTTGGATTGCACAGATCCCTTCTGGGTCCTGTGAGGAGGATGAGAGGGTCCTATGGTCCCTGTATTATGCTGATGTTACAAAGCTGTATTATGCCATTGTTACAAAGCACTCTAATAGTAATAAGATCAGCTGCCAACACCCCCCTGTCCCACTCCACAGTGCCAGGGGTCACCTCAACTTGCAGGAGATATTAGCTGGTAGCTGTAATTATTATCCTGATGGTGTTCATGCTGCACTATTGCATCCAAATATACTGATAATTGCTGCAAGCATCCTCCTGCTCCCCCCTGTACCATGTGTGGCACATTACTGTGCTATAAGTGTGTGGCATTACTATGTGGCACAATGTACTATAAGAGGTATTAATGTGGCATAATGTGTTATAAAGGGCATTACTATGTGGAATAATGTGTTATAAGGTGCATTATTGTGTGGCATAATGTGTAAGGGGCATTACTGTGTGGCATAATGTGTTATAAGGGCATTACAGTGTGGCATAATGTGTAATAAGTGCATTACAGTGTAGCATATTGTGTTATAAGGGCATTAAGGTGTGGCATAATGTGTTATAACTAGGGGTGAGCGGGTTCGGATTTCTGAAATCCGAACCCCCCCGAGCCCCCCCGATCCGAGTCCGATCCGAGTCAGGCTCGACTTTTCCCGCCTGACTCGGATCTGAAATCGAGGCAAAACGTCATCATCCCGCCTTCCGAGTCTCGCAGGTTTTGGATCCTATATAAGGTACCCGCGTCGGCGCCATTTTCTCACTCGGCTGTGGACAGTGAAGAGGGAGGGTGGGAGTTAGGGCTGTGTAGTGTAGTGTAGTGTAGTGCTGCTGTTGTCCACTACTTCAAAGTCCATAGGGGCTGGCTGTGTTGTGCTGTGCTGCTGTTGTTAATAGGGGCTGTGTCCACTACTTCAAAGTCCATAGGGGCTGGCTGTACTGTGTTGTGCAGTCAGTTCTCCATAGGGGCTGTGTCCACTCCAAAGTCCTGTGCAGTGTCCCAGTCCTAAAGGAGTGCTGTAGTGTTGTCCAGGGGGTGCTCTGTCCATAAGGGGTGCTCCCCCCAAGTGCTAAAAAAATAATATATTTTCTGTGTTTGTGAATTGTGTGCGCAGTAGCCGCACGTGCATCAACAAAGTAGTGCCAAGCGTGCGCCTGTGTCATAAGTAAAGGGCCGGCTGGCTTGACCGTTAAAGGGTGCTGTAACCCCCGAAAGTACACTCCAGTCCAAACCAAAAAAAAATTATTTTCTGTGTTTGTGAATTGTGTGCGCAGTAGCCGCACGTGCATCAACAAAGTAGTGCCAAGCGTGCGCCTGTGTCATAAGTAAAGGGCCGGCTGGCTTGACCGTTAAGGGTGCTGTAACCCCCAAAAGTACACTCCAGTCCAAACCAAAAAAAAAATTATTTTCTGTGTTTGTGAATTGTGTGCGCAGTAGCCGCACGTGCATCAACAAAGTAGTGCCAAGCGTGCGCCTGTGTCATAAGTAAAGGGCCGGCTGGCTTGACCGTTAAGGGTGCTGTAACCCCCGAAAGTACACTCCAGTCCAAACCAAAAAAAAAATTATTTTCTGTGTTTGTGAATTGTGTGCGCAGTAGCCGCACGTGCATCAACAAAGTAGTGCCAAGCGTGCGCCTGTGTCATAAGTAAAGGGCCAGCTGGCTTGACTGTTAAGGGTGCTGTAACCCCCGAAAGTACACTCCAGTCCAAACCAAAAAAAAAATTATTTTCTGTGTTTGTGAATTGTGTGCGCAGTAGCCGCACGTGCATCAACAAAGTAGTGCCAAGGGTGCGCCTGTGTCATAAGTAAAGGGCCGGCTGGCTTGACCGTTAAAGGGTGCTGTAACCCCCAAAGTACACTCCAGTCCAAACCAAAAAAAAAATTATTTTCTGTGTTTGTGAATTGTGTGCGCAGTAGCCGCACGTGCATCAACAAAGTAGTGCCAAACGTGCGCCTGTGTCATAAGTAAAGGGCCGGCTGGCTTGACCGTTAAGGGTGCTGTAACCCCCGAAAGTACACTCCAGTCCAAACCAAAAAAAAAATTATTTTCTGTGTTTGTGAATTGTGTGCGCAGTAGCCGCACGTGCATCAACAAAGTAGTACCAAGCGTGCGCCTGTGTCATAAGTAAAGGGCCGGCTGGCTTGACCGTTAAGGGTGCTGTAACCCCAAAAAGTACACTCCAGTCCAAACCAAAAAAAAAATTATTTTCTGTGTTTGTGAATTGTGTGCGCAGTAGCCGCACGTGCATCAACAAAGTAGTGCCAAGCGTGCGCCTGTGTCATAAGTAAAGGGCCGGCTGGCTTGACCGTTAAGGGTGCTGTAACCCCCGAAAGTACACTCCAGTCCAAACCTAAAAAAAAATTATTTTCTGTGTTTGTGAATTGTGTGCGCAGTAGCCGCACGTGCATCAACAAAGTAGTGCCAAGCGTGCGCCTGTGTCATAAGTAAAGGGCCGGCTGGCTTGACCGTTAAAGGGTGCTGTAACCCCCGAAAGTACACTCCAGTCCAAACCAAAAAAAAATTATTTTCTGTGTTTGTGAATTGTGTGCGCAGTAGCCGCACGTGCATCAACAAAGTAGTGCCAAGCGTGCGCCTGTGTCATAAGTAAAGGGCCGGCTGGCTTGACCGTTAAGGGTGCTGTAACCCCCGAAAGTACACTCCAGTCCAAACCTAAAAAAAAATTATTTTCTGTGTTTGTGAATTGTGTGCGCAGTAGCCGCACGTGCATCAACAAAGTAGTGCCAAGAATGCGCCTGTGTCATAAGTAAAGGGCCGGCTGGCTTGACCGTTAAAGGGTGCTGTAACCCCCGAAAGTACACTCCAGTCCAAACCAAAAAAAAATTATTTTCTGTGTTTGTGAATTGTGTGCGCAGTAGCCGCACGTGCATCAACAAAGTAGTGCCAAGCGTGCGCCTGTGTCATAAGTAAAGGGCCGGCTGGCTTGACCGTTAAAGGGTGCTGTAACCCCCGAAAGTACACTCCAGTCCAAACCAAAAAAAAATTATTTTCTGTGTTTGTGAATTGTGTGCGCAGTAGCCGCACGTGCATCAACAAAGTAGTGCCAAGCGTGCGCCTGTGTCATAAGTAAAGGGCCGGCTGGCTTGACCGTTAAGGGTGCTGTAACCCCCGAAAGTACACTGCAGTCCAAACCTAAAAAAAAATTATTTTCTGTGTTTGTGAATTGTGTGCGCAGTAGCCGCACGTGCATCAACAAAGTAGTGCCAAGAGTGCGCCTGTGTCATAAGTAAAGGGCCGGCTGGCTTGACCGTTAAAGGGTGCTGTAACCCCCGAAAGTACACTCCAGTCCAAACCAAAAAAAAATTATTTTCTGTGTTTGTGAATTGTGTGCGCAGTAGCCGCACGTGCATCAACAAAGTAGTGCCAAGCGTGCGCCTGTGTCATAAGTAAAGGGCCGGCTGGCTTGACCGTTAAAGGGTGCTGTAACCCCCGAAAGTACACTCCAGTCCAAACCAAAAAAAAATTATTTTCTGTGTTTGTGAATTGTGTGCGCAGTAGCCGCACGTGCATCAACAAAGTAGTGCCAAGCGTGCGCCTGTGTCATAAGTAAAGGGCCGGCTGGCTTGACCGTTAAAGGGTGCTGTAACCCCCAAAGTACACTCCAGTCCAAACCAAAAAAAAAATTATTTTCTGTGTTTGTGAATTGTGTGCGCAGTAGCCGCACGTGCATCAACAAAGTAGTGCCAAGCGTGCGCCTGTGTCATAAGTAAAGGGCCGGCTGGCTTGACCGTTAAAGGGTGCTGTAACCCCCGAAAGTACACTCCAGTCCAAACCAAAAAAAAAATTATTTTCTGTGTTTAGCCGCACGTATATATCAAATCGATATAACATAAATGGAGGACCAAACTTTCTCCGATAAAAATAAAATAGAGAAAGATCAAGAACCACTTCCTCCTAGTGCTGAAGCTGCTGCCACTAGTCATGACATAGACGATAACATGCCATCAACGTCGTCTGCCAAGGCCGATGCCCAATGTCATAGTAGAGGGCACATACAATCCCAAATGGCAAAGTTCAGGAAAATGACCTTGAAAAAGACATTTAAATCAGCTGAAGAGAAACGTAAACTTGCCAATATGCCATTTACGACACGGAGTGGCAAGGAACGGCTAAGGTCGATCCCTAGTATGTTCATGACTAGTGGTTCAGCTTCACATGACGATGGAAGCACTCCTCCCACTAAAAAAATCAAAAGAGTTAAGCTGGCAAAAGCACAGCGAAGAACTGTGCTTTCTAAGAAGATATCACAAATCCCCAAGGAGAGTCCAAGTGTGGTGGTGGTTGCGATGCCTGACCTTCCCAGCACTGGACGGGAAGAGGTGGCTCTTTCCACCATTTGCACGCCCCCTGCAAGTGCTGAAAGGAGCACCCACAGTCCACTTGCTGATATGCAAATTGAAGATGTCACTGTTGAAGTACAACAGGATGAGGATACTGGTGTAGCTGGCGCTGAGGAGGAAGTTGGCGAGGAGGATTCTGATGGTGATGTGGTTTGTTTAAATCAGGCTCCGGGGGAGACAGTTGTTGTCCGTGGGATGAAAAAGCCCATCACGGTCATGCCTGGGCAGAAGACCAAACATTCCACCTCTTTGGTCTGGCAATATTTCTATCCAAATAGGGACAACAACTGTCTTGCCATATGTACCATATGTAAAGGTGAAATAAGTAGGGGTAGGGACGTCAACCACCTAGGAACATCCTCCCTTATACGGCACCTGCAGCGCGTTCATAAAAAGTTACTGTCAAGTTCAGAAACTTTGGCTCAGACCGTAAGCAGTCCAGGGACACCTAAATCCCGTTGTCCTGTTGTATCCAAGCGCCTGCAAACCACACCATCAACTCCCTCCTCGTCAATTTCCTCCTTAGTCAGGATCGGAAGTAGTCCTGCAGGCCATATCACTGGCTTGACTGACTCTCCTATCCGGGATTCCTCCGGAGGATCCTGCATTGCTACGCCTACTGCTGCCGCTGCTGCTGTTGCTGCTGCTGGGAGTCGTTCATCATCCCAGAGAGGAAGTAGGAACACCACTACTTTTACTAAACAATTGACCCTCCAACAGTCCTTAGCGAGGAGGATGAAGTACGACAGCAGTCATCCTGAAGCAAAACGTATAACTGAGGCCTTGACTGCTATGTTGGTGTTAGACGTGCGTCCGGTATCCGCCATTAGTGCAGTGGGATTTAGACAATTGATGGAGGTAGTGTGTCCCCGGTTCCAAATCCCGTCTAGATTCCACTTCACTAGGCAGGCGATACCGAGACTGTACAGAAACGTCAGAAAAAGTGTCCTCAGTGTCCTGAAAAATGCCGTTGTACACAATGTCCACTTAACCACGGACATGTGGACAAGTGGAACAGGGCAGACTAAGGACTATATGACTGTGACAGCCCACTGGGTAGATGTATCACCTTACGCAGCAACAGCAGCAGCGTCACCAGTAGCAGCATCTCAGAAACGCCAGCTCGTTACAAGGCAGGCTACGCTGTGTATCACCGGTTTCAGTAAGAGGCACACCGCCGACAACCTCTTAGAGAAACTGAGGGAAATCATCGCCCAGTGGCTTACCCCACTTAGACTCTCCTGGGGATTTGTGATATCTGACAACGCCACCAATATTGTGCGGGCATTACATCTGGGCAAATTCCAGCACGTCCCATGTTTTGCTCACACAATAAACTTGGTGGTGCAGAATTTTCTGAAAAGCGACAGGGGCGTGCAGGAGACGCTTTGGGTGGCCCGAAAAATTTCTGGCCACTTTCGCCATTCAGCGACTGCGTGCCGAAAACTGGAGCGCCAGCAAACACTCTTGAACCTGCCCCACCATCACCTGAAGCAAGAGGTTGTGACGCGGTGGAACTCAACCCTCTATATGCTTCAGAGGATGGAGGAGCAGCAAAAGGCCATACAAGCCTATACATCCACCTATGACATAGGCAAAGGAGGGGGTATGCACCTGACTCAAGCGCAGTGGAGAATGATTTCCGTGTTGTGCAAGGTTCTTCAGCCCTTCGAACTTGCCACACGTGAAGTCAGTTCAGACACTGCCAGCTTGAGTCAGGTCATTCCCCTCATCAGGCTTTTGCAGAAGCAGCTGGAGAAAGTGAAGGAGGAGCTAAGACGGAGCGATTCCGCTCGGCATGTGGGACTTGTGGATGAAGCCCTTCATTCGCTTTGCCAGGATTCCAGGGTGGTCAATCTGTTGAAATCAGACCACTACATTTTGGCCACCGTGCTCGATCCTAGGTTTAAAGCCTATGTGGTGTCTCTCTTTCCGGCCGACACAAGCCTGCAGAGGTGCAAAGACCTGCTGGTGAACACACTGTCAGCTGAAGCGGAACGTGACACGTCAACGGCTCCTTCTTCATTTTCTCCCGCAACTGGGGCTGCCAGGAAAAAACTTAGGTATCCTAAGCAACCCGCTGGCGGTGATGCAGGGCAGGCAGGACCAAGTTTGGACATCTGGTCCGGACTGAAGGACCTGGCAACAATTTCTGACATGTCTACTGTCACTGCATATGATACTGTCACCATTGACAGAATGGTGGAGGATTACATCGGTGACAGCATCCAAGTAGGCATGTCAGACAGTCCATACCTGTACTGGCAGGAAAAAGAGGCAATTTGGAGGCCCCTGTACAAGCTGGCTCTATTTTACCTGAGTTGCCCCCCCTCCAGTGTGTACTCCGAAAGAGTGTTTAGTGCAGCCGGGAACCTTG
The DNA here is from genome assembly GCA_031769625.1 of Taudactylus pleione. Lineage (NCBI taxonomy): Eukaryota > Metazoa > Chordata > Amphibia > Anura > Myobatrachidae > Taudactylus > Taudactylus pleione. The sequence continues at coordinate 6,368,192 of JAUIMM010000702.1, read as the reverse complement.
TCAGCGAAAGGCGTAGGAGGTTGCTTCCACAGAATGTGGAGAAGATGATGTTCATCAAAATGAATTATCAGCTCTTCCAGGGAGACCAGCCTCCAGAAGGTACAGAGGTACCTGTGGTGGTGGATTCAAGTGGGGACGAGTTAATACTTTGTGAGGATGAGGATGTACACACTGAAGAGGGTGAGGAATCGGTGGATGAGGAGGATGAGGATGACATCTTGCCTCCGTAGAGCCAGTTTGTGCAGGGACACATTAATTGCCAGCTTGTTTTGTGGGGGCCCAAACGAACCAATCATTTCAGCCACAGTTGTGTGGCAGACCCTGGCGCTGAAATGATTGATTTGTTAAAGTGTGCATGTCCTGTTTATACAACATAAGGGTGGGTGGGAGGGCCCAAGGACAATTCCATCTTGCACTTCTTTTTTTTCTTTGCATTATGTACAGTTTGGGGCCTAGTTTTTCTAACTGCCATCCTGTCTGCCACTGCAGTGTCACTCCTAGATGGGTCACGTGTTTGTGCCGCCCACTCGTGTCGCTTAGCATAGTCATCCAGCTACCTCGGTGCAACCTTTTGGACATGAAAACACTATTGTGAGGTGTGAGGTGTTCAGAATAGACTGGAAATGAGTGGAAATTAAGGTTATTGAGGTTAATAATAGCATAGGAGCAGAGAAACCAACAAATTCTGTGATTTTAGCTGTTTTTATGCTTTTTAAAAAAAAAATACAGATCCAAAACACAAAACCCAGAACTCAAAACACGGAAGGGTGGTTTTGGCAAAACCAATCCAGATCCAAAACACGAAGAAAGATCCAGATCCAAAACCAAAACACAAAACACGAAAAGTGGCCGGTGCACACCCCTAGTTATAACGGCATTATGGTGTGGCATAATGTGTTATAAGGGGCATTACTTATACCACTTTTACACCAAAGTCCTGGGTCTGACCAGGGATTTGGAACATGTTTCCAACCTGGATCAGACTCGGGACAGACACCGTTCACACCGGAGCTGGGTCAGCATTGACTCAGCTCTCCGGCACAGGTAAGCAGTGCTTATTTCCCTCCCTCCACCTCTGCAACCCTCTTACCTCTCTACACAGTGGTCCAGAGGCAGGAAGGGCGGGTGGGGTTGCTGCTCTGTTCTGGTCAGCCTGGCAGTGGATGCTTGGGGATGATGTTATCTCCAAGTACTACTGAAGCATGCCAATCGGGTGGCATGCGGTGTGACCCGGATCATCATGACCCGGGTCGCGCCATTTACACTGCAGGGTGACATGGGAATGACCCGTGCTCAACCCCGCAAGCTAGCTGGGTTGGATCCCCTGGTCACTGGACCCGGGTTGATCCATTTACACTGACAAAAATCCCGGGTTGATGCGCGTTCGCGTGCGTCAACCCGGGATTTTTAAGTCAGTGTAAAAGGGATAATAGTGTGGCATAATATGTAAGGGACATTACAGTATCACGAGACCACACGGGAGTAAACATGCCAGAGACGCAGGCAGAACATTTTTTTTTTTGGAGGGATGGCAGAAACTTTTTTGGCAGGGGGGAGCAAAATTTATAGTTACGCCACTGCTGATGCATACTGGAACGATATATCCTATGGATCAGGCAGTGTGTATGCCCGATTGTACGTTCACAAGGGTCTGCACAGCAGATGTGATGACGCAAACGAAAAATTTTGTGCCGTCGTACACCGGATCGTGCAGTGGGTACTGCGTGCATGATATATTTTTACATCATGTCATTACGTTGCTCAGTAAACACATCATATAGTGTGTATCCAGCTTAATACTATGACACCCATATTAAATAAATAAACATGAAAATAAATTACTAAATTTAAAATCTAAAATAAAGATAAAATGTAAAACAAATATTTTATCTATCCTTATTATTATTATTAGAATTGTATGCAAGAATGATGCAATATTATTGCTTGTATGCTATGCTAAAGTTCAATTATGTAACACTTTAGTACAGTTTAAATTTGGAATCATTTAGGAAAATTGCCTCCTTAAGTGAAAAGGATTATGTAGGCAGTGGTTAAATACAAACATGATTGCTAGTATTTTCTACATCATTTGGCATAATTTATTTCTTACCAAATATTTACATAGTGCATACATATTCCACAATGGAGGACACCCACGTATGCACATGGAGAATATACAAACTCCACAGGATTAGGGTTATGGTGGGAACTGAACCTAAGACCTAGGTGGTGTGAGGCAGTAATGCTAACCATTACACCCTCCATGCTGCCCATGCTGCCCATGTCCTAATATAATTTTAAATATTTAATTGGTTTCATGTCACATTGGAAATATTGTTGTAAGGAACATTAAAAGTAGTCTACTAAATTATGAAAATTTTTAGCTAATTAATTTGCCACATAAATATCCCTAGAAATAGAGCACTGGGAGTCATAGGTACATCATAAAGCTGCTTAGTGTAGTGTTTTGGTGCTGTCCCCATGTCCATCCTGATGCATAACATTTATCTGTAATGTTACTAATACCCTCTTCCACTGCCACTAAAACTTGGCTTTTTGCCGTGGTAACCCATGTTGCAGCTCAGTGTAAAAGGGTTAAAAAAAAGAACATTTACACTTGGGGTTTGGTTAAAAATGGAACGTTGTCTGTGACATCTGTCACTGGGGAGGGAGAGATTAAAGGCTCCCCATATGGTCCGTTATGGCTTTTACCCCATCCCCGCTTCATACGAGGAGGCTGTAATCACGCTCTGCCCATTTCCCAGGTGACAGCTGTGACATACACCCTCCCAGACAGTACACCCCTCCCCCCGCTGCAGGTTGTCAGTCCAGTCCAGCATTCTGGGCTCTGGACCATTCTGGTTTTGACCCAATCCCGGGGAGAACTGGATTTCCCAGCATTTGTAGATGATGTCATCTCCAAGTGGTGGCAGAGAGAGAGTCTGCACCTGGGTGCAGGGTAAATGGTGCTGACCCAGTATAGACCCGGGTCAGAGCCGCAGTGGGAATGGGGTCTGTCCCGGATTTTGGTGAAAATGGGGTATTAATAACACAACACTATGCCCATTTTTAAATACATTTTTTAACAATATTATAATTGCTTTGGAAGGTTCTCTCTTTTGCTCTGTTTCTATGGGGTCAATCCAATTAGGAGCAAGTTTGCAAGTGCAAGTTTGTCGCATTAAACTCACACACTTCACACGAATGCTCGCTCCTGAGAATAATGCAATCCAATTAGAAATGCCAACTCGCAGTGGCGTAACTATAAATTTTGCTCCCCCCTGCCAAAAAAGTTCCTGGCACCCCCCCCAGATACATAACTAACTATACATAGTAGGCACATGGCATATACTGTACATAACTAACCTTACATAGCAGGCACATGGCATATACATAACTAACTATACATAGTAGGCACATGGCATATACTGTATATAACTAACTATACATAGCAGGCACATGGCATATACATAACTAACTATACATAGCAGGCACATGGCATATACATAACTAACTATGCACACGACACATACAGTACATAACTAGCGGCAGGCTTTGGACTAAGTGGCCACCATTTTAATGATGTCTCATCAGACTGAGCTGCAAAACTGTCTCTTACACCCTCTGGATGTCTCTCCCTGCTGTCAAGAGGCCTGAGATCTTCTGGGGTAACTATTGCATTCATGTCAGCAGCACCCTATCCTGTTGTACAGATCCTGCGCCAGTGCGCCTGCCACAAATCCTAAGTCCCTCCTGCTCCCCAACAGCCTGCACCCACCACCTCACATTAATCACCCCCAATATTCCAATATACCTCCCCAATCACCCGGTGTCAGCCTCCCCTTCCCAAAGCACCCATACACCTGACCTCTCATCCCAAATATCCTTCATCTTTTCAGGCACATGGCCAGTGGCAGTGGCGCGTAACTATATCATTCACTGCCGGCACCCACACCCCCGCAGGCCACCCGCGGGCCTCACCTCAGGAATCAGGATCGATGACAGACAGTGTGACACACTGCGACATACAGCCAGGAGCAACCGCAGGTGCAACCCAGCCCTGTATCACCGAGTGTCGGCTCCCACGCCCCCGCAGGCCGCCCACGGTCCTTACTCTCAGGATCGATCAGCAGACAGCAGTGCACTCCACTTTTAGTCACACAGTGAGTGACACACAGCCCGGAGGAGCAGCCTCTGCCCAGCCCTGTAACATCGCGGTCCGCGCCGGGTCCCACACACTTACTGCCCCACCTGAAGACAGTGACTCCGTCTCCAGCTCCAGTCCAGTCTCCGGCTCAGGTACAGCGCGGCTGCCTCTCCCCCCTCACGTCCATGACGCCGGCTCTGCCCTTGTTCAGCGCGTGCCCCCAAGCCACCGCGGGGGCTGCAGGGACAGTAGTTACGCCACTGCCAACTCGCACTACTCGCTGTGAGGGTGTGTGGATTCCCTATAACATGAGACTTTGGAGAAGTGCATGAAAAAGTTTGGAGACCATCCTGAAACCCCAAAAGTTTATAATTTCATTAGCAGGACCATATAGAAAACTGTTAGTGGCTGATTTCTGCATTTAGAAAAAAATCTAAAAAATTATAATAAGCAAGCTTTTTTCATTTAATCTCAACGAAAAAAAAATGCAAAAAAGTAGGAAAAACGTGATTTTATAGTAATTTGAAGTCACTTTAAAAACATGAAAAGGTGATTTTAGAGTAATATGATGCCACTTTGAATTAAAAATATGTAAAAAAAATAAAAAAGCTATTATTTTTCCATTCAAAAAATACTGTAATTAAATAAGGGGTGTGTGAAAAAAAAAGTTGGTTTGGGGGTAATTTTAGGTCATTTCTTAAGCACTCAAAAAAGACATGTAAATATTGGGCCAATTAAGCTAACTGAAAAATTCTAAATGCCTAATTAGTCATTAGGCATTTAGGGGACTGCATAAGAGGTTCTAAACTGTGTCACAACATTTTTTACCTTAAAAATAGATTTTTCCCAACCATCTCAGACACCCAGGGGGTGAGCACAAAAAACTTGAATTTCCTCTGAAAAAAAATTTAAGTTTAGAATTGAATTGCAAATGCAAGTCACAGTGTGAGTTTGCCCTTAACACAGCTCGCACAAGCCAACTTGCACTAACTTGCACCTAATTAGATTGACTCCGATCTTTCTTTATCTTACTCAAACTTTTTCCTCTTTTTCACACACACTTTTTTTTCTCTCTCCTTTTGCCTGTCCCTTTTTTGCTCTTTTTCTTAATAATTTTCTCACTTCTTTCATAATTTTATTATCTTTATTTTTACTTTTCTGTTCTATTTTCACAATTATTTTAATTTCCCCCAGCTTTTACACACATTTTCTTTCTCACTTCTTTTCTCATTGTTATTCCCTCTCTATCTGTCTACATCAGCTGTTTTTACTCATAGCTTTGGCTTATAGAGCCTAATTCATTACAGATCACAATTGCAATAGCCGCTGTGATTACGCACGCAGTTCCACTGCAAAAATATGCTAATGAATGCTATTGCAATGCTGTCACAGCCTAACATAAGGAAGCCCACTTTACCTTACATACTACCGTAATACTTTGCAAGTCTGTGAAACCATCAGTAACATTGAGTACCATCGGACACATGCAGAGGTCTGACCTTACTCAGAAATTGCTAACCTCATCGCACGCAGTGAAAGCCCAAGCTGCGTTTGGCATCACAGTGGCTAATTTATGTACTCCCCTGTAACAGCATTCAAATGCAATGGCACGCCTGCGTACAACCGACCACCCCCTCCGTCACCCCCCCCAAATACTCACTTCCTGTCAATCACTTTGCGATTGGTCTGTGTAGTCACTGCAATCATAGTGGAGCCTTCAGGCCCATAGTGTGTACCTTATTACATGTCTCATCGAGTGAAACATGTGTACGTAATGACATGGTACAGAAAGAACAATGGAGAAATCCACTGAACAAAACTTATAGCAAAAATTCTGCAGGTATCCTTTAAGCCAAATTATGATGGAGAAAGGGGAAATTCAGCAGCCAAAGCAGAATAGGGCAAATATTCTGTGGATCAGTTTTCTCAATTTTCATCTCTATCTGGAGGACTTGATACATGTAATGCAGGCACAATTCCTATTATTATTCTAGTTTGTCTATAATTAAACAACAAAACTATTCAGAGATTTGAATCACTTGTTTTGTAAACATATATACTGTGCTGGTTAATATTGACATATAATGAAATGTTAGTAGTGTATTTTAACACAAACCTGTAAAAGTCGGATCAGGGATTTGCGTGGTTGTGGTAACTACATCATTGTTTGGCACTGAAAAGGAAATATTATGATTACTATATGACTGGTGATATTCTCATTTAACATTTTAGCTTACATTTCAATATGCTTTGGAAGCTAGTAGCAAAATGTACTAATATATACAAACATGTTAAAACATATTTAGTATTAAATGCAGTTTATATTAGATATAGATGTGCTCTTTAGTGGAAGAATTTGTAGATGTGACACATACTGCAAACCTACATACAGATTCAAATGCTATGGGGCTGGTTTCATGTCACTATGTATTCACACATAAATATACCTATAAAATGAGCACTAGGGGGTAAATTTACTAAGGGTCGAGTTTGTGTGAGTTTGTGCATTTTTTTCATCTCGCAAATTTACTAAAGACAAACTCGAGTGAGTTTGAAGTGAGTTCTCTTTTTTCACTGTTAAAACTCATGTGAGTTTGCAAACTGGAATAAACTCACCATTTGCCAAAAATATGAAGTACTTTAGATGAAAAAGCGGCAACTCACAAATGTACTAAGATTTGATTTCCAATCTCGTGTGAGATTGTAGCAAACTCACTGTGAAATAGAAGTTTTAAACACTCACCTCCTGAGTTGCGAGTTTGGCAGAAACATACACAGATCAGTGTGATTTGTGTATGTTTCTGCCTGTATACCTAATATAAAGTATTTTTTTTTTTTTTTAAATTACATAGGGTTTCCCCCCTAAAGCATAATCATCCCCAGACTTGCCAGCCAGTCGTGGTTCCTAAAATTATGGAAAACAAAATGAATAGGGTTCCACCATAATTTAAGAACCAGCACCAGGCAGCAGGGCCAGACCTGGTTTTAAATATAGGGTTAAAAAAAATTGCATGAGGTTCACCCTATATTTAAAACCAGCTCCAGACACTTTTTAGCGGGGGACTGATGCCACAACCAGGGGAGCCCTTTCACCGGGCCCCCCAGCCGCAGCATCAGCCCTGACTGATAGACAGCCCAGGCCAGGGATCCCTGGGGAGTTGGAGACCACTCCAATAAAGGGGTCCCCCTCTCCAGGGCATCCCTGTCGTGGGATGATAGCCTGGGGCTATCCCCGGCACCCCTGGATCGGTGGGTGCTGGGTTGATAGTGTTAGTGTGTGTAAAATAAATGGTTAAATATTGTTTTTAGTTGTGGAACTACACATCCCAGCAAGCCTCCCCCGCATACTGGTATTTGGAGAACCACAAATATCAGCATGCAGGGCATTACGGGCCCTGCATACCTATAAAAGAAATCCATACTCACCTCTACTATGCGTAGGTCACGTCCTCTTCTCCAAGTAGGCATCCAAAGGGTTAAAATAAAAAATGAGTACCTGATTCAAAGCAGACTGAGCAAAGGTATGTGTGTGTACACATACCTTTACTCCGCGAAATGACCGAGGCACTCGTGTGCCCCATCATTGAAGGAGCCACCAGCCAATCAGCGGGCATCTCCGTCAGAGCAGCTCGCTGTTTGGCTGTATGCGGTCAGCATATCTCCCCATAGACTTCAATGGTGAGAAATATACATTGAAGTCTATGCTGGGACCCACAAGATTGATGTGGTTACATCAATGATACAATGTAGTGGCCCTGCATGCTGGTATTTGTGGTTCTCCAAATACCAGCATGTGGGGGAGGCTTGCTGGGATGTGTAGTTCCACAAATAAAAACAATATTTAACCATTTATTTTACATATACTAACACTATCAACCCGCCATCCACCAGCCCACGAAGGGGGGGGGGCCTTGAGAGGGGGACCCCTTTATTGGAGGGGTCTCCAACTCCCCAGGGATCCCTGGCCTGGGCAGACTAGCAGTCAGGGCTGATGCTGCGGCTGCAGGGCCCGGTGAAAGGGTTCCCCTGGTTGTGGCATTAGTCCCCCACTAGAAAGGGTCTGGAGCTGGTTTTAAATATAGGGTGAACCTCACGCAATTTTTTTAACCCTATATTTAAAACCAAGTCTGGCCCTGCTGCCTGGTGCTGGTTCTTAAATTATGGAGGAGCCCTATTCATTTTGTTCCGCATAATTTTAGGAACCAGGACTGGCTGGCAAGTCTGGGGCTGGTTAAGCTTTAGGGGGGGGGACCCTATGTAATTTTTTTATATTATTTAACCCATTTTTTACAGGTCTTAACACACAAGCATCTTACACATATCTCACTGATATGTGCAGGCTGCTTACTCGGGTGAGTTTGTAAGAGTGAAAACTCAGCAATCTTGGGTGAGTATCTAAACTCTCCTTAAACTCTCCTCTAAACTCACAATTTGGACAAAAAACTCGATCTGCTTCAACATCGAAAAACTCACTTTCACCTAAACTCACTTCTTAGTAAATTTGCGAGTTGTTAAAGGAAAAACTCACCCGAGTTTTGGTGAAGCAAAGTGAGTTTAAAAACTAAAAAACTTTTACCCCTAGAAGTCCTAAATACAGCATAGTGCTGCTTATTGTATTGTTTTGGTGCTGACCCCATGTCCTTCCTGATACATAACATTACCTGTAATGTTACTAAATAACACAACACTATGACAAAAAAAAACACTTTATAACAGTATTATGATTGCTTTGAAAGATTCTTCTTTTGCTCTCTTTCTATGGGGTCAATTAAATTTGGAATGAGTTTGCGAGTGCAAGTTTGTCTCATGAAACTCTCACACTTTGCATGAATGTTTTGCTCCCGAGAATCACGCAATCCAATTAGAGATGCCAACTCACACTACTCGCAGTGAGTGTGTGCGAATTCTCTATAACATGTGACTTGGGAGAAGTGCATGAAAAAGTAGGGAGACCATCCTGGACCCCCAAAAATGTTTCATTTCATTAGCAGGACCAAATAGAAGGCTGGTAGTGGGCATAAGGTTGTTTTGTGCATTTAAAAAAAAAATCCAAATAAATTATAAAAAGTTAACTTTTGTCATTTAATCTCAAACTAATTAAACATAGAATTGAGAAAAAGTAGAAAAAAGGTCATTTTACAGTAACTTAAGGCCACTTTAATAGTTTTTGTTTGTTTGTTTTTTTAAATGGAAAGAAGCAATTCTTTTTCCATTCAGAAAACCTTAATAAAATTTGGAGTGCCTAAACTAATGTAAAGTTGAGTTGGGTGTAACTTGAGGCCGTTTGTTTTTTAATCCTCCAAAAGCGATTAGGCCAATTAAGATAACTGAAAATGTCTAAATGCCTAATTAGTCCTTAGGGGGGCTGTCTAAGGGATTCTGCACTGTGTCCTGACATTTTTATGTTAAAATAAATATTTCCCTACAATCTCACACCCAATGGGGGGGGGGGGGGCAGTGCAAAAAAAAGGTGAGGTTCTTCTGAAAAAAAAATTTTTTGGAATTGGACTGCAAATGCAATTCGCAGTGCAAGTTTTCCCTGAAAACAGTCAACTTGCACCAGCTAGCACCTAATTGGACTAACCCAGATCTTTCTTTGTCTCACTTTCTTTTTCCTCTTTTTAACAAACGCTTTATATTCTCTGCTTTTCCTTATCTTTTTTGCTCTTTTTCTTAGTAATTTTCTTACTCTCTTCCTTCATCATTTTATTATCTATATTTTTTACTTTTCTGTTCTCTTATTTTTACTTTTTTTTATTTCCCCCAGCTTTTATAAATTTTTTCTTTCTTACTTCTTTTCTCACCATTCCTCTCTCATTGCTATTCTCTCTTTCTCTGTCTACATCAGCTTTTTTCTCTCATAACTTTGGCTTATAGTGTGTACCATGTTTCATGTCTCACCGAATTAAACATGTGTACGTCATGACATAGTACAGAACCAATGAGGAAGAAATCCACAGAACAATAATTATAGCAAAATTCTGCAGGTACCACTTGTCCTTCCTGATGCATAACATTAACCTGTAATGTTACTAAATTACACAACACTATGCCCATTTTTAAAAATATTTTATAACAATATTATGACTGATTTGGAAGTATCTTCTTTTGTTCTTTTTCTATGGGGTCAATACGTTTTAAAATGAGTTAGCAAGTACGAGCTTGTCTCATGAAACTCTCACACTTTGCATGAATGCTTGCACCCAAGAATCATGCAATCCATTTAGAGATGCCAACTCGCACTACTCGCAGTGATGGCGTGCAAATTCCCTATAGCATGTGACTTGGGAGAAGTTCATGAATAAGTTGGAAGACCTTCTTGGACCCCCAAAAATGTTTCATTTCATTAGCAGGACCAAATAGAAGGCTGGTAGTGGGCATAAGGAAAGTACTGGAGGTTTTTAAATTATGTCAAACGGATGATTTGTGCATTTTTTTTAAAATTCAAAACAAATGATGAAAGCAAAATTTTCTTATTTAATCTCAAACGAACTAAATAAAAAATGCAAATAACTAGGAAAAAAAGGTGATTTTAGAGTAATTTGAGGCCATTTTTATAGGTTTTTTATGTAATAAAATGGAAAGAAGCAATTGATTTTCCATAAAAAAATACTGTAATTAAATGTGGGGTGCCTAAACTAATGAACAGTTGATTTTGGGGTAATTTGAAGCCATTTGTTTCTTACACACCCAAATATGACATGTAATTATTGGCCAATTTAGCTAACTGAAAAATTCTAAATGCCTAATTAGTAATTAGGTAGGCTGTCTAAGGGGTTCTGCACTGTGTCTTGACTTCTTATCTTAAAAAATATTCCCTACCATCTCACACCATCAGGGGGGTGCGCACAAAAAAACGAGAATTTCCTCTGAAAAAAAAATTGGAGTTTGGAAATGGATTGCAAATGCAATTTGCAGTGCTAGTTTTCCCTGAAAAAAGCTCACAAAGCCAACTCGCAGCTAATTGGATTAACTTCAATCTATCTTTGTCTCAATCTCTTTTCTTTCTCTCTCCTTTTACCTGTCTCTTTTTTCACACTTTTTCTTAGTAATTTTCTCACTCTCTTTCATAATTTAATTATCTTAAATTTTTACTTTTCTGTTGTCTTTATTTCAAATTTATTTTCATTTTCTCTTCTTTTTTCACCATTCCTCTCTCATTGTTATTCCCTCTCTCTCTCTCTCTCTCAGTTGTTTTTTCTCATAACTTTGGCTTATAGTGACTTATAGTGTGTACCTTGTTACATGTCTCACCGAGTGAAACATGTGTATGTAATGACATAGTACAGAACAAACAAGGGAGAAATCCACAATACAATAATTATATCAAAATTCTGTAGGTATCCTTTAAGCCAAAAAATGATGGAGAAAGGGGAAATTCAGCAGCCAAGGCAGAATGGGGCAAATATTCTGTAGAACAGTTTTCACAATTTTCATATCTATCTGGAGGACTTGACACATGTAATGCAGGCCCAATTTCTAGTATTATTCTAGTTTGTATATAATTAAACACAAAACTATTCAGAACGTTGGATCATTTGTTTTGTAAACATATATACAGTGCTGGTTAATATTGAAACATAATGAAATGTTAGTAGTGTATTTTAGCACACACCTGTAAAAGTCTGATTAGAGATTTGAGTAGTTGCGCTAACTACAACATTGTTTGGCGCTGAAAAGGAAATATTATGATTATTGTTTGACTGGTGATCTTCTCATTTAACATTTTAGCCTACATTTCAATATGCTTTATTATGAAAGCTTGTAGCAAAATGTACAAATATAAATAAACAAACATTTTAAAACATATTTAGTATTAAATGCAGTTTTTTATTAGATATAGATGTGCTCCTTAGTGGAAGAATTTGTAGATGTGACACATAATGCAAACCTACATACAGATTCAAATGCTACAGTATGTGGCTGGTTTCATATCACTATGTAGTCTTCATTGAAAATGTTTGTAAGGAATTTTAAAGTTACTAAATTAGGAATATTATTAGCTTATTAATTTGCCACATAAATATCCCTATAAACTGAGCACTTGGAATCCTAGGTACTGCATTATGCTGCTTATTGTATCGTTTTTGTGCTGACCCCATGTGACACTTTGCACGTATGTTTGCTCCCGAGAATCACGCAAACCAGTTAGAGATGCCAAAATCTCACTACTCGCAGTAAGGGTATGCAAATTCCCTAAAGCATGCGACTTGGGAGAAGTTCATGAATAAGTGAAGTGACAATGCTGGACCCCCAAAAATGGATAATTTCATTAGCAGGAGCATATAGAAGGCTGTTAGTTGGAAATAGGAAAGTACTGGAAGTTTTTAAATGGTGTCAAAAGGCTGATTTGTGCATTTTTAAAAACATTCTAAACAAATGATAAAAAGCAAACTTTTATCATTTAATCTCAAATGAACTAAATAAAAAATGCAATACAAGTTGGAAAACAGGTTATTTTAGAGTTAATTGAGACCACTTTAATTGATTTTTTCATGTATTAAATGGAAAGAAGCAATTGATTTTCCATTCAAAAATACTGTAATTAATTTTGGGTTGCCTAAACTAATGAACAGTTGATTTGGGGGTAATTGGAGGCCATTTAATTCTTAAACACCCAAAAATGACATGTACTTATTTGCCAATTTAGCTAACTGAAAATTTCTAAATGCCTAATTAGTCATTAGGAAGGCTCTCTAAGGGGTTCTGCACTGTGTCCCGACATTTTTATATTAAAATAAAGATTTTCCCTAATATCTCACACCATCAGGGGGCTGCAAACAAAAAAAGAGAATTTCCTCTGAAAAAAAATTTGAGTGTGGAACTGGATTGCAAATGCAATTCGCAGTGCTAGTTTACCCTGAAGAAAGGTCACAAAAGGCAACTTCTACCTAATTGGATTAACTACAATCTTTTGTTGTCTCACTCTCTATCTTTTTCATTCACTCTTTGTTTTCTCTCCTTTTTCCTGTCTGTTTTTTCACACTTTTTCTTAGCAATTTTTTCACTCTCTTTTTTCATAATTTTATTATCTTTCATTTTTACTTTTCTGTTGTCCTTTTTTCATATTTATTTTCATTTTCCCCAGCATGTACACTCTTTTTTTAATATTTTCCCCAGTTTTTACACACCCTTTTTTTCTCACCATTCCTCTCTCATTGTTATTCTCTCTCTCTCTCTCTCTCTCTCTCTCGCTCTCTCTGTACATCAGTTGTTTTTCTCATAAGATTGACTCATAGTGTGTACCTTGTTACATGTCTCACCGAGTGAAACATGTATGTAATGACACGGTACAGCATCAACAAGCAAAATTCTGCAGGTATCCTTTAAGCCAAATTATGATGGAGAAAGGGGAAATTCAGCAGCCAAAGCAGAATGGGGCAAATATTCTGTAGAACAGTTTTCTCAATTTTCATCTCTATCTGGAGGACTTGATACATGTAATGCAGGCATAATTCCTAGTATTATTCCAGTTTGTCTATAATTAAACAAAAAAACTATTCAGACCTTTGGATCAGTTGTTTTGTACACATATATACTGTGCAGGTTAATATTGACACATAATGAAATGTTAGTAGTTTATTTTAAAACACACCTGTAAAAGTCTGTTGAGGGATTTGAGTGGATACGCTAACTACAACATTGTTTGGCGCTGAAAAGGAAAGTTTTTGATTATTGTATGACTGGTGATTTTCTCATTTTACATTTTAGCCTACATTTCAATATACTTTTAAAAGTTAGTAGCAAAATGTACAAATATATATATCTAAATATACATATACATATATTTATATTTATATATATATATATATATATACAAGCATCTTAAAACATATTTAGTATTAAATTCAGATTATATTAGATATAGATTATCTCCTTTTTTACTTTTCTTTTCTCTTATTTTAACTTTTTTATCATTTCCTCCAACTCTTACACTTTTTCTAACTCACGTCATTTCTCACAATTCCTTTCATTGTTATTCTCTCTCTCTCTCTGTCTGCATTAGTTGTTTTTTCTCATAACTGTGGCTCATAGCGTGTACTTTGTTTCATATCTCGCCGAATAAAAAATGTCTACGTCATGACACAATACAGAACCAATGAGGGAGAATTCCACAGAACAATAATTCTAGCAAAATTCTGCAGGTATCCCTTAGGAGAAATTATGATGGAGAAAAGGGAAATTCAGCAGCCAAAGCAGAATAGGGCAAATTTTCTATGGAACAGTTTTGCCAATTTTCATCTCCTTCTGGAGGACTTGATGCATGTAATCCAGGCGCAATTCCTAGTATTATTCCCATTTGTCTATAATCAAATAACACAACTGTTCAGAGATTTAGATCAGTTGTTTTGTAAACATATATATATATACAGTTCTGGTTAATATTGACACATAATGAAATATTAGTAGTGTATAACACACAACTGTAAAAGTCTGATCAGAGATTTGAGCGGATGTGTTAACTACATCATTGTTTGGCGCTGAAAAGGAAATATTATGATTACTGTATGACTGGTGATCTTCTCATTTAACATTTTAGCCTATAGTTCAATATGTGTTATTATGAAAGCTTGTAGCAAAATGTGCAAATATAAATTTACAAACATTTTAAAACATATTTAGTATTAAATGCAGTTTTTTATTAGATATAGATGTGCTCCTTAGTTGAAGAATTTGTAGATGTGACATAATGCAAACCTACATACAGATTCAAATGCTATGGGGCTGGTTTCATATCACTATGTATTCTTCATTGAAAATGTTTGTAAGGAGTTTTAAAGTTACTAAATTAGGAATATTATTAGCTTATTAATTTGCCACATAAATATCCCTATAAACTGAGCACTTGGAGTCCTAGGTACTGCATTATGCTGCTTATTGTATCGTTTTTGTGCTGACCCCATGACACACTTTGCATGTATGCTTGCTCCTGAGAATCACGCAAACCAGTTAGAGATGCCAAATCTCACTACTCGCAGTAAGGGTATGCAAATTCCCTAAAGCATGTGACTTGGGAGAAGTTCATGAATAAGTGAAGTGACAATCCTGGACCCCCAAAAAATGATCATTTCATTAGCAGGAGCATATAGATGGCTGTTCGTTAGAAAAAGGAAAGTACTGGAGGTTTTTAAATGGTATCAAAAGGCTGATTTGTGCATTTTTAAAAAAATTCAAAACAAATGATGAAAAGCAAACTTTTCTTATTTAATCTCAAATGAACTAAATGAAAAATGCTATAAAAGTAGGAAAACAGGTGATTTCAGAGTGATTTGAGGCCACTTTAATTGATTTCTTCATGTAATAAATGGAAAGAAGCAATTGATTTTCCATTCAAAAATACTGAAATTAATTTTGGGATGCCTAAACTTATGAACAGTTGATTTGGGGGTAATTTGAGGCCATTTAATTCTTAAAAACCCAAAAATGACATGTACTTATTTGCCAATTAAGCTAACTGAAAATTTCTAAAAGCCTAATTAGTCATTAGGAAGGCTCTCTAAGGGGTTCTGCACTATGTCCCGACATTTTTATATTAAAATAAAGATTTTCCCTAATATCTCATACCATCAGGGGGGTGCAAACAAAAAAAAGAGAATTTCCTCTGAAAGAAAATTTGAGTGTGGAACTGGACTGCAAATGCAATTTGCAGTGCTAGTTTACCCTGAAGAAAGGTCACACAAGGCAACTTGCACCTAATTGGATTAACTCCAATCTTTTGTTGTCTCACTCTATGTTTTTCCTCTTTTTCATGCACTGTTTTTTTTCTCTCTCCTTTTTCCTGTCTCTTTTTTACACTTCTTCTTATTCATTTTTTCACTCTCTTCTTTCATAATTTTATTATTTTTAATATTTACTTTTCTGTTGTCCTATTTTCAAATTTATTTTCATCTTCCCCAGCATTTACACTTTTTTATCTCACTTTCCCCAGTTACTACACACCCTTTCTTTCTCACTTCTTTTCTCTCCATTCCTCTCTAATTGTTATTCTCTCTCTCTCTCGCTCTCTGTACATCAGTTGTTTTTTCTCATAACTTTGGCTCATAGTGTGTACCTTGTTACATGTCTCACTGAGTGAAACATGTATGTAATGATACAGTAAAGCATCAACAAGGGAGAAATCCTCAGAACAATTATTATAGCAAAATTCTGCAGGTATCCTTTAAGCCAAATTATGATGGAGAAAGGGAAAATTCAGCAGCCAAAGCAGCATTGAGCAAATGTTCTGTAGAACAGTTTTCTCAATTTTCATCTCTATCTGGAGGACTTGATACATGTAATGCAGGCATAATTCCTAGTATTATTCCAGTTAGTCTATAGTTAAACAACAAAACTATTCAGACCTTTGGATCTGTTGTTTTGTAAACATATATACAGTGCTGGTTAATACTGATACATAAATAAATGTTAGTAGTGTATTTTAAAACACACCTGTTAAAGTCTGATGAGAGATTTGAGTGGTTGCACTAACTACAACATTATTTGGCACTGAAAAGGAAATTTTATGATTATTGTATGACTGGTGATTTTCTCATTTTACATTTTAGCCTACATTTCAATATACTTTGAAAGCTAGTAGCAAAATGTACAAATATATATATATATATATATATATGTATATACAAACATTTTAAAACATATTTAGTACTTAATTCAGATTATATTAGATATAGACGATCTCTTTTTACTTTTCTTTTCGCCTATTTTCATTTTCTTATCATTTCCCCCAACTTTTATACTTTCTCTATCTCACGTTATTTCTCACAATTCCTCTTTAATTGTTATTCTCTCTTTTTCACTCTGTCTACATTAGTTGTTTTTTCTAATATATTTGGCTCATAGGCCATTTATTACTTAAATACACAAAAATGACATGTACTTATTTGCCAATTTAGCTAACTGAAAATTTCTAAATGCCTAATTAGTCATTAGGAAGGCTGTCTAAGGGGTTCTACACTGTGTCCTGACATTTTTATATTTCAATAAAGATTTTCCCTACCACCTCACACCATCAGGTGGTGCGCACAATAAAATGAGAATTTCCTCTGAAAAAAATTTGAGTTTGGAACTGGATTGCAAATGCAATTCACTGTGCGAGTTTACCCTGAAGAAAGGTCACACAAGGCAACTCACACCTATTTGGATAAACTCCAATGTTTTGTTGTCTCACTCTCTATCTTTTTCCTCTTTTTCATGCACTCTTTTCTTTCTCTCTCCTTTTTCCTGTCTCTTTTTTCAAACTTTTTCTTAGCAATTTTTTCACTCTCTTCTTTCTTAATTTTATTATTTTTCATTTTTTCTTTTCTGATGTCATATTTTCATATTTAGTTTCATCTTCCCCAGCTTTTACACTCTTTTTTTTCATTTTCCCCAGTTTTTCCACACCCTTTCTTTCTCACTTCTTTTCTCACCATTCCTCTCTAATTGTTATTCTCTCTCTCTCTCTCTCTCTCTCTGTACATCAGTTGTTTTTGCTCATAACTTTGGCTCATAGTGTGTACCTTGTTACATGTCTCATTGAGTGAAATATGTATGTAATCACACGGTACAGCATCAACAAGGGAGAAATCCTCAGGACAATAATTGTAGCAAAATTCTGCAGGTATCCTTTAAGCCAAATTATGATGGAGAAAGGGGAAATTCAGCAGCCAAAGCAGCATTGGGCAAATATTCTGTAGAACAGTTTTCTCATTTTTCATCTCTATCTGGAGGACTTGATACATGTAATGCAGGCATAATTCCTAGTATTATTCCAGTTTGTCTATAGTTAAACAACAAAACTATTCAGACCTTTGGATCAGTTGTTTTGTAAACATATATACAGTGCTGGTTAATATTGATACATAAATAAATGTTAGTAGTGTATTTTAAAACACACCTGTTAAAGTCTGATGAGGGATTTGAGTGGCTGCACTAACTACAACATTGTTTGGCACTGAAAAGGAAATTTATGATTATTGTATGACCGGTGATTTTCTCATTTTACATTTTAGATTACATTTCAATATACTTTGAAAGCTAGTAGCAAAGTGTACAATGTATGTAAAATGTATATATACAAACATTTTAAAACATATTTAGTAATTAATTCAGATCATATTAGATATAGACAATCTACTTTTTTACTTTTCTTTTCTCCTATTTTCACTATTTTATCATTTCCCCCAACTTTTATACTTTCTCTACCTCATGTTATTTCTCACAATTCCTCTTTAATTGTTATTCTCTCTTTTTTTCTCTGTCTACATTAGTTGTTTTTTCTCATAACTGTGCCTCATAGGTAATTTATTTTTTAAATACCCAAAAATGACATGTACTTATTTGCCAATTTAGCTAACTGAAAATTTCTAAATGCCTAATTAGTCATTAGGAAGGCTGTTTAAGGGGTTCTACACTGTGTCCTGACATTTTTATATTACAATAAAGATTTTCCCTACCACCTCACACCATCAGGTGGTGCGCACAATAAAACGAGAATTTCCTCTGAAAGAAAATTTGAGTTTGGAACTGGATTGCAAATGCAATTCACTGTGCGAATTTACCCTGAAGAAAGGTCACACAAGGCAACTCACACCTATCTGGATTAACTCCATTGTTTTTTTGTCATACTCTCTATTTTTTTCCTCTTTTTCATGCACTCTTTTCTTTCTCTCTCCTTTTTCCTGTCTCTTTTTTCACACTTTTTCCTAGCAATTTTTTCACTCTCTTCTTTCTTAATTTTATTATTTTTCATTTTTTCTTTTCTGATGTCATATTTTCATATTTATTTTCATCTTCCCCAGCTTTTACACTCTTTTTTTTCATTTTCCCCAGTTTTTCCACACCCTTTCTTTCTCACCATTCCTCTCTGATTGTTATTCTCTCTCTCTCTGTACATCAGTTGTTTTTGCTAATATTTTTCCGTACCATCTCACACCATCAGGTGGAGCGCACAATAAAATGAGAATTTCCACTGAAAAAAATTTGAGTTTGGAACTGGATTGCAAATGCAATTTGCTGTGCGAGTTTACCCTGAAGAAAGGTCACACAAGGCAACTCACACCTATTTGGATTAACTCCATTGTTTTGTTGTCTCACTCTCTTTTTCATGCACTCTTTTCTTTCTCTCTCCTTTTTCCTGTCTCTTTTTTCAAACTTTTTCTTAGCAATTTTTTCACTCTCTTCTTTCTTAATTTTATTATTTTTCATTTTCACTTTTCTGATGTCATATTTTCATATTTATTTTCATCTTCCCCAGCTTTTACACTCTTTTTTTTCATTTTCCCCAGTTTTTCCACACCCTTTCTTTCTCACCATTCCTCTCTAATTGTTATTCTCTCTCTCTTTCTCTGTACATCAGTTGATTTTTCTCATAACTGTGGCTCATAGTGTGTACCTTGTTCCATGTCGCACCGAGTGAAACATGTATGTAATGACACGGTACAGCATCAACAAGGGAGAAATCCTCAGAACAATAATTATAGCAAAATTCTGCAGGTATCCTTTAAGCCAAATTATGATGGAGAAAGGGAAAATTCAGCAGCCAAAGCAGCATTGAGCAAATATTCTGTAGAACAGTTTTCTCAATTTTCATATCTATCTGGAGGACTTGATACATGTAATGCAGGCATAATTCCTAGTATTTTTCCAGTTTGCCTATAGTTAAATAAGAAAACAATTCAGACCTTTGGATCAGTTGTTTTGTAAACACATATACAGTGCTGGTTAATACTGAAACATAAATAAATATTAGTAGTGTATTTTAAAACACACCTGTTAAAGTCTGATGAGGGATTTGAGTGGTTGCACTAACTACAACATTGTTTGGCACTGAAATGGAAATTTTATGATTATTCTATGACGTGATTTTCTCATTTTACATTTTAGCCTACATTTCAATATACTTTGAAAGCCAGTAGCAAAATGTACAATGTATGTAAAATGTAAAATGTATATATACAAACATTTTAAAACATATTTAGTAATTAATTCAGATTATATTAGATATAGACGATCTCCTTTTTTACTTTTCTTTTCTCCTATTTTCACTTTTTTATCATTTACTCCAACTTTTACACTTCTGTATCTCACATTATTTCTCACAATTCCTCTTTAATTGTTATTCTCTCTTTTTCTCTCTGTCTACATTAGTTGTTTTTTCTCATAACTGTGGCTCATAGGCCATTTATTTCTTAAATACCCAAAAATGACATGTACTTATTTGCAAATTTAGCTAACTGAACATTTCTAAATGCCTAATTAGTCATTAGGAAGGAAGTCTAAGCGGTTCTACACTGTGTCCTGCCATTTTTATATTAAAATAAAGATTTTCCCTACCATCTCACACCATCAGGTGGGGCGCACAATAAAACGAGAATTTCCTCTGAAAAAAATTTAAGTTTGGAACTGGATTGCAAATGCAATTCGCTGTGCGAGTTTACCCTGAAGAAAGGTGACACAAGGCAACTCACACCTATTTGGATTAACTCCAATGTTTTGGTGTCTCACTCTCTTTTTCATGCACTCTTTTCTTTCTCTCTCCTTTTTCCTGTCTCTTTTTTCAAACTTTTTCCTAGCAATTTTTTCACTCTCTTCTTTCTTAATTTTATTATTTTTCAATTTTACTTTTCTGATGTAATATTTTCATATTTATTTTAATCTTCCCCAGCTTTTACACTCTTTTTTTTCATTTTCCCCAGTTTTTCCACACCCTTTCTTTCTCACCATTCCTCTCTAATTGTTATTCTCTCTCTCTTTCTCTGTACATCAGTTGTTTTTTCTCATAACTTTGGCTCATAGTGTGTACCTTGTTACATGTCTCACCGAGTGAAACATGTATGTAATGACATGGTACAGCATCAACAAGGGAGAAATCCTCAGAACAATAATTATAGCAAACTTCTGCATGTATCCTTTAAGCTAAATTATGATGGAGAAAGGGAAAAATGAGCAGCCAAAGCAGCATTGAGATAATATTCTGTAGAACAGTTTTCTCAATTTTCATCTCTATCTGGAGGACTTGATACAAGTAATGCAGGCATAATTCCTAGTATTATTCCAGTTTGTCTATAGTTAAATAACAAAACAATTCAGACCTTTGGATCAGTTGTTTTGTAAACATATATACAGTGCTGGTTAATACTGATACATAAATAAATGTTAGTAGTGTATTTTAAAACACACCTGTTAAAGTCTGATGAGGCATTTGAGTGGTTGCATTAACTACAACATTGTTTGGCACTGAAATGGAAATTTTATGATTATTGTATGACGTGATTTTCTCATTTTAAATTTTAGCCTACATTTCAATATACTTTGAAAGCCAGTAGCAAAATGTACAATGTATGTAAAATGTAAAATGTATATATACAAACATATTAAAACATATTTAGTAATTAATTCATATTATATTAGATAAAGACGATCTCCTTTTTTACTTTTCTTTTCTCCTATTTTCACTTTTTTATCATTTCCTCCAACTTTTACACTTTCTCTATCTCACGTTATTTCTCACAATTCCTCTTTAATTGTTATTCTCTCTTTTTCTCTCTGTCTACATTAGTTGTTTTTTCTCATAACTGTGGCTCATAGGCCATTTATTTCATAAATTCCCAAAAATGACATGTACTTATTTGCCAATTTAGCTAAGTGAAAATTTCTAAATGCCTAATTAGTCATTAGGAAGGCTGTCTAAGCGGTTTTACACTGTGTCCTGACATTTTTATATTACAATAAAGATTTTCCCTACCATCTCACACCATCAGGTGGGGCGCACAATAAAACAAGAATTTCCTCTGAAAAAAATTTGAGTTTGGAACTGGATTGCAAATGCAATTCGCTGTGCGAATTCACCCTGAAGAAAGGTCACACAAGGCAACTCACACCTATTTGGATTAACTCCAATGTTTTGTTGTCTCACTCTCTTTTTCCTCTTTTTCATGCACTCTTTTCTTTCTCTCTCCTTTTTCCTGTCTGTTTTTTCACACTTTTTCCTAGCAATTTTTTCACTCTCTTCTTTCTTAATTTTATTATTTTTCATTTTTTCTTTTCTGATGTCATATTTTCATATTTATTTTCATCTTCCCCAGCTTTTACACTCTTTTTTTTCATTTTCCCCAGTTTTTCCACACCCTTTCTTTCTCACCATTCCTCTTTAATTGTTATTCTCTCTCTCTGTACATCAGTTGTTTTTGCTAATATTTTTCCGTACCATCTCACACCATCAGGTGGAGCGCACATTAAAATGAGAATTTCCACTGAAAAAAATTTGAGTTTGGAACTGGATTGCAAATGCAATTTGCTGTGCGAGTTTACCCTGAAGAAAGGTCACACAAGGTAACTCACACCTATTTGGATTAACTCCATTGTTTTGTTGTCTCACTCTCTTTTTCATGCACTCTTTTCTTTCTGTCTCCTTTTTCCTTTCTCTTTTTTCAAACTTTTTCTTAGCAATTTTTTCACTCTCTTCTTTCTTAATTTTATTATTTTTCAATTTTACTTTTCTGATGTCATATTTTCATATTTATTTTCATCTTCCCCAGCTTTTACACTCTTTTTTTTCATTTTCCCCAGTTTTTCCACACCCTTTCTTTCTCACCATTCCTCTCTAATTGTTATTCTCTCTCTCTTTCTCTGTACATCAGTTGTTTTTTCTCATAACTTTGGCACATAGTCTGTACCTTGTTACATGTCTCACCGAGTGAAACATGTATGTAATGACACGGTACAGCATCAACAAGGGAGAATTCCTCAGAACAATAATTATATCAAAATTCTGCAGGTATCCTTTAAGCCAAATTATGATGGAGAAAGGGAAAATTCAGCAGCCAAAGCAGCATTGAGCAAATGTTCTGTAGAACAGTTTTCTCAATTTTCATCTCTATCTGGAGGACTTGATACATGTAATGCAGGCATAATTCCTAGTATTATTCCAGTTAGCCTATAGTTAAACAACAAAACTATTCAGACCTTTGGATCAGTTGTTTTGTAAACATATATACAGTGCTGGTTAATACTGATACATAAATAAATGTTAGTAGTGTATTTTAAAACACACCTGTTAAAGTCTGATGAGGGATTTGAGTGGTTGCACTAACTACAACATTGTTTGGCACTGAAATGGAAATTTTATGATTATTCTATGACGTGATTTTCTCATTTTACATTTTAGCCTACATTTCAATATACTTTGAAAGCCAGTAGCAAAATGTACAATGTATGTAAAATGTATATATACAAACATTTTAAAACATATTTAGTAATTAATTCAGATTATATTAGATAAAGACGATCTCCTTTTTTACTTTTCTTTTCTCCTATTTTCACTTTTTTATCATTTCCTCCAACTTTTACACTTCTCTATCTCACGTTATTTCTCACAATTCCTCTATAATTGTTATTCTCTCTTTTTCTCTCTGTCTACATTAGTTGTTTTTTCTCATAACTGTGTCTCATAGGCCATTTATTTCATAAATTCCCAAAAATGACATGTACTTATTTGCCAATTTAGCTAACTGAAAATTTCTAAATGCCTAATTAGTCATTAGGAAGGCTGTCTAAGGGGTTCTACACTGTGTCCTGACATTTTTATATTACAATCAAGATATTCCCTGCCACGTCGCACCATCTGGTGGTGCGCACAATAAAATGAGAATTTCCTCTGAAAAATTTTTTAGTTTGGAACTGGATTGCAAATTCAATTCACTGTGCGAGTTTACCCTGAAGAAAGGTCACACAAGGCAACTCACACCAATTTGGATAAACTCCAATGTTTTGTTGTCTCACTCTCTATCTTTTTCCTCTTTTTCATGCCCTCTTTTCTTTCTCTCTCCTTTTTCCTGTCTTTTTTCACACTTTTTCTAAGTAATTTTTTCACTCTCTTCTTTCTTAATTTTATTATTCATTTTCACTTTTCTGATGTCATATTTTCATATTTATATTCATCTTCCCCAGCTTTTACACTTTTTTTTTCAATTTTCACCTATTTTTTCACACCCTTTCTTTCTCACTTATTTTCTCACCATTCCTCTCTAATTGTTATTCTCACTCTCTCACTCTCTCTGTACATCAGTTGTTTTTTCTCATAACTTTGGCTCATAGTGTGTACCTTGTTACATGTCTCACCGAGTGAGACATGTATGTAATGACACGGTACAGCATCAACAAGGGAGAAATCCTCAGAACAATAATTATAGGAAAATTCTGCAGGTATCCTTTAAGCCAAATTATGATGGAGAAAGGGAAAATTCAGCAGCCAAAGCAGCATTGGGCAAATTTTCTGTAGAACAGTTTTCTCAATTTTCATCTCTATCTGGAGGACTTGATACATGTAATGCAGGCATAATTCCTAGTATTATTCCAGTTTGTCTATAGTTAAACAACAAAACTGTTCAGACCTTTGGATCAGTTGTTTTGTAAACATATATACAGTGCTGGTTAATACTGATACATAAATAAATGTTAGTAGTGTATTTTAAAACACACCTGTTAAAGTCTGATGAGGGATTTGAGTGGTTGCACTAACTACAACATTGTTTGGCACTGAAATGGAAATTTTATGATTATTGTATGACTGGTGATTTTCTCATTTTACATTTTAGCCTACATTTCAATATACTTTGAAAGCTAGTAACAAAATGTACAATGTATGAAAAATGTATATATACAAACATTTTAAAACATATTTAGTAATTAATTCAGATTATATTAGATATAGACGATCTCCTTTTTTACTTTTCTTTTCTCCTATTTTCACTTTTTTATCATTTACTCCAACTTTTACACTTCTCTATCTCACGTTATTTCTCACAATTCCTCTTTAATTGTTATTCTCTCTTTTTCTCTCTGTCTACATTAGTTGTTTTTTCTCATAACTGTGGCTCATAGGCCATTTATTTCTTAAATACCCAAAAATGACATGTACTTATTTGCAAATTTAGCTAACTGAACATTTCTAAATGCCTAATTAGTCATTAGGAAGGATGTCTAAGCGGTTCTACACTGTGTCCTGACATTTTTATATTACAATAAAGATTTTCCCTACCATCTCACACCATCAGGTGGGGCGCACAATAAAACGAGAATTTCCTCTGAAAAAAATTTAAGTTTGGAACTGGATTGCAAATGCAATTCGCTGTGCGAGTTTACCCTGAAGAAAGGTCACACAAGGAAACTCACACCTATTTGGATTAACTCCAATGTTTTGTTGTCTCACTCTCTTTTTCCTCTTTTTCATGCACTCTTTTCTTTCTCTCTCCTTTTTCCTGTCTCTTTTTCAAACTTTTTCTTAGCAATTTTTTCACTCTCTTCTTTCTTAATTTTATTATTTTTCAATTTTACCTTTCTGATGTCATATTTTCATATTTATTTTCATCTTCCCCAGCTTTTACACTCTTTTTTTTCATTTTCCCCAGTTTTTCCACACAATTTCTTTCTCACCATTCCTCTCTAATTGCTATTCTCTCTCTCTCTGTACATCAGTTGTTTTTGCTAATATTTTTCCGTACCATCTCACACCATCAGGTGGAGCGCACAATAAAATGAGAATTTCCACTGAAAAAAATTTGAGTTTGGAACTGGATTGCAAATAAAATTTGCTGTGCGAGTTTACCCTGAAGAAAGGTCACACAAGGCAACTCACACCTATTTGGATTAACTCCATTGTTTTGTTGTCTCACTCTCTTTTTCATGCACTCTTTTCTTTCTCTCTCCTTTTTCCTGTCTCTTTTTTCAAACTTTTTCTTAGCAATTTTTTCACTCTCTTCTTTCTTAATTTTATTATTTTTCATTTTTACTTTTCTGATGTCATATTTTCATATTTATTTTCATCTTCCCCAGCTTTTACACTCTTTTTTTTCATTTTCCCCAGTTTTTCCACACCCTTTCTTTCTCACCATTCCTCTCTAATTGTTATTCTCTCTCTCTTTCTCTGTACATCAGTTGTTTTTTCTCATAACTTTGGCACATAGTGTGTACCTTGTTACATGTCTCACCGAGTGAAACATGTATGTAATGACATGGTACAGCATCAACAAGGGAGAAATCTTCAGAACACTAATTATAGCAAAATTCTGCATGTATCCTTTAAGCCAAATTATGATGGAGAAAGGGAAAATTCAGCAGCCAAAGCAGCATTGAGATAATTTTCTGTAGAACAGTTTTCTCAATTTTCATCTCTATCTGGAGGACTTGATGCATGTAATGCAGGCATAATTCCTAGTATTATTCCAGTTTGTCTATAGTTAAATAACAAAACTATTCAGACCTTTGGATCAGTTGTTTTGTAAACATATATACAGTGCTGGTTAATACTGATACATAAATAAATGTTAGTAGTGTATTTTAAAACACACCTGTTAAAGTCTGATGAGGCATTTGAGTGGTTGCATTAACTACAACATTGTTTGGCACTGAAATGGATATTTTATGATTATTGTATGATGTGATTTTCTCATTTTACATTTTAGCCTTCATTTCAATATACTTTGAAAGCCAGTAGCAAAATGTACAATGTATGTAAAATGTAAAATGTATATATACAAACATATTAAAACATATTTAGTAATTAATTCATATTATATTAGATAAAGACGATCTCCTTTTTTACTTTTCTTTTCTCCTATTTTCACTTTTTTATCATTTCCTCCAACTTTTACACTTTCTCAATCTCACGTTATTTCTCACAATTCTTCTTTAATTGTTATTCTCTCTTTTTCTCTCTGTCTACATTAGTTGTTTTTTCTCATAACTGTGGCTCATAGGCCTTTTATTTCATAAATTCCCAAAAATGACATGTACTTATTTGCCAATTTAGCTAACTGAAAATTTCTAAATGCCTAATTAGTCATTAGGAAGGCTGTCTAAGCGGTTTTACACTGTGTCCTGACATTTTTATATTACAATAAAGATTTTCCCTACCATCTCACACCATCAGGTGGGGCGCACAATAAAACGAGAATTCCTCTGAAAAAAATTTGAGTTTGGAACTGGATTGCAAATGCAATTCGCTGTGCGAGTTCACCCTGAAGAAAGGTCACACAAGGAAACTCACACCTATTTGGATTAACTCCAATGTTTTGTTGTCTCACTCTCTTTTTCCTCTTTTTCATGCACTCTTTTCTTTCTCTCTCCTTTGGGGTTTTCCTGTCTCTTTTTCAAACTTTTTCTTAGCAATTTTTTCACTCTCTTCTTTCTTAATTTTATTATTTTTCATTTTTATTTTTCTGATGTCATATTTTCATATTTATTTTCATCTTCCCCAGCTTTTACATTCTTTTTTTTTCATTTTCCCCAGTTTTTCCACACCCTTTCCTTCTCACCATTCCTCTCTAATTGTTATTCTCTCTCTCTGTACATCAGTTGTTTTTGCTAATATTTTTCCGTACCATCTCACACCATCAGGTGGAGCGCACAATAAAATGAGAATTTCCACTGAAAAAAATTTGAGTTTGGAACTGGATTGCAAATGCAATTTGCTGTGCGAGTTTACCCTGAAGAAAGGTCACACAAGGTAACTCACACCTATTTGGATTAACTCCATTGTTTTGTTGTCTCACTCTCTTTTTCATGCACTCTTTTCTTTCTCTCTCCTTTTTCCTTTCTCTTTTTTCAAACTTTTTCTTAGCAATTTTTTCACTCTCTTCTTTCTTAATTTTATTATTTTTAATTTTTACTTTTCTGATGTCATATTTTCATATTTATTTTCATCTTCCCCAGCTTTTACACTCTTTTTTTTCATTTTCCCCAGTTTTTCCACACCCTTTCTTTCTCACCATTCCTCTCTAATTGTTATTCTCTCTCTCTTTCTCTGTACATCAGTTGTTTTTTCTCATAA
The DNA here is from genome assembly GCA_031769625.1 of Taudactylus pleione. Classification (NCBI taxonomy): domain Eukaryota; kingdom Metazoa; phylum Chordata; class Amphibia; order Anura; family Myobatrachidae; genus Taudactylus; species Taudactylus pleione. The sequence continues at coordinate 6,340,236 of JAUIMM010000702.1, read as the reverse complement.
CTTTGGCACATAGTCTGTACCTTGATACATGTCTCACCGAGTGAAACATGTATGTAATGACATGGTACAGCATCAACAAGGGAGAAATCCTCAGAACAATAATTATATCAAAATTCTGCAGGTATCCTTTAAGCCAAATTATGATGGAGAAAGGGAAAATTCAGCAGCCAAAGCAGCATTGAGCAAATGTTCTGTAGAACAGTTCTCTCAATTTTCATCTCTATCTGGAGGACTTGATACATGTAATGCAGGCATAATTCCTAGTATTATTCCAGTTAGTCTATAGTTAAACAACAAAACTATTCAGACCTTTGGATCAGTTGTTTTGTAAACATATATACAGTGCTGGTTAATACTGATACATAAATAAATGTTAGTAGTGTATTTTAAAACACACATGTTAAAGTCTGATGAGGGATTTGAGTGGTTGCACTAACTACAACATTGTTTGGCACTGAAATGGAAATTTTATGATTATTCTATGACGTGATTTTCTCATTTTACATTTTAGCCTACATTTCAATATACTTTGAAAGCCAGTAGCAAAATGTACAATATATGTAAAATGTAAAATGTATATATACAAACATTTTAAAACATATTTAGTAATTAATTCAGATTATATTAGATATAGACGATCTCCTTTTTTACTTTTCTTTTCTCCTATTTTCACTTTTTTATCATTTACTCCAACTTTTACACTTCTCTATCTCACATTATTTCTCACAATTCCTCTTTAATTGTTATTCTCTTTTTCTCTCTGTCTACATTAGTTGTTTTTTCTCATAACTGTGGCTCATAGGCTATTAATTTCTTAAATACCCAAAAATGACATGTACTTATTTGCCAATTTAGCTAACTGAACATTTCCAAATGCCTAATTAGTCATTAGGAAGGATATCTAAGGGGTTCTACACTGTGTCCTGACATTTTTATATTACAATAAAGATTATCCCTACCATCTCACACCATCAGGTGGGGCGCACAATAAAACGAGAATTTCCTCTGAAAAAAATTTGAGTTTGGAACTGGATTGCAAATGCAATTCGCTGTGCGAATTTACCCTGAAGAAAGGTCACACAAGGCAACTCACACCTATTTGGATTAACTCCATTGTTTTGTTGTCTCACTCTCTTTTTCATGCACTCTTTTCTTTCTCTCTCCTTTTTCCTGTCTCTTTTTTCAAACTTTTTCTTAGCAATTTTTTCACTCTCTTCTTTCTTAATTTTATTATTTTTCATTTTTACTTTTCTGATGTCATATTTTCATATTTATTTTCATCTTCCCCAGCTTTTACACTCTTTTTTTTCATTTTCCCCAGTTTTTCCACACCCTTTCTTTCTCACCATTCCTCTCTAATTGTTATTCTCTCTCTCTTTCTCTGTACATCAGTTGTTTTTTCTCATAACTTTGGCTCATAGTGTGTACCTTGTTACATGTCTCACCGAGTGAAACATGTATGTAATGACACGGTACAGCATCAACAAGGGAGAAATCCTCAGAACAATAATTATAGCAAAATTCTGCATGTATCCTTAAAGCCAAATTATGATGGAGAAAGGGAAAATTCAGCAGCCAAAGCAGCATTGAGCAAATATTCTGTAGAACAGTTTTCTCAATTTTCATCTCTATCTGGAGGACTTGATACATGTAATGCAGGCATAATTCCTAGTATTATTCCAGTTTGTCTATAGTTAAATAACAAAACTATTCAGACCTTTGGATCAGTTGTTTTGTAAACACATATACAGTGCTGATTAATACTGATACATAAATAAATGTTAGTAGTGTATTTTAAAACACACCTGTTAAAGTCTGATGAGGGATTTGAGTGGTTGCACTAACTACAACATTGTTTGGCACTGAAATGGAAATTTTTTGAATATTCTATGACGTGATTTTCTCAATTTACATTTTTGCCTACATTTCAATATACTTTGAAAGCCAGTAGCAAAATGTACAATGTATGTAAAATGTATATATACAAACATTTTAAAACATATTTAGTAATTAATTCAGATTATATTAGATAAAGACGATCTCCTTTTTTACTTTTCTTTTCTCCTATTTTCACTTTTTTATCATTTCCTCCAACTTTTACACTTCTCTATCTCACGTTATTTCTCACAATTCCTCTATAATTGTTATTCTCTCTTTTTCTCTCTGTCTACATTAGTTGTTTTTTCTCATAACTGTGGCTCATAGGCCATTTATTTCATAAATTCCCAAAAATGACATGTACTTATTTGCCAATTTAGCTAACTGAAAATTTCTAAATGCCTAATTAGTCATTAGGAAGGCTGTCTAAGGGGTTCTACACTGTGTCCTGACATTTTTATATTACAATAAAGATTTTCCCTACCATCTCACACCATCAGGTGGGGCGCACAATAAAATGAGAATTTCCACTGAAAAAAATTTGAGTTTGGAACTGGATTGTAAATGCAATTTGCTGTGCGAGTTTACCCTGAAGAAAGGTCACACAAGGCAACTCACATCTATTTGGATTAACTCCAATGTTTTGTTGTCTCACTCTCTTTTTCCTCTTTTTCATGCACTCTTTTCTTTCTCTCTCCTTTTTCCTGTCTCTTTTTTCAAACTTTTTCTTAGCAATTTTTTCACTCTCTTCTTTCTTAATTTTATTATTTTTCATGTTTACTTTTCTGATGTCATATTTTCATATTTATTTTCATCTTCCCCAGCTTTTACACTCTTTTTTTTCATTTTCCCCAGTTTTTCCACACCCTTTCTTTCTCACCATTCCTCTCTAATTGTTATTCTTTCTCTCTTTCTCTGTACATCAGTTGTTTTTTCTCATAACTTTGGCTCATAGTATGTACCTTGTTACATGTCTCACCGAGTGAAACATGTATGTAATGACACGGTACAGCATCAACAAGGGAGAAATCCTCAGAACACTAATTATAGCAAAATTCTGCATGTATCCTTTAAGCCAAATTATGATGGAGAAAGGGAAAATTCAGCAGCCAAAGCAGCATTGAGCAAATATTCTGTAGAACAGTTTTCTCATATTTCATCTCTATCTGGAGGACTTGATACATGTAATGCAGGCATAATTCCTAGTATTATTCCAGTTTGTCTATAGTTAAACAACAAAACTATTCAGACCTTTGGATCAGTTGTTTTGTAAACATATATACAGTGCTGGTTAATACTGATACATAAATAAATGTTAGTAGTGAATTTTAAAACACACCTGTTAAAGTCTGATGAGGGATTTGAGTGGTTGCACTAACTACAACATTATTTGGCACTGAAATGGAAATTTTATGATTATTCTATGACGTGATTTTCTCATTTTACATTTTAGCCTACATTTCAATATACTTTGAAAGCCAGTAGCAAAATGTACAATGTATGTAAAATGTAAAATGTATATATACAAACATTTTAAAACATATTTAGTAATTAATTCAGATTATATTAGATATAGACGATCTCCTTTTTTACTTTTCTTTTCTCCTATTTTCACTTTTTTATCATTTCCTCCAACTTTTACACTTCTCTATCTCACGTTATTTCTCACAATTCCTCTATAATTGTTATTCTCTCTTTATCTCTCTGTCTACATTAGTTGTTTTTTCTCATTACTGTGGCTCATAGGCCATTTATTTCATAAATTCCCACAAGTGACATGTACTTATTTGCCAATTTAGCTAACTGAAAATTTCTAAAATGCCTAATTAGACATTAGGAAGGCGGTCTAAGCGGTTCTACACTGTGTCCTGACATTTTTATATTACAATAAAGATTTACGCTACCATCTCACACCATCAGGTGGGGCGCACAATAAAACATGAATTTCCTCTGAAAAAAATTTGAGTTTGGAACTGGATTGCAAATGCAATTTGCTGTGCGAGTTTACCCTGAAGAAAGGTCACACAAGCAACTCACACCTATTTGGATTAACTCCATTGTTTTGTTGTCTCACTCTCTTCTTTATGCACTCTTTTCTTTCTCTCCCCTTTTTCCTGTGTCTTTTTTCAAACTTTTTCTTAGCAATTTTTTCTCTCTCTTCTTTCTTAATTTTATTATTTTTCATTTTTACTTTTCTGATGTCATATTTTCATATCAATTTTCATCTTCCCCAGCTTTTAAATTCTTTTTTTTTCATTTTCCCCAGTTTTCCACACCCTTTCTTTCTCACCATTCCTCACTAATTGTTATTCTCTCTCTCTTTCTCTGTACATCAGTTGTTTTTTCTCATAACTTTGGCTCACAGTGTGTACCTTGTTACATGTCTCACCGAGTGAAACATGTATGTAATGACCCGGTACAGCATCAACAAGGGAGAAATCCTCAGAACACTAATTATAGCAAAATTCTGCAGGTATCCTTTAAGCCAAATTATGATGGAGAAAGGGAAAATTCAGCAGCCAAAGCAACATTGAGCAAATATTCTGTAGAACAGTTTTCTCAATTTTCCTCTCTATCTGGAGGACTTGATACATGTAATGCAGGCATAATTCCTAGTATTATTCCAGTTTGTCTATAGTTAAATAACAAAACTATTCAGACCTTTGGATCAGTTGTTTTGTAAACATATATACAGTGCTGGTTAATACTGATACATAAATAAATGTTAGTAGTGTATTTTAAAACACACCTGTTAAAGTCTGATGAGGCATTTGAGTGGTTGCATTAACTACAACATTGTTTGGCACTGAAATGGATATTTTATGATTATTGTATGATGTGATTTTCTCATTTTACATTTTAGCCTTCATTTCAATATACTTTGAAAGCCAGTAGCAAAATGTACAATGTATGTAAATTGTAAAATGTATATATACAAACATATTAAAACATATTTAGTAATTAATTCATATTATATTAGATAAAGACGATCTCCTTTTTTACTTTTCTTTTCTCCTATTTTCACTTTTTTATCATTTCCTCCAACTTTTACACTTTCTCAATCTCACGTTATTTCTCACAATTCTTCTTTAATTGTTATTCTCTCTTTTTCTCTCTGTCTACATTAGTTGTTTTTTCTCATAACTGTGGCTCATAGGCCTTTTATTTCATAAATTCCCAAAAATGACATGTACTTATTTGCCAATTTAGCTAACTGAAAATTTCTAAATGCCTAATTAGTCATTAGGAAGGCTGTCTAAGCGGTTTTACACTGTGTCCTGACATTTTTATATTACAATAAAGATTTTCCCTACCATCTCACACCATCAGGTGGGGCGCACAATAAAACGAGAATTCCTCTGAAAAAAATTTGAGTTTGGAACTGGATTGCAAATGCAATTCGCTGTGCGAGTTCACCCTGAAGAAAGGTCACACAAGGAAACTCACACCTATTTGGATTAACTCCAATGTTTTGTTGTCTCACTCTCTTTTTCCTCTTTTTCATGCACTCTTTTCTTTCTCTCTCCTTTGGGGTTTTCCTGTCTCTTTTTCAAACTTTTTCTTAGCAATTTTTTCACTCTCTTCTTTCTTAATTTTATTATTTTTCATTTTTATTTTTCTGATGTCATATTTTCATATTTATTTTCATCTTCCCCAGCTTTTACATTCTTTTTTTTTCATTTTCCCCAGTTTTTCCACACCCTTTCCTTCTCACCATTCCTCTCTAATTGTTATTCTCTCTCTCTGTACATCAGTTGTTTTTGCTAATATTTTTCCGTACCATCTCACACCATCAGGTGGAGCGCACAATAAAATGAGAATTTCCACTGAAAAAAATTTGAGTTTGGAACTGGATTGCAAATGCAATTTGCTGTGCGAGTTTACCCTGAAGAAAGGTCACACAAGGTTAAAACACCTATTTGGATTAACTCCATTGTTTTGTTGTCTCACTCTCTTTTTCATGCACTCTTTTCTTTCTCTCTCCTTTTTCCTTTCAATTTTTTCAAACTTTTTCTTAGCAATTTTTTCACTCTCTTCTTTCTTAATTTTATTATTTTTAATTTTTACTTTTCTGATGTCATATTTTCATATTTATTTTCATCTTCCCCAGCTTTTACACTCTTTTTTTTCATTTTCCCCAGTTTTTCCACACCCTTTCTTTCTCACCATTCCTCTCTAATTGTTATTCTCTCTCTCTTTCTCTGTTCATCAGTTGTTTTTTCTCATAATTTTGGCACATAGTCTGTACCTTGTTACATGTCTCACCGAGTGAAACATGTATGTAATGACACGGTACAGCATCAACAAGGGAGAAATCCTCAGAACAATAATTATAGCAAAATTCTGCATGTATCCTTAAAGCCAAATTATGATGGAGAAAGGGAAAATTCAGCAGCCAAAGCAGCATTGAGCAAATATTCTGTAGAACAGTTTTCTCAATTTTCATCTCTATCTGGAGGACTTGATACATGTAATGCAGGCATAATTCCTAGTATTATTCCAGTTTGTCTATAGTTAAATAACAAAACTATTCAGACCTTTGGATCAGTTGTTTTGTAAACACATATACAGTGCTGATTAATACTGATACATAAATAAATGTTAGTAGTGTATTTTAAAACACACCTGTTAAAGTCTGATGAGGGATTTGAGTGGTTGCACTAACTACAACATTGTTTGGCACTGAAATGGAAATTTTTTGAATATTCTATGACGTGATTTTCTCAATTTACATTTTTGCCTACATTTCAATATACTTTGAAAGCCAGTAGCAAAATGTACAATGTATGTAAAATGTATATATACAAACATTTTAAAACATATTTAGTAATTAATTCAGATTATATTAGATAAAGACGATCTCCTTTTTTACTTTTCTTTTCTCCTATTTTCACTTTTTTATCATTTCCTCCAACTTTTACACTTCTCTATCTCACGTTATTTCTCACAATTCCTCTATAATTGTTATTCTCTCTTTTTCTCTCTGTCTACATTAGTTGTTTTTTCTCATAACTGTGGCTCATAGGCCATTTATTTCATAAATTCCCAAAAATGACATGTACTTATTTGCCAATTTAGCTAACTGAAAATTTCTAAATGCCTAATTAGTCATTAGGAAGGCTGTCTAAGGGGTTCTACACTGTGTCCTGACATTTTTATATTACAATCAAGATATTCCCTGCCACGTCGCACCATCAGGTGGTGCGCACAATAAAATGAGAATTTCCTCTGAAAAATTTTTTAGTTTGGAACTGGATTGCAAATTCAATTCACTGTGCGAGTTTACCCTGAAGAAAGGTCACACAAGGCAACTCACACCAATTTGGATAAACTCCAATGTTTTGTTGTCTCACTCTCTATCTTTTTCCTCTTTTTCATGCCCTCTTTTCTTTCTCTCTCCTTTTTCCTGTCTTTTTTCACACTTTTTCTAAGTAATTTTTTCACTCTCTTCTTTCTTAATTTTATTATTCATTTTCACTTTTCTGATGTCATATTTTCATATTTATTTTCATCTTCCCCAGCTTTTACACTCTTTTTTTTCATTTTCCCCAGTTTTTCCACACCCTTTCTTTCTCACCATTCCTCTCTAATTGTTATTCTCTCTCTCTTTCTCTGTACATCAGTTGTTTTTTCTCATAACTTTGGCTCATAGTGTGTACCTTGTTACATGTCTCACCGAGTGAAACATGTATGTAATGACACGGTACAGCATCAACAAGGGAGAAATCCTCAGAACAATAATTATAGCAAAATTCTGCATATATCCTTAAAGCCAAATTATGATGGAGAAAGGGAAAATTCAGCAGCCAAAGCAGCATTGAGCAAATATTCTGTAGAACAGTTTTCTCAATTTTCATCTCTATCTGGAGGACTTGATACATGTAATGCAGGCATAATTCCTAGTATTTTTCCAGTTTGTCTATAGTTAAATAACAAAACTATTCAGACCTTTGGATCAGTTGTTTTGTAAACATATATACAGTGCTGGTTAATACTGATACATAAATAAATGTTAGTAGTGTATTTTAAAACACACCTGTTAAAGTCTGATGAGGGATTTGAGTGGTTGCACTAACTACAACATTGTTTGGCACTGAAATGGAAATTTTATGATTATTCTATGACGTGATTTTCTCATTTTACATTTTAGCCTACATTTCAATATACTTTGAAAGCCAGTAGCAAAATGTACAATGTATGTAAAATGTAAAATGTATATATACAAACATTTTAAAACATATTTAGTAATTAATTCAGATTATATTAGATATAGACGATCTCCTTTTTTACTTTTCTTTTCTCCTATTTTCACTTTTTTATCATTTCCTCCAACTTTTACACTTTCTCTATCTCACGTTATTTCTCCAATTCCTCTTTAATTGTTATTCTCTCTTTTTCTCTCTGTCTACATTAGTTAGTTTTTCTCATAACTGTGGCTCATAGGCCATTTATTTCTTAAATACCCAAAAATGAGATGTACTTATTTGCCAATTTAGCTTACTGAAAATCTCTAAATGCCTAATTAGTCATTAGGAAGGATGTCTAAGTGGTTCTACACTGTGTCCTGACATTTTTATATTACAATAAAGATTTTCCTACCATCTCACACCATCAGGTGGGGCGCACAATAAAACGAGAATTTCCTCTGAAAAAAATTTGAGTTTGGAACTGGATTGCAAATGCAATTCGCTGTGCGAGTTCACCCTGAAGAAAGGTCACACAAGGCAACTCACACCTATTTGGATTAACTCCAATGTTTTGTTGTCTCACTCTCTTTTTCATGCACTCTTTTCTTTCTCTCTCCTTTTTCCTGTCTCTTTTTTCAAACTTTTTCTTAGCAATTTTTTCACTCTCTTCTTTCTTAATTTTATTATTTTTCAATTTTACTTTTCTGATGTTATATTTTCATATTTATTTTCATCTTCCCCAGCTTTTACACTCTTTTTTTTCATTTTCCCCAGTTTTTCCACACCCTTTCTTTCTCACCATTCCTCTCTAATTGTTATTCTCTCTCTCTTTCTCTGTACATCAGTTGTTTTTTCTCATAACTTTGGCTCATAGTGTGTACCTTGTTACATGTCTCACCGAGTGAAACATGTATGTAATGACACGGTACAGCATCAACAAGGGAGAAATCCTCAGAACACTAATTATAGCAAAATTCTGCAGGTATCCTTTAAGCCAAATTATGATGGAGAAAGGGAAAATTCAGCAGCCAAAGCAGCATTGAGCAAATATTCTGTAGAACAGTTTTCTCAATTTTCATCTCTATCTGGAGGACTTGATACATGTAATGCAGGCATAATTCCTAGTATTATTCCAGTTTGTCTATAGTTAAACAACAAAACTATTCAGACCTTTGGATCAGTTGTTTTGTAAACATATATACAGTGCTGGTTAATACTGATACATAAATAAATGTTAGTAGTGTATTTTAAAACACACCTGTTAAAGTCTGATGAGGGATTTGAGTGGTTGCACTAACTACAACATTGTTTGGCACTGAAATGGAAATTTTATGATTATTCTATGACGTGATTTTCTCATTTTACATTTTAGCCTACATTTCAATATACTTTGAAAGCCAGTAGCAAAATGTACAACGTATGTAAAATGTATATATACAAACATTTTAAAACATATTTAGTAATTAATTCAGATTATATTAGATATAGACGATCTCCTTTTTTACTTTTCTTTTCTCCTATTTTCACTTTTTTATCATTTACTCCAACTTTTACACTTTCTCTATCTCACGTTATTTCTCCAATTCCTCTTTAATTGTTATTCTCTCTTTTTCTCTCTGTCTACATTAGTTAGTTTTTATCATAACTGTGGCTCATAGGCCATTTATTTCTTAAATACCCAAAAATGACGTGTAGTTATTTGCCAATTTAGCTAACTGAAAATTTCTAAATGCCTAATTAGTCATTAGGAAGGCTGTCTAAGGGGTTCTACACTGTGTCCTGACATTTTTATATTACAATAAAGATTTTCCCTACCATCTCACACCATCAGGTGGGGCGCACAATAAAATGAGAATTTCCACTGAAAAAAATTTGAGTTTGGAACTGGATTGTAAATGCAATTTGCTGTGCGAGTTTACCCTGAAGAAAGGTCACACAAGGCAACTCACATCTATTTGGATTAACTCCAATGTTTTGTTGTCTCACTCTCTTTTTCCTCTTTTTCATGCACTCTTTTCTTTCTCTCTCCTTTTTCCTGTCTCTTTTTTCAAACTTTTTCTTAGCAATTTTTTCACTCTCTTCTTTCTTAATTTTATTATTTTTCATGTTTACTTTTCTGATGTCATATTTTCATATTTATTTTCATCTTCCCCAGCTTTTACACTCTTTTTTTTCATTTTCCCCAGTTTTTCCACACCCTTTCTTTCTCACCATTCCTCTCTAATTGTTATTCTTTCTCTCTTTCTCTGTACATCAGTTGTTTTTTCTCATAACTTTGGCTCATAGTATGTACCTTGTTACATGTCTCACCGAGTGAAACATGTATGTAATGACACGGTACAGCATCAACAAGGGAGAAATCCTCAGAACACTAATTATAGCAAAATTCTGCATGTATCCTTTAAGCCAAATTATGATGGAGAAAGGGAAAATTCAGCAGCCAAAGCAGCATTGAGCAAATATTCTGTAGAACAGTTTTCTCATATTTCATCTCTATCTGGAGGACTTGATACATGTAATGCAGGCATAATTCCTAGTATTATTCCAGTTTGTCTATAGTTAAACAACAAAACTATTCAGACCTTTGGATCAGTTGTTTTGTAAACATATATACAGTGCTGGTTAATACTGATACATAAATAAATGTTAGTAGTGAATTTTAAAACACACCTGTTAAAGTCTGATGAGGGATTTGAGTGGTTGCACTAACTACAACATTATTTGGCACTGAAATGGAAATTTTATGATTATTCTATGACGTGATTTTCTCATTTTACATTTTAGCCTACATTTCAATATACTTTGAAAGCCAGTAGCAAAATGTACAATGTATGTAAAATGTAAAATGTATATATACAAACATTTTAAAACATATTTAGTAATTAATTCAGATTATATTAGATATAGACGATCTCCTTTTTTACTTTTCTTTTCTCCTATTTTCACTTTTTTATCATTTCCTCCAACTTTTACACTTCTCTATCTCACGTTATTTCTCACAATTCCTCTATAATTGTTATTCTCTCTTTATCTCTCTGTCTACATTAGTTGTTTTTTCTCATTACTGTGGCTCATAGGCCATTTATTTCATAAATTCCCACAAGTGACATGTACTTATTTGCCAATTTAGCTAACTGAAAATTTCTAAAATGCCTAATTAGACATTAGGAAGGCGGTCTAAGCGGTTCTACACTGTGTCCTGACATTTTTATATTACAATAAAGATTTACGCTACCATCTCACACCATCAGGTGGGGCGCACAATAAAACATGAATTTCCTCTGAAAAAAATTTGAGTTTGGAACTGGATTGCAAATGCAATTTGCTGTGCGAGTTTACCCTGAAGAAAGGTCACACAAGCAACTCACACCTATTTGGATTAACTCCATTGTTTTGTTGTCTCACTCTCTTCTTTATGCACTCTTTTCTTTCTCTCCCCTTTTTCCTGTGTCTTTTTTCAAACTTTTTCTTAGCAATTTTTTCTCTCTCTTCTTTCTTAATTTTATTATTTTTCATTTTTACTTTTCTGATGTCATATTTTCATATCAATTTTCATCTTCCCCAGCTTTTAAATTCTTTTTTTTTCATTTTCCCCAGTTTTCCACACCCTTTCTTTCTCACCATTCCTCACTAATTGTTATTCTCTCTCTCTTTCTCTGTACATCAGTTGTTTTTTCTCATAACTTTGGCTCACAGTGTGTACCTTGTTACATGTCTCACCGAGTGAAACATGTATGTAATGACCCGGTACAGCATCAACAAGGGAGAAATCCTCAGAACACTAATTATAGCAAAATTCTGCAGGTATCCTTTAAGCCAAATTATGATGGAGAAAGGGAAAATTCAGCAGCCAAAGCAACATTGAGCAAATATTCTGTAGAACAGTTTTCTCAATTTTCCTCTCTATCTGGAGGACTTGATACATGTAATGCAGGCATAATTCCTAGTATTATTCCAGTTTGTCTATAGTTAAATAACAAAACTATTCAGACCTTTGGATCAGTTGTTTTGTAAACATATATACAGTGCTGGTTAATACTGATACATAAATAAATGTTAGTAGTGTATTTTAAAACACACCTGTTAAAGTCTGATGAGGCATTTGAGTGGTTGCATTAACTACAACATTGTTTGGCACTGAAATGGATATTTTATGATTATTGTATGATGTGATTTTCTCATTTTACATTTTAGCCTTCATTTCAATATACTTTGAAAGCCAGTAGCAAAATGTACAATGTATGTAAATTGTAAAATGTATATATACAAACATATTAAAACATATTTAGTAATTAATTCATATTATATTAGATAAAGACGATCTCCTTTTTTACTTTTCTTTTCTCCTATTTTCACTTTTTTATCATTTCCTCCAACTTTTACACTTTCTCAATCTCACGTTATTTCTCACAATTCTTCTTTAATTGTTATTCTCTCTTTTTCTCTCTGTCTACATTAGTTGTTTTTTCTCATAACTGTGGCTCATAGGCCTTTTATTTCATAAATTCCCAAAAATGACATGTACTTATTTGCCAATTTAGCTAACTGAAAATTTCTAAATGCCTAATTAGTCATTAGGAAGGCTGTCTAAGCGGTTTTACACTGTGTCCTGACATTTTTATATTACAATAAAGATTTTCCCTACCATCTCACACCATCAGGTGGGGCGCACAATAAAACGAGAATTCCTCTGAAAAAAATTTGAGTTTGGAACTGGATTGCAAATGCAATTCGCTGTGCGAGTTCACCCTGAAGAAAGGTCACACAAGGAAACTCACACCTATTTGGATTAACTCCAATGTTTTGTTGTCTCACTCTCTTTTTCCTCTTTTTCATGCACTCTTTTCTTTCTCTCTCCTTTGGGGTTTTCCTGTCTCTTTTTCAAACTTTTTCTTAGCAATTTTTTCACTCTCTTCTTTCTTAATTTTATTATTTTTCATTTTTATTTTTCTGATGTCATATTTTCATATTTATTTTCATCTTCCCCAGCTTTTACATTCTTTTTTTTTCATTTTCCCCAGTTTTTCCACACCCTTTCCTTCTCACCATTCCTCTCTAATTGTTATTCTCTCTCTCTGTACATCAGTTGTTTTTGCTAATATTTTTCCGTACCATCTCACACCATCAGGTGGAGCGCACAATAAAATGAGAATTTCCACTGAAAAAAATTTGAGTTTGGAACTGGATTGCAAATGCAATTTGCTGTGCGAGTTTACCCTGAAGAAAGGTCACACAAGGTTAAAACACCTATTTGGATTAACTCCATTGTTTTGTTGTCTCACTCTCTTTTTCATGCACTCTTTTCTTTCTCTCTCCTTTTTCCTTTCAATTTTTTCAAACTTTTTCTTAGCAATTTTTTCACTCTCTTCTTTCTTAATTTTATTATTTTTAATTTTTACTTTTCTGATGTCATATTTTCATATTTATTTTCATCTTCCCCAGCTTTTACACTCTTTTTTTTCATTTTCCCCAGTTTTTCCACACCCTTTCTTTCTCACCATTCCTCTCTAATTGTTATTCTCTCTCTCTTTCTCTGTTCATCAGTTGTTTTTTCTCATAATTTTGGCACATAGTCTGTACCTTGTTACATGTCTCACCGAGTGAAACATGTATGTAATGACACGGTACAGCATCAACAAGGGAGAAATCCTCAGAACAATAATTATAGCAAAATTCTGCAGGTATCCTTTAAGCCAAATTATGATGGAGAAAGGGAAAATTCAGCAGCCAAAGCAGCATTGAGCAAATGTTCTGTAGAACAGTTCTCTCAATTTTCATCTCTATCTGGAGGACTTGATACATGTAATGCAGGCATAATTACTAGTATTATTCCAGTTAGTCTATAGTTAAACAACAAAACTATTCAGACCTTTGGATCAGTTGTTTTGTAAACATATATACAGTGCTGGTTAATACTGATACATAAATAAATGTTAGTAGTGTATTTTAAAACACACATGTTAAAGTCTGATGAGGAATTTGAGTGGTTGCACTAACTACAACATTGTTTGGCACTGAAATGGAAATTTTATGATTATTCTATGACGTGATTTTCTCATTTTACATTTTAGCCTACATTTCAATATACTTTGAAAGCCAGTAGCAAAATGTACAATATATGTAAAATGTAAAATGTATATATACAAACATTTTAAAACATATTTAGTAATTAATTCAGATTATATTAGATATAGACGATCTCCTTTTTTACTTTTCTTTTCTCCTATTTTCACTTTTTTATCATTTCCTCCAACTTTTACACTTCTCTATCTCACATTATTTCTCACAATTCCTCTTTAATTGTTATTCTCTTTTTCTCTCTGTCTACATTAGTTGTTTTTTCTCATAACTGTGGCTCATAGGCCATTTATTTCTTAAATTCCCACAAGTGACATGTACTTATTTGCCAATTTAGCTAACTGAAAATTTCTAAAATGCCTAATTAGACATTAGGAAGGCGGTCTAAGCGGTTCTACACTGTGTCCTGACATTTTTATATTACAATAAAGATTTTCCCTACCATCTCACACCATCAGGTGGGGCGCACAATAAAACATGAATTTCCTCTGAAAAAAATTTGAGTTTGGAACTGGATTGCAAATGCAATTTGCTGTGCGAGTTTACCCTGAAGAAAGGTCACACAAGCAACTCACACCTATTTGGATTAACTCCATTGTTTTGTTGTCTCACTCTCTTCTTTATGCACTCTTTTCTTTCTCTCCCCTTTTTCCTGTGTCTTTTTTCAAACTTTTTCTTAGCAATTTTTTCTCTCTCTTCTTTCTTAATTTTATTATTTTTCATTTTTACTTTTCTGATGTCATATTTTCATATCAATTTTCATCTTCCCCAGCTTTTAAATTCTTTTTTTTTCATTTTCCCCAGTTTTCCACACCCTTTCTTTCTCACCATTCCTCACTAATTGTTATTCTCTCTCTCTTTCTCTGTACATCAGTTGTTTTTTCTCATAACTTTGGCTCATAGTGTGTACCTTGTTACATGTCTCACCGAGTGAAACATGTATGTAATGACCCGGTACAGCATCAACAAGGGAGAAATCCTCAGAACACTAATTATAGCAAAATTCTGCAGGTATCCTTTAAGCCAAATTATGATGGAGAAAGGGAAAATTCAGCAGCCAAAGCAACATTGAGCAAATATTCTGTAGAACAGTTTTCTCAATTTTCCTCTCTATCTGGAGGACTTGATACATGTAATGCAGGCATAATTCCTAGTATTATTCCAGTTTGTCTATAGTTAAATAACAAAACTATTCAGACCTTTGGATCAGTTGTTTTGTAAACATATATACAGTGCTGGTTAATACTGATACATAAATAAATGTTAGTAGTGTATTTTAAAACACACCTGTTAAAGTCTGATGAGGCATTTGAGTGGTTGCATTAACTACAACATTGTTTGGCACTGAAATGGATATTTTATGATTATTGTATGATGTGATTTTCTCATTTTACATTTTAGCCTTCATTTCAATATACTTTGAAAGCCAGTAGCAAAATGTACAATGTATGTAAAATGTAAAATGTATATATACAAACATATTAAAACATATTTAGTAATTAATTCATATTATATTAGATAAAGACGATCTCCTTTTTTACTTTTCTTTTCTCCTATTTTCACTTTTTTATCATTTCCTCCAACTTTTACACTTTCTCAATCTCACGTTATTTCTCACAATTCTTCTTTAATTGTTATTCTCTCTTTTTCTCTCTGTCTACATTAGTTGTTTTTTCTCATAACTGTGGCTCATAGGCCTTTTATTTCATAAATTCCCAAAAATGACATGTACTTATTTGCCAATTTAGCTAACTGAAAATTTCTAAATGCCTAATTAGTCATTAGGAAGGCTGTCTAAGCGGTTTTACACTGTGTCCTGACATTTTTATATTACAATAAAGATTTTCCCTACCATCTCACACCATCAGGTGGGGCGCACAATAAAACGAGAATTCCTCTGAAAAAAATTTGAGTTTGGAACTGGATTGCAAATGCAATTCGCTGTGCGAGTTCACCCTGAAGAAAGGTCACACAAGGAAACTCACACCTATTTGGATTAACTCCAATGTTTTGTTGTCACTCTCTTTTTCCTCTTTTTCATGCACTCTTTTCTTTCTCTCTCCTTTGGGGTTTTCCTGTCTCTTTTTCAAACTTTTTCTTAGCAATTTTTTCACTCTCTTCTTTCTTAATTTTATTATTTTTCATTTTTATTTTTCTGATGTCATATTTTCATATTTATTTTCATCTTCCCCAGCTTTTACATTCTTTTTTTTTCATTTTCCCCAGTTTTTCCACACCCTTTCCTTCTCACCATTCCTCTCTAATTGTTATTCTCTCTCTCTGTACATCAGTTGTTTTTGCTAATATTTTTCCGTACCATCTCACACCATCAGGTGGAGCGCACAATAAAATGAGAATTTCCACTGAAAAAAATTTGAGTTTGGAACTGGATTGCAAATGCAATTTGCTGTGCGAGTTTACCCTGAAGAAAGGTCACACAAGGTTAAAACACCTATTTGGATTAACTCCATTGTTTTGTTGTCTCACTCTCTTTTTCATGCACTCTTTTCTTTCTCTCTCCTCTTTCCTTTCAATTTTTTCAAACTTTTTCTTAGCAATTTTTTCACTCTCTTCTTTCTTAATTTTATTATTTTTAATTTTTACTTTTCTGATGTCATATTTTCATATTTATTTTCATCTTCCCCAGCTTTTACACTCTTTTTTTTCATTTTCCCCAGTTTTTCCACACCCTTTCTTTCTCACCATTCCTCTCTAATTGTTATTCTCTCTCTCTTTCTCTGTACATCAGTTGTTTTTTCTCATAATTTTGGCACATAGTCTGTACCTTGTTACATGTCTCACCGAGTGAAACATGTATGTAATGACACGGTACAGCATCAACAAGGGAGAAATCCTCAGAACAATAATTATATCAAAATTCTGCAGGTATCCTTTAAGCCAAATTATGATGGAGAAAGGGAAAATTCAGCAGCCAAAGCAGCATTGAGCAAATGTTCTGTAGAAAAGTTCTCTCAATTTTCATCTCTATCTGGAGGACTTGATACATGTAATGCAGGCATAATTCCTAGTATTATTCCAGTTAGTCTATAGTTAAACAACAAAACTATTCAGACCTTTGGATCAGTTGTTTTGTAAACATATATACAGTGCTGGTTAATACTGATACATAAATAAATGTTAGTAGTGTATTTTAAAACACACATGTTAAAGTCTGATGAGGGATCTGAGTGGTTGCACTAACTACAACATTGTTTGGCACTGAAATGGAAATTTTATGATTATTCTATGACGTGATTTTCTCATTTTACATTTTAGCCTACATTTCAATATACTTTGAAAGCCAGTAGCAAAATGTACAATATATGTAAAATGTAAAATGTATATATACAAACATTTTAAAACATATTTAGTAATTAATTCAGATTATATTAGATATAGACGATCTCCTTTTTTACTTTTCTTTTCTCCTATTTTCACTTTTTTATCATTTACTCCAACTTTTACACTTCTCTATCTCACATTATTTCTCACAATTCCTCTTTAATTGTTATTCTCTTTTACTCTCTGTCTACATTAGTTGTTTTTTCTCATAACTGTGGCTCATAGGCCATTTATTTCTTAAATTCCCACAAGTGACATGTACTTATTTGCCAATTTAGCTAACTGAAAATTTCTAAAATGCCTAATTAGACATTAGGAAGGCGGTCTAAGCGGTTCTACACTGTGTCCTGACATTTTTATATTACAATAAAGATTTTCCCTACCATCTCACACCATCAGGTGGGGCGCACAATAAAACATGAATTTCCTCTGAAAAAAATTTGAGTTTGGAACTGGATTGCAAATGCAATTTGCTGTGCGAGTTTACCCTGAAGAAAGGTCACACAAGCAACTCACACCTATTTGGATTAACTCCATTGTTTTGTTGTCTCACTCTCTTCTTTATGCACTCTTTTCTTTCTCTCCCCTTTTTCCTGTGTCTTTTTTCAAACTTTTTCTTAGCAATTTTTTCTCTCTCTTCTTTCTTAATTTTATTATTTTTCATTTTTACTTTTCTGATGTCATATTTTCATATCAATTTTCATCTTCCCCAGCTTTTAAATTCTTTTTTTTTCATTTTCCCCAGTTTTCCACACCCTTTCTTTCTCACCATTCCTCACTAATTGTTATTCTCTCTCTCTTTCTCTGTACATCAGTTGTTTTTTCTCATAACTTTGGCTCATAGTGTGTACCTTGTTACATGTCTCACCGAGTGAAACATGTATGTAATGACCCGGTACAGCATCAACAAGGGAGAAATCCTCAGAACACTAATTATAGCAAAATTCTGCAGGTATCCTTTAAGCCAAATTATGATGGAGAAAGGGAAAATTCAGCAGCCAAAGCAACATTGAGCAAATATTCTGTAGAACAGTTTTCTCAATTTTCCTCTCTATCTGGAGGACTTGATACATGTAATGCAGGCATAATTCCTAGTATTATTCCAGTTTGTCTATAGTTAAATAACAAAACTATTCAGACCTTTGGATCAGTTGTTTTGTAAACATATATACAGTGCTGGTTAATACTGATACATAAATAAATGTTAGTAGTGTATTTTAAAACACACCTGTTAAAGTCTGATGAGGCATTTGAGTGGTTGCATTAACTACAACATTGTTTGGCACTGAAATGGATATTTTATGATTATTGTATGATGTGATTTTCTCATTTTACATTTTAGCCTTCATTTCAATATACTTTGAAAGCCAGTAGCAAAATGTACAATGTATGTAAAATGTAAAATGTATATATACAAACATATTAAAACATATTTAGTAATTAATTCATATTATATTAGATAAAGACGATCTCCTTTTTTACTTTTCTTTTCTCCTATTTTCACTTTTTTATCATTTCCTCCAACTTTTACACTTTCTCAATCTCACGTTATTTCTCACAATTCTTCTTTAATTGTTATTCTCTCTTTTTCTCTCTGTCTACATTAGTTGTTTTTTCTCATAACTGTGGCTCATAGGCCTTTTATTTCATAAATTCCCAAAAATGACATGTACTTATTTGCCAATTTAGCTAACTGAAAATTTCTAAATGCCTAATTAGTCATTAGGAAGGCTGTCTAAGCGGTTTTACACTGTGTCCTGACATTTTTATATTACAATAAAGATTTTCCCTACCATCTCACACCATCAGGTGGGGCGCACAATAAAACGAGAATTCCTCTGAAAAAAATTTGAGTTTGGAACTGGATTGCAAATGCAATTCGCTGTGCGAGTTCACCCTGAAGAAAGGTCACACAAGGAAACTCACACCTATTTGGATTAACTCCAATGTTTTGTTGTCACTCTCTTTTTCCTCTTTTTCATGCACTCTTTTCTTTCTCTCTCCTTTGGGGTTTTCCTGTCTCTTTTTCAAACTTTTTCTTAGCAATTTTTTCACTCTCTTCTTTCTTAATTTTATTATTTTTCATTTTTATTTTTCTGATGTCATATTTTCATATTTATTTTCATCTTCCCCAGCTTTTACATTCTTTTTTTTTCATTTTCCCCAGTTTTTCCACACCCTTTCCTTCTCACCATTCCTCTCTAATTGTTATTCTCTCTCTCTGTACATCAGTTGTTTTTGCTAATATTTTTCCGTACCATCTCACACCATCAGGTGGAGCGCACAATAAAATGAGAATTTCCACTGAAAAAAATTTGAGTTTGGAACTGGATTGCAAATGCAATTTGCTGTGCGAGTTTACCCTGAAGAAAGGTCACACAAGGTTAAAACACCTATTTGGATTAACTCCATTGTTTTGTTGTCTCACTCTCTTTTTCATGCACTCTTTTCTTTCTCTCTCCTTTTTCCTTTCAATTTTTTCAAACTTTTTCTTAGCAATTTTTTCACTCTCTTCTTTCTTAATTTTATTATTTTTAATTTTTACTTTTCTGATGTCATATTTTCATATTTATTTTCATCTTCCCCAGCTTTTACACTCTTTTTTTTCATTTTCCCCAGTTTTTCCACACCCTTTCTTTCTCACCATTCCTCTCTAATTGTTATTCTCTCTCTCTTTCTCTGTACATCAGTTGTTTTTTCTCATAATTTTGGCACATAGTCTGTACCTTGTTACATGTCTCACCGAGTGA